>VZSF01000226.1:0-269021 GCA_013398295.1 Chionis minor
CCCGCCTCAAGGTCCCGGTGTGCCGCGGCCCCCGCCGGCGCCATGCCGGTAGCGCAGCCCCCAGCCCCGGTGCGGGGCGGGCGGGGAAGGGCCCGCAGCCCGGTTGCCCGCAGCCCGGTTGCCGCCGCGCCCGGGGCCGCCGTGTGTGTGTGTGTGTGTGTGTGTGTGTGTGTGTGTGTGTCTCCGTTAACTCCGGTGCCGGGGACGGGGGGCGGCTCTCCCGGGGCGCCCCGAGAGCCGGGAAGTTTCGCCACCTTCCCAAAACCCGGCCTGGCGCGGTGAAGTTGGTTTATCTTTTGTTGGCCGGGCGCGTTGAGGTGCCTCCCAACGCCGCGCTCCCGGCCTGCGGGTCCTCCAGCGCCTCGGGGAAGGCGGTTATGAAATGACTTCCACCGGGAAGCGCCCGCCGGAGCGTTAGTCCGTTTGTGCCTGGCTTTTCCTTGCTGTTCTCCGGCAGGGCAAATACCTGCGATGGGCCGGGCGGTGGGGAACGGGGCAAAGACAATGACGGCATTTTCCCGGGGTTGGGATCTGAGCTGACAAAAATGCGCGGCCGGCCCTGGGTCCAGCTGGAACGCTCAGATACTGTGTCACAAAAGCCGGAGAGGGCCGGTGTTAACCCGGATGGCTCCGAGCGCTGCCATCAGGAATGGATTTGCATCTCTCGCGTTCGGTGGGTTACGAGGATATGCAGGGCGTATCTCCAGGGAATCCAGATTCCCCACTCAATGACGGCGCGCTGTACTTTCCTCATCAGGTTAATTGGCCTTTTGCCTCATTAAAAGCAAGGTGCCTTGTCAGGTTATACTTAGCTCTGCAATGAACATATGTGTGCTGCTTTGTTGTTGTTGTTGTGGTGTTATTAACTAGCTGTTTCTGGGGCAAATACTTTGCCGTTCGGGACTGCTGGCCCCAGATTTTGAAAGCCCAATCTGTCTCGTTTTTTAGTTACCCAAACGATAAATTTAGAAAGTCGCATTTCCTGGGAGAAAGGTGGAACCTGGCACATCATAATACGTGGTTGAGGAAAATGGGCTAGGACTGCATACAAGAAAACTAATTTGGGAGACGCTGATTTCACGTGCGTCTGTATGTGGGCCACCGTGGCCGTAGAGGATTTGGTGAAACAGCTGTTGCAGAGTTGAAAAGAAGGTAAATGGGGGAATTTCTCAGGACTGTGGTCTCGCCGTCAGGTGAAAGCACAACGAAAGGTACGTGGCTTTTATTTTTGTCTAAAGCGAGAAGGATCCCAAGCTGGCGCCTCTCTGAGCAGCGGGGTACGACTTTAAGAGGAACGGAGGCTGCTCCATTGCTTCCTGGATCAGGCCCAAAGTGTTAACGTGTGGGCTGATGTAACAACAAGTTAAGGGGTGTCATTCTGCCCGTGACACCTTCTTGGAGCTGATGCTTTTGTGTCTGTGTTTTTGATGGTCTGAATGGGCTCCCTGGCTAAGGGACTCTGCAGGTTGTCGGGAGCGTTGTCTCAGCAGGGCTCTACGGCAGATTGCGAAGGAAAAGTAAAAGCTGGTGGCTGGGAACTGTTAGACCTGCGGTTTGGTTCAGCGATGAGGATTAAACGGGAGCCTCAGCCTGCTGAACTTGTGGTTTCCCGAGCACTTCGTGCTCTCGGTTCGGCTGGGAGGGAGGTTACTTTTGAAGGTGACATTCCCGGCAGGATCTTCTGATTTGTAGCACCCGAGCTGCTGGAAAGGTGCGCGGACTGGGAAACCAGGCCATGGCCTGCCTTCTTGCTCCTTGGTTTCTGCTGGGAGGGGAGATCCGGAGGAGTGCGGGGCTGTTTCCCGCTCTTGCTGCGGATGGGGGCTGTGGACAACTTCCAGAGCTGGCAGGGGGTGAAGCGTGCGGGCACAGCGTGTGCTCCGAGGGGCAGACAGGCTGCAGCCTGGTTAGGGATACTACGGAGCCAGGGGGACAGGCGGCGGGGTCACTTCCCAGTGTGTGGAGGGGGACCTCGTGGCTCTGCTCGCTCCGGGCCCCCCCACTCCCAAAGATGGAGGCCTCGCAGGACCGTCTTCTCCCTGCTCTGGCTCCACGCCTGGGTCTGTTTTCTGGTGATTCATCCCCTTCTCACAGGCTGAGACGCTGTGTGTCCTCTGCTCTCGCTTCTTGCCGAGGTCCAGGATGTGTTACAGGATTAGGCCTGTGGTTGGAGCATCCGTGTGTCTCTCTCCGAGGAGCAGTCCCTGCTGTTTGCACAGCTCGCTGGGAGGAGAGGAGGTGGGTGGCGAGGCGCTGCGCGGGAGCCAGACCGGGGAGGCGAAGGAGAGGGAAGGGTAGCGCGGGCTGCGGGAGGCAGAACGGGAAGACTGGCCTGTGCAGCTGGCGTGCGTGTGGGGTCTCAGCTGGGACGTTTTGTGGTTCCCTCTCCCCCGCCATGCTGTGATCCGGGGAGGAGGATTCTCACTTTGGCCATCTCCCTGCTGGGCGGGCTCTGGAGGCTGGGACTTCCCTACCTGCAAACCCCAGAGGTCTGCAGCCTCTGCATCTCTGCCCAGCCGTGGCTTTGTGTCCCCATGGCATGCAAAGAGCAGCTGGTCCCTGGGCCCAGGATCCTGTGGGTCTCACCACCCACTTGCCCCTCTTAAAACCTCTTCTGCACTGGCAGTATTATTGTGGGGTTTTTTCATACTGTTATATAATGACTCCTGTTACTGCTTCTCCTCCTGTCTCTTTTCTTTACGTCTTTTAGCTCCTTAATTTTGGATGATCTCTTATCTCCTGTGTGCCTACACGCACTGATCAAGGACGAAGAAATAGGCGCAAGGCGCGCTGCAGGCTCTCATGGGTGGGGTGGCCGTGTGGCGTGGTACCCCTCCTGGGACCTGGTTTGAGTCCAGAAAGCGGTACGTGGTCCTGACCCTCCTGGGCGTTAAGGGTCGCTCGTGTCATCATCTGCTTTCCTCTCTGCGTGAGCCCGTGCTTCCTGGGCAAAAGATATATTTGCAGATGTTTTGTACACAGGAGGGGCTCTGGCTGGTGGGAATTTAACCCGTCTGAGCTCTGATTTCTGCTTTCACAGAGGAACAAATGTCTTCCTGCCTCCATATGCGGGAAGTCGCCAAGTAGCTTTAATTAGAGCTTGTACGTCTCCTGGAGCACCTCGCCGAAAACGCTGCAGAGTTCCAGGACGAAGTACACGACTTGCCTGTAGGATTAGCGAGCTTAGTCTGAGCGAGTAATCTGGCGGTGGCAGATCCCCGGGAGGATTTGCAGGCAGAGGAGCTGTTGTTGCAGCAGGTACTTCTTGTGAGATGAGGGGTTTTTTTCCTAGTTGGAAGGTGCCTTGGTCTCGGTGGGAATCGGGAACATGCTGGGGCTGTGGCATCAGACCAGGATGCTGGGACCTGTTTATCTGTCAATTCTGGGAGCCGGGTTGGTTACAGCCGGCCTGCGAGGAGAGAAGGGAGGCCTGATTTTGAAGTGCCGGCGGGAAAATACAGCCCTCTGGATTACAGTGTAGGTGTTGGCGCCTGAAATAGCACTGGCAGCTTTGGACCAGCAGTTCATGCAAAAAACATCCCTCTCCGCTCTCCTGCAAATCATCAGGCTTGGCCCAAGCCAGGCAGGCGCAGGGGAAGGGTGTGGGTGGGATCCAGCCACCGATGCCGGTGCTCTCCCTTGGTCCTAGGACAGCTGTGGAGCAGGGAGCAGGAAAGCTGGATTTTCTCATGCACCACCCTGCTAATTAGAGCTGTCTGAAACCATTTCTCACCACCTTCAGAAAATCGCACTTCCTTAGGTTCACAGAAGAGTGAAAACTCGCTTCCTTCTTGCCTTGAGTTTCTGCAGACAGGGGGAATGGTCACTTTGCTGCAGAAAGCTTTTACCCCTCCCAAGGGCGGCACGTTTCTGGCTGCTGTCTGCCCCTGGTTAGCTGGCAGACGGGATTTGGCCTGGGAATTTGGACGCAGGGTGGCTGGGTCCCCATGGACAGGTCAGTTCCTCGTCTCCCAGCTGAGCCAGCAGTGACGGGGAGCCAGCAGCAGCAGCTTTGCTCAGTCGGTGCTGCAGGTCCCAGTGACTCGAGCTGTTCCTGGAACAGCAGAGGTTGTCCACTTCCAGGCGTGTGCTCTGCGTGGAGCAAAGCCTGGCTGATTTCTGAGTCTCCCTTTCAGAAACATTTGACTAAATTAAGCATCTCCCCAAGGATCTCTGAGTAACGGGAGACTAAAAAGGCTCCTGCGTGATCCCAGCAGTGGTGTTTCTATATCTAGGGCCTCTCCATACCCAGCCCCTGGGCACCAGCTGCTGCTCGGTGGCTGTCTTTGTGCTCTGCGAGCTAATAACCTTTAGATATGGGCCCTGAAGCATAACGCCCTTTCTAAATCACAGGCAACACCTTGACTTGGGTTTGGATTCAGATCAGAAGCTGGTGCATGCTTGGGAGCACAGAGGCAGTAAACTTCCATCACCAGGCAAGAAGGGAGCCATGTTCTGCTGCAGCTGAGCTCCCCACTTGGTTTGGGCTGCCTGAAGCAAAAAGCACCGTGGTCAGCGGGGACCTTGAGCCTTAAAGCATTTGTCACACCCCAAAATCTACTGCAGAGTCCTGCAGTTTGGGTACAGTACTTCTGGGGGCAGGGTGCCTCTCCCAGCAGGATCAGACGGGGTTGCCAGTTCCCGTGAGCAGTGTAGCATGGGTCCTACGAGGAACAGCTGCTGCTTTGCCAGGCTTAGGGCATCGGATACGGGTGCTGGAGCATGCCTCGTCTCCGTTTCCCCTCCTGAGTCATTGCATGGCACCACTGAGCGTAGAGGAGAGCCGTGCTGCCCTGGAACCAGCGCATTGGCTTCCCCCGGGGAGCCGTGCCGGCCTTTGGCAGGCAGGGGTGCGGACGGAGCGCGAAGGGCGGAGGTGTGTGGCGCGCTTTGCCAGGAGGAGCCACAGGAGATCAGTCTGTGGTGGGTGGGCAGGAGGTCTGCGAGGCTGTGAGCCTGTGGGCGACTCTGGTCGTCTGAGACATTCTCACTGCAGAGGAGCCGGAGCAGCAAAGTGCTGGGAAGCGTTGAAGTGCCTCCACGGAGCCGTGAGGCGCTGGGGCTGTCTGGCAGCTTGTGTTGGTCCTTCTGTGCCTGCCCGGTGCTGGGTTTGGCGGTGTGGTCAGTGCTGGTGGCTCTGGTGGGGAGCTGGGCTGAGCGTAGCAAAGATGTCCGTAACTCCTGCCATTCTCTCTGTTCCGCTCGCCGATCAGAGGAGGCTGCCAGGCTGCGAGCACGCACCCTCCCAAACTGCTGGACCGCTCTTTCACGTCCAAATAGTGCCATTTGAAGGAGAAGGCTCTGCCCTGCTCCCCGGCGAGGTGTTCTCTGTGCGGTGCGGTGCTCTGTCCGGTGCAGATGGTGGAGGACGCCTGTCCTCGGCGGGAGCTCAGGCGGATGTGCGCGGTGAGGGGAGGCTCCGGAGGAAGCTCATCTCCCTGGCAACTTTGGCAGCCAGGCATCTGCTCGCCTACTGAATCGGGCGTGCAGCAGCCGAACCCCTGAAGGGTGCCAGCACCTCTCAGCACTTGCCTCCTCAGGTCTTGGGGGAGGTGGAGAGGTCTGGCGACTGCCAGGAATTTGGGGGATGGAGCGTTGGGTCTGCAAAGGGAGGCTAAAGATGAAAAGGAGGATGAATCGTTGTGCTGCTCTTTGTCTGCTGAATGACTGCGCTCCCCGTGTGTGGCCGCTGCGGCTTGGTGCTGGGCTGCGTGCTGCAAAGCTTGGCCAGAAGGGTCAGTGAAAATTGCTTTCATTTAATCCCCGTGGTCCGGCTCCATCCAGGGTAAAAGGGTCGCTGGTCTGGAGGAGGGAAACATGAGGTTCCCCAGAACACGGGGTGCTAAAGGGGAGCAGATGATTTGTAGCTTGAATGAAAATAATGACTCCAGGCAAGGAAACCTAGGATGCGGACGGATAGGGGAAGGATCAGCTCTGCGCTCGGAGGATTTGGGGAGAAGTTTTGTACGAAAGTTCCAGCAGACAGCACTGAAGCTGCTCAGGGGAGAGGGAGAGTTTGTATCAGGGAAGAAAAAGGAATTGAGAAAATAAGAGATTCAGTGGATCAGAGGGGCGCATGAGATGCTGCTTTGGAGGCCCAGGGCAGTGGTGTCCAGCTGAGCAGGGGTTTCTTGTTTCTGCGCATGTAAGGGTCAGCCAGCTCTTGCTGAGTTTGTAGCCATGTCTTGGCATTGCTGGCTGGTTGCCTGTATCAAGGAATCCTCTCTGGTCTTCTTGTCCTTCCTATCTCGGGGTCTTGCCCCAAGCAATCTCTCCCTTAAGGTATCTCTGTAGTCCAAACCATGATCAAAGTGTGACCTCCTAGAAGCGCTCCCCAGTGCGAATCAAGGGTTGGAACTGGGCTGGGCCTCATGGTAGTAGCATGGGCTGAGCACGGCCCCAGCTGATGTGCCACCCCGAGGATGGAGCTGGGTGGGCTGATGGGAAGAAGATGCGTGCACGGAAGAGGCCAGAAGATGGCAACAGTCCTGACAATGCTGTTGGAACTGCAAACCGGGCTATCTGCCCCTCTGCAAGATGGGGTTAGCCTGCTCTGAAGCTGGGTGAGAGCTATCAGCAGGGTGTTTTGACAGCAGGTTGGGCAGACACCCATCAGGTATGGCCTTCGCATGGGTGATCTTGCAGGCAGGCAAGACAGCCTGCTCAGAGGAGCTGAAACTAGGGATTAGGTAGGTGCTCAGGTCTGTTACCACTTTGTTGTCTGATGTTGTAGCTCAGACACAAGGTACTGCAGCTCACACCATCTCTCCCTGGCCAGGGCAGTTCTTCAGGGTCTCTTGGCTGGTATCAGTGGCCGCAGTAGTTCTCACTGGTCCCCCACCAGCCCCATGCCTCGTTGTCTGCAGCAGGACAGTACCATCCTTTCCTGTATTCCTGTCACTTACTGGCCCATGGAGGGCAACTGAGTTCATCCTTGCAGGCTGGAGTGCGTGTCCCGGTTTTGCAGGAATGCCTCATAACTGATGGCCTACTGGAGGAAAGGTCACTGCTTTTGTCTCTGGGCACAGCATCTCTCTGGGATGGGACACACGCACTCGATGAATGGGGACGTTTCATGCTCCTGACAGAGCGCCCAGCTCCCACCCTGCTGATCCCCACTCTCACCCTGTCCTGGTGTGAGGACACTGTCCTTCGCCCTCTTGATGAAGGTGAGGACTCTGGGAAGGCCTTCCCGATGGGTTCAGATGCTGGAAATGAGGCTGTGGGATCTGCGGGTGGGAGCAGGGCCCCAGGGTTGAAGGAATCTTGGATGTGATGGTTTTCTAGGGCAGGTCTTGGTGGGCAGTGCTGTGCCTGATGACTTGTGGAAATGCTGTGGAGGATGGGAAGGCTTTGCAGAGCTGGTGGAAGGACATGTTGTACTACTTAGTGGGAGAGCTAGTCAGGTCCTGCCAATTTGGGGTCGGAAGGCAGGTATTTGCATTCATTATAATCAATCACTGCTCGTCCACTTTTCGTAATGGCTTGGTAATGATGAAATGCTGTTCAGGATCCTCCCGGTGGTCTCAGGGCAGGCAGATGGCTTGGCAGGAGGGTGGGGACTGGAATTAGCTCTGCTTTCTGGACTGTCTCAAAATTGGCAGCAATGCACCGGCCCTGGCTGCTGCACTTGCCGGAGCCTGTCCCCGCCGGACCCTGGCTCCCTGCCGCTGCACCGTCCGCTTTAGCCATCCGAGGTGGGCTGCACTTGGGTCGAGCCAAGGTGAGGTCAGGACCAGGTACAGCCTCTACTAATGTAACGCGGCCTCTCCCGGCACGCAGAGGTGTGCGGGTGTGTGAAGGACAATTAGCAACGCATTCATTCGCCCTGGAAGTATGACAAAGAGTATGATGGGGCTGTCGGGATGCCCTGCTCAGAGGTTGGATCATCCCCATGGGTCCGCAGGATGGTAGTAACAGCGATGATGGGAACCTCTGATCCTTGTCTGGAGCCACTGCTCTGGGTGTTCCCTCCTTCCCACCTCCACCCCTCCAGTCCCCCTCAGCCGCCCTCCTGTGGGGCTTGGTACAGAGGAGAGGAGGAGTGGGGACCTGTGTGGCTAAGTCTCTCCTAGGCTGCTTTCAGCATCGAGTCAGGCTTGCAGGTGCTGCTGGGAGTCCAGCTGAAGTCACCAGCATCCCAGGGATGATCCCCTGCCATGTAGGACCTCAGCTGCCTTCTCCCTGTATCCCTGCTTGGGAGAGGGAGTTGTCTTCCCGTCACGGCTGTCAGGTTGTCTCTGGTGCTGTTGGCCCTGAGCTCTGTGGGGAGCTGCCTGATGTGACCTAGGGAACATCAGAGCCTCTTCTCATGGGGCCATGGGACACTTGCTGCCTGCCCGAGCAGCTGCACATTTATGTCCTGTGCTGGAATGAAGTAGACATTCGGGTCCTGGGGGAACCTGGCATAGCGGGGTGCTACCTGCTGGTTTTGATGAGACCTGGAGACCTTTCCTTGCAGCACTGGAGAGCCTGAGTTCCACAGGCACATCCCCAAATCTGCAGAGCTGAGGCAGCAGGAAGGAGCTGGAGAAGTTTCCCTGCCAGATCCTTTCTGCAGCTCCTGGCTTGGCTCGGCGCGCTCCATATACATGGCAGGAGGATGCAGTGCCCATTCCAGCATCGGCACACCTAGCCCTGCTCCTCTGGCCTCTGGCAGTGCTGCTGGGACCCAAGCAGATGGGTCAGACACCAAACAAGTGCCCCACCACCCCAGTGCTGTCCTGATCTTGAACACTCCCAGAAAGGTGCCTTGGTGTTAGGAAATGGGCACGCAGCTGGGGTGGAAGTCTGTGGAACAGAGTGATTGCTCTTCTGTGGTGCGCTTTCTCCTTAGGCTGCTGATTTAACTGGTCTTCCTGGCACGGGGGACAAAAAAGGCCAGGTCTGTAGGATGACTGTTGTTGTTTCTTGCATGTTCAGGCACAACAGCAACTGCAGACCACTGCTGCAGGAGCCCTAGACCACACAATGCCCTAGAGCCCAAATGGGCTCACAGGTGAGGGGGGGAAAACCTAGAGGGGGTGGGGTGTTCTGGTGGGTTTTGGAGGACCAGATGCAGATCTGATGCTGGGAAGGCCCTGAGGCTTTTGGGCACTTGGTAGGACGTAGTGGTAGATGGAGGATAGCTTGGATGGAAACTAGGAATTCTTCTATACCTGCAAGAACTAGGGTGATGGGAAGCAGCAGGCAGGGGGTCACCCAGAGAAGGTTGTTTTCACACGGTGCCTTGCTGGGGCCACAGCGCCGAAGGATCAGGCAGGCTCCCAGGGGCCATGCCTGTGTGTACTGCGTGGTTGGGGTGCAGCCGCCGATTCTGCATTTCCCCAGATGCCTTGTTGCCAGAAGGGGTGATCTACTGTGGCGAGAGGCGCAGCAGGGGGGTTAAAGCAGTGCCGTGGCTGTAGCCCGGGGAGGGGTGTGCTCTGCGGGGGCGCAGGAAGGCATTTCTCCATTTGTTGATCACTAATTCCTCCGTGGAGCCTGATCTCCAACGCCTGGACCAAGCTCCAGAGAAGGAAGGAACCCTGTGGAGTACCTAGCCCATTCCTAGTGTACAGACATTTTTGGGGGGGGGTTGCAGCATAAAAAGCCGGATTTGTCCCAGCCCCGTGGCGGTGCAGTCGTGCTGGGCGCGCGCTGCAGAGAGGTGTGCTTGGCTGGCTTCGTGCTCTGGGGGGAGCCCATACAGGCGAGGGGGCCTGTGCTTGGAGATTTGGTTCGGTTCCCATCTGTGCCACCGAGCAGAGGAAAGCTGCTTAGCATCCCCGCACCGTGATTCCCTGCCTGGCAAGCAGGAGGGATGCTGCTTTGTGTGCTCTGCTAGGGAGCAGGCAAAAACTGGTGGTGTGTCGGGTTCATATCAGCGTTACCGTGCCGGTAATTGGCAGGAATGGTAACGAAGCCCTGTCCTCCCTCCAGTACCTTTCACCAGTGGCCCACAGAGCAGTCCATCCCCCTGGGTGCAGGGCTGTCTCTGCTGCCAGCTGCTCCTCCGTGGAGGTGGAAGACCCTGCTAAAACAGAGGCAGACCCTGCAGTCTGTGCAGCTGGGGGGATCTGTGTGGGTGTTTGGGGGTGGAGGGGCCACGGCTCGTTCCCGGAACAGGTCTGCAAGGGACCTGCCTCGTGCCGGACAGCAGTGTGGTGACCCTCTTGGGGTGGGCCACCTAGCTCAGAACACTTCCCAGCCAAACAGCTCGCAGCGAAGGTGTTAGATCCACAAAAACATAAACTTGTGGTCCCCAAACTTGTCTCTGGTCTGCAGCGGCATGATCCGTCTGCGTGGGGGAGCTGTGACACGTGAAGAGACGATTTCTGTCAGCCCATTGCATGGTGACATGCGGGCTTCTGGCAGCCAGGCTGTTTTTCTGGTGCTTGGAACTAGCTGGGAGTGCTGGCGGCGAGCACGGATCCCCGAGGGCACTTGATGCTGCATGATGGTGCGGAGAGAGGATTTCCCAGGCTGTTACAGGGCTGAGCAGCGCTGTGGTGCGCGCTGCGATGGGTGGATGCTGGGGTGAGGCAGACTGAGTGGCTGCTCTGCTCATGCTCGCAGTGTGTAGGTGCTGCACGGGGCTGAGAGATGAGAGTCGTGTTTTGTGGCTTGAAATGACCCCAAGAATTGTCATTGGGGCCCATTCCCCAGCCCTCTGGGATGCTGCGTGCCAGTAGATGTTACTGGGAGGTGATCCAAACCCAGACAGGCAGGTTTCGTGCCTGTGTTTACTTCCGCAGACTCTTCCCGGTGAGAGGAAAGACAACTGCACTCTCTGCCTGTGCTGAGACAGCTGATCTGGGAGCCCTCCTGCCTCAGGTGCAGGCGGCTTCAGGCTTCTCCTTCCTTCCCGAGCGCTGCGGGCTGAATGGCCTTCTGCTCTGTGTCATCAGAGCAAAAGCAGGGAGGCCAGAGCTGTCACAGCGGGAGAACGCAGGTGCAAGGAAGCGGAGGAAATCCTGTCCACGGTGTTGATACACCTGTAGAAAATTTGCCAAGAAAGTGCATGCTGTGACTATAATCAGACTGGTAACTGGGAAAAAAAAGCCCTACAGCCATTGCAGCAAGGAGGGTTCAGGTGGTTCTTTGAGCGAGGAGAGAAAAATGCCTTTCCAGGGTGAACTTTGAGACCGGCTGATGGCTGATGAGAGCAGCAAACCTCATATTTAGATGTTAAGGCATCCAGGAGAGGAGCTGGTAACTCCCAAATCATAAATATATGAGGAGGGTTCAGTCTTCGGAAGGGCGGAGATGCATATTGGAAGGTGCCCTTAGGAAACCGTGATCTTTTGAAGCTTTTCTGCCAGCAGAGTGGCTGTGGTTTCCCTGCAGTGGCTGGTGCCACGGCAGCCCTGGGTGGCTGCGGGACGGCAGCTGCCGGTTGCCTGCGTTGGGTGTCAGCCGGCTGCACAGGCCGCTGAGCTCTGGGACACCTGTGCCAGCAGGAGCTCCTCGGGCTGGAGGTGGCTCCCGGAGTCACGCTGCTGGGCAGCTCTGCAGCTCGGCAGAGGGGCCGTGTTCTGTCCTTTGCTCTCGAGGCACGGGGAGACGTGTGGCTGTGCGTGCTCCGGTGCAGGTCAGGCTCTGAGAGAAGTCACTTAGTCCCTGCCCCTGCACCGGTCCCCGCAGGGCTCGTGCCTCGGAGGAGGGATGCTGAGGCTTTGTGGACAAGGCTGATCCCTGGCTGGGATGTTTCCTTACGTTGCACAAGATTTACTGAAAGCGTCGTGTGTGAACCTGCCGGGACAGGACACGTCACGGAGTTTTGTTTCCCATCATCTCTTTCGTAATTCGGTGCCCTTTCCCATCACTCTGCCTTCAGGGAATTCCCCAGCCCTCGCACAGCGGTCAGGCTGTGTCCCAGGACCAGGAGAGCAGCACTAGCCCTTTCCTTCTCCGAGTAGGCAATAAAGTCCTTGGCGTTTCACCTGCTGGGTCCGTGGGGTGCCAGGTTAAATCTGACATGGCGCACAGCGCGGGTGAGCGCTGCCAAGCCCCCGATTCTGGCCCTAAGAGGCTGCAGAGTCCAAGTTGTCTCACTTGAGTATTTCTTAAGCAGGCTGGTCCCGGGGCATTTCCAGGCATCCCAGCCGTGCAGCAAAGCTGCCGTGTCTGTCTCCTTCGGGCTGAGGGTGTGAGGACCGACGTCAGCGATGCCCCATCAGGCAGCGGCTCTTGCCAGAGGCAACACCTCATGCCGTGGCGCAGGTCCCCAGACACTGCACGCTGGCAGCCAGATTTGAGGAGGGAAGAGCGGTCATGATGATGGGCAGTGCCTGTGTGGGAGGACGGTGCACCGGGCTCCTCCTGTTAAAAACTAAGGTCAGCAACCGGCCAGGCCAATGACGTTCCCGGGAGAGTTATCAGATGGGCAGGAAGGGGTGAATGTGGAGCCTGTGGGAAACATGTCCATGTCCCAGGGAGAGAAACCTGCCCAGCAGTGGGGCTTGGAGGTTCAGAGATCTTTGCTGTGTCAGACACGCACCTTCCAGCAAGGGAGGCTGATAACAGGATTTTATGTGGAGCATTTTTTTATTTTGCTGGGCTAAACTCATCTTTTATTGGAGGGTGGGGGAATGGCATACATGGGGGTAATCTCCTGTCTGCAGCATCCAAGGGAACCTTCTCTCCTAGGAGTATTCCTTTCATGGCCAGTGTTCTTCAAAATAATGTCTTTTTTTCTCCTTTTCTGTGTAGTGGATGACATGGGAAACCCTTCTGCAAGGAAATAAATTCTGCCTGTCACAGTGGCTTTCACTTGGCAGCGTTGAATTTCCTTCCATGCTGCTGTTGTCTTTCTCTTTTCCCCCTTCTCTCCTCCCTCCCACACACACTCTTCTCTATCATACATCCTCAGCCTTCAGAGCGATAATTGCAGTTGAGCGAAGAAAACTCTAACATGTTTTTAATGCTGCCTTTGGTTCCTTTTTCCTGCAGTGTTCTCTGAGGCTGCACCCTGCTTGAAAACTCAAAGGTGTTCCCATGACCTTTTTTTTTCCATTTAGACCTATTTTTGGAGGAAATTTCCTGTAAATTCAGTGCTTGGATGAGAAATGGGAATATATGAAGTTGCCTGGTGCCACTAAATATGCAGGACACGCAGGCTGGGCCTGCCTGTCAGGAAGGACTCTCAGCATCCCTTCTAGGTCTTGCTCTTGCAGGGGTTTGCTGGTAAGACACAGGCATTTTTGGAGGAAGTTGGATTATTTTTGAGGTGAAAAGTCAAAAAAGTCTGAGATAGCCTAGAGGAAGACCATTGTGTCCAACCTGGTCACCTTCTGGGATGCAGTGACTGGCTTGGTAGATGAGGGGAGAGCAGTGGACATTTTCTATCTGGACTTCACTAAGGCCTTTGACACTGTCTCCCATAAGATCCTCATAGACAAGCTGTTGATGGACGGGCTGGATGAGCAGACAGTGGGGTGGATTGAAAACTGGCTGAATGGCCGGGTCCAGAGGGTGGAGATCAGTGGCACACAGTCTAGCTGGAGAGGAGTAACTAGCAGTGTACCCCGGGGGTCAACTCTGGGTCCAAGCCTGTTTGACATCTTCATTAGTGGTCTGGATGATGGGGCAGGGTGTACCTCAGCATGTTTGCAGCTGAGACCAGTGAGGAGTGGCTGAGGGTCGTGCTGCCATCCAAAGGGCCCTTGTCAGGCTGGAGAAATGGGCTGACAGGAACCTCATGAAGTTCAACAAGGAGAAGTGCTAAGTCCTGCCACCCCAGGCACCGGTATCTGCTGGGGGCTACCCAGCTGGAAAGCAGCTCGGTAGAAAAGGCCATGGGGTGTTCACAGACACCAAGTTGAGCATGAGCGAGCAGTGTGCACTTGAGGCAGAGAAGGCTAACAGTGTCCTAGTCTGCATTAGCTGAAGTACTGCCAGGAGTTTGAGGGGGGTGATCCTTCCACTCCGTTCAGCACTGGTGAGGCCACAGTTGGAGCACTCGTCCCACGACAAGAGAGACATGGACGTACTGGAGAGAGTCCAGTGAAGAGCCACAAAGATGGTGAAGCATCTCTCATGAGGAAAGGCTGAGAGATCTGGGACCGTTCAGCTTGGAGAAGGCTCAGGGGGATCTCGTCAATGTATACCTGAAGTGGGAGACACAGAGGGGATGGAGCCCGGCTCTTTTCAGTGGTGCCCAGTGACAGCACAAGAGACGATGGGCACAAACTGAAACACAGGAGGTTCCCTCTGAACATCAGGAAACATTTGTCACTGTGAGGGTGACCAAGCACAGGTTGCCCAGAAAGGCTATGGAGTCTCCATCCTTGGTGGTATTCAAAAGCCCTCTGGACATGGACATGGGCAACCTGTTTTGGGTGGCTCAGGTTGAGCAGAGGAGTTGAACCAGGTGACTTCCAGAGGCCACCTCAACCTCAACCACCCTGTGCTTGTTTGTGGAAGGCCCAGGACCTCTTGCCCATGTGGTTCTCACTTGCCTGTAACTGAAGGCCTGGAGACAGCTGGAGCCTTGGTGGGTATGTGGGTCCTCCTGGTTTTCTGGGGGTGTTGGTCTGTAAGTTAGTGTCTATGTAACTGGGTGCCACAGACCCTTGGCCAAGGAGGTGGCTGGGCCAGCACTCCAGTTGGGTGTCTTCTGCCTCCCTCCTGGTGTATTCAGTGGAGGTTTCCCCATAAAAGAGGAACAACAGAGTCAGGCAGCCTTGTAACTGCCTGCAGAATGTGGATCCAGAGCTGCCCCTGTGTGCTCACCGTGCTTCTCTGGCTTTGGACACTGTCTCTACATTCCCCGTCCCCTCAGAGGGAGGGCTCTAGGGAGGTAGCATCTCCCATGTTCAGCCTCATGCGACAGAGGTCTCCGCACTTCTGTCAAAATGGTGTGCAAGGGCACGTGCACGAGCTCTTGAGCACAAGAGTGAGGACCAAGGTGTCAGAGAATGGCTGTCAGGAAGGCTGCTGGGTGAACTTTTTGCTTTTTTGCCTCGCAGCTTGGGGAGCGAGGTCCTACTGGTGGTGAGACTGTGAGCACAGTGATGCTTGTGCCAGTGCATCGTGTCCTGGGGCAAGCAGGAGAGTGGAGTCCAGTAGACTGACTGGGGCTTCTGGTCCAGCTGATGGCCTGAACCTGCTCTTGAGACCTCTGCCAGCAGCTGCTGGACCAGGGATGTTTGTGCAGCCAAGCTGTGCCTGCCCCAGCCCTGCTGACCTCTGTCACGAGCCTGTAACCTGTTTTCCCAGAAGCTCCTTTGGCCCAAGCCATGGGCCGTGGGTTAGTTGTGTGCTGCCCCACGCTGCATCGCAGTCAAAGCATCCCCTCTCCAGCACCACACCTGGTGTGCTGCAGAGGGCTACCAGACCAGCAAACCCACGCTGGCCGCTGCCCATCAACTACGTCTGGCTTGGCAAAGGGTGCAAAATGGCTGGTTCCAAGGGGAGAAGGACAGGGAATGATGGAAGGGAAGAGGCCATGCCAGGCGTGGTTGTTTTGGTATGTGAGGGCTGCCCTCCACCTGCCACTGACCCTCCTGCGCATCACCTCATGCAGTGTGGCCTCCTGGGGACTGCTGGCAGTGACAGCGCTGTGGCTGTTGCCGCGGCTTTGCATCCCTCACAGCGTAGATTGGTCAGAGTCCTTGGAGAAGCCTTCAGGATCACATCAGTGTCCCCTCCTGGTTGCTGAGCCAGCTCGATGTGGGGGACAGCCTGGGAAACAGAGAAGCCACCATCAGCTGGAGCTGTACAATGTTGGGTGACCTTTTTTCTCTCCCTTGAGCAGTCTTGCTCAGCGCAAAGAGGACTCTGATGTTGAGATACTGCACTGAGGCACTCAGCAGCGTGCACACTGTGTGTCAGAAGCTGCGTGCTGCATGCGAGGGTGTTTACGGCAGGGAAATGAGGCAGCTCTGCCACTATTTGTTCCTAGACCAGTTCCACCTGGCTGCTTACCCAGTCGGCAGAGAGGAGGGAACCGTGCCTCCTGCCCCTGGATGTGGGGATATTTCCCTTCCCTCCCCCTGCAATCAGACACTTGCAGAGCAAAGCTTGCGGCAAGCCGAGCATCATTTGCACTCCATCAGACGTGGGTGTCTATAAAAAGCCTCTCTGGGGTTGCAATTGGGTGGGTTGGCTGTGCCACGTGGTCCCTCGTAAGGCCTGTGTTGCTGAGCAAGTGGCATTCCACTTATTTTTGGCACTAATAGTCTTTAGTTAATACATAAATTCAGCTTAAATTCTGGATGGAAAATAAATCCCAAGTGGAGGCTCTGCTAATAAGACGACAGACGCTTTGGGGAGCCTGGGATGCCTGTCAGTGGAGCGGTCGCGGCTGCTGAGATCTGAGAGCAGCAACATGCACAGGCACAAGGTCCTTAAAAGTTGCCACGAGTAGTTGGACTAAATTACAGAAGCATTGGACAGATGGCCGAGGTGAGCTCTAGCTTTAACTGCTGGAGCTGAACTCATTACAGCAAATGTCCCGGTGAGATCCCCAGTCCCATGCTGGCATGGGGAGAAAAGGAAGGACTCAAAGCATCAGTTTAGGTCTGACTGCTGCAAAACACCCTCCTCTGACAGTCTGCTGAAAGATGAGGCTGGTCTGAGGTCCTCTGTTCTGCTTCGTTCTTGCTGACCCACGGCCAGTCACTCCAGGATGCTTCCCTGCATCCTGGTTCATCCCAGGGAACCTTCACCCTGGATTTGGGTGTGTTGAGAGCTGCATCCGAGTGGCCAAGTCCTTCCAGCAGCTAATGTGCCTGAGAGCCTGCCTGGGGAAACCCGGCCGTGGTAGCCAAGTCATGGAGAGTGTGAGACCTCAGAGCTCTGACCCAAGGCTTTGTTCCATGGGTTGGTGCTGTCACCTCAAGGAAGGTCTCGCTGGGAGAGCAGATCCCAGCAGCCTATCAGAGGGTGTCACGCTCCCCAGTGCTGTGCCATGGGGTTCTGTGGGTGTAGCAGGATGGAAGGTCCCCAAGCCTGAATTCACTGTGCGTGCGACAGCTTTGAGGGTAGGGGCTGGAGCAGGCTTGTTTCCATACCCCAGCAGGCAGGTTTCTCAGCAGCAGCAGCACCATTACCTGGTGGCTTGCTCACCCTGGTGCTTTGCAGTGATGCCCACCACACGTACACAGGGATCTGCCTACAGCTCTGGATCTGGAGCACAGTGGGACAAAATCCAACCCACGTCCTTTGCTGGAGCCATGCTGGAGCCATTTTGTGCCTGTGGGCCAGACTGACAGGCCAAGAGGGACGTACTCAGTCCCATGTCCAACTGCTTTCAGAGCTCCTCCCCACTTTTGTCCGGCTGCTGTGAGATGAACCCCAAAGTACTGAGAAACGCCCTCTACTTGTGAAGAAGCAGCTTTCTCGGGACCTTTCCAGGAGAGCATTGCGCTGGGAATGAAAGCCACTGGCCGTCTGCCAGTGTGTTCCACTTCCTTCCCTGCCCTGTCCCTTCCCTCAGCGCTGATGGCGCAGGGTGGGTGCCACCGGAAAGGGAAGGTGTCCTGGTACCTAAGGTACAGGTACCTAAGGTACACGTGTCCCTGTACCTAAGGGAGGGCTCAGGCCCTGCTTGCTACCTCCTGACAGGGTCCTCATTGGTTTTTCTTGAATTTCAACTCCTTGCAGAATTGAACAGGGCTTGGAGGTTAACCAGGGTTTAGAAGAACGCCAGTTCAGCCCTGTCTCTCCTGCTGGCCTGCCTCACCTTGTCTACAAGGTCAGCCCCTGCACGCTCAACATATTAGCGCCTTGTCAGGCAGCAGGAGAATTTTAAAGTCATTTAGGCGTCGGATTGATCTTTCTGGGCAGGTTCAGGTCTGTCAGTCGCAGTCAGGACCAATGGTACAGCACTGGCCTCGTGAAGTGGGGAGGGTCTGAGGTCATTCCTTTCCCCAGTTTTCTTGCTGTGCATTTCCACCGGACCCTACTTTCCTTTGCAATTTCCATCCAAAAGAGCGACAGGGAAAGACTCATTTGTGTTGGTTTCGTGGTCAGTGGTTTGCAGTGACATTGTTTTCCCATGTTCTTGGTGCAGGGAAGGGGATGCTCTTTCTGGAGCCTGCTGGGGCCGGATTTGTTGCGGTCGGGCTGGTGCTACCCGTGGGTGCCCCTGATTGACAGTGGGAGGTGGTGAAGTCTCAACTACAGCCTGTGGGCAAGAAATAACCACCTTGAGGCTTTGTGGGGGAGCTGTAGGTGGATGCAGCTGTTTCCCTCCTCTCTGATTCCCCCACATCTGTGTTCTCCTCTGGGACCTGCCTGGGGGATGCATCACGCTGCGGTGGAAGCTGCAGCATAAGGTGATGTGGAGGCAGCCCTGGGATGCTCCTTTCCTGGAGCAGAGGCCGTGGGGATGCGCGTGCCTGTCCGTGTGTTTGTGCCAGAGGCTCCCTTTGGAGACAGAAATGATCAATGCTGGAGACTAGAGGGGGATAAGAAATCCCAGCATCTTTCTACCCAGTAGCCAGCAAATAACCTCTTGGGATTGGTTGTTCCCACGAGCACTCCTTGCTGGTGGATAAAGGCAAAGTCACTCAGGTGCGTAATTGTGGGGCTGAGTGGGAGCTGCTCCATTGCTGTGAGTGGGCTGAGTTTTTCTTGTGTCCATGGGATTTGTGCTGCATGTCCCAGCCTGGTGACTGGCCCAGCACGGCACAGGCATGGGGCTACTCAGGTCATAGATGCATCACTAACTCCTCGCTGCATGGTGGCCTGCAGGATCAATACACTCCTGAAACGTGGGATGCCTTCTTCCAAATATCCCGTTGGTGCAGCTGGGGGCTCTAAGCGGTGTGGTGCTGTGCTTGCCCATCACGAAACCTGGGGCTCCCCACGTAGCTCCTGGCCTCAGCCTCAGCACGTGCGGCTGGTCACAAGTGGTGCTCGCCAGGGCTCAGTATTGGGGCTGGGCGTCTTTAGTATCTTTATCGACCACCTGGACATGTGGATCGAGTTGACCCTCACTAAGTTTGCAGGTGACACCAAGTTGGGCAGGAGCATTAATCTGCTTGAAGGCAGGATGGCCCTGCAGAGGGATCTGGACAGGCTGGATGGATGGGCTGAAGCCAATGGTGTGAGGCTCAACAAGGCCAACTGCACTTGGGGAAGAGTGGCTGGAAAGCTGCCTGGTGGAAAAGGACCTGGGGGTATTGGTTGACTGCTGGCTCAATACGAGCAGCAGTCTGGAGGAGGGAGCGATTTGGAGATGGATGAAGGGTTTGGGGATTGCTGCTTAAAGAAGTGGTTACTTCTGAATGGTTAGAGCATAGCGGGCAGGAGCGATCTCTCATCGCCTTCCATGTAAGCAATATCAGGTCTCCTTGGTGGAGCAGCCTCTCCTGCTCCTTGCTCCTTTCCCCTGCTGGAAGGGATGAGCCCCCAGCTCTGTCTGCAGATGCTGCATTGCAGGCTGGAGCCAGCAAGTGAAAGCCCTGAGATCGCTGGGTCGCTTTCAGCCTCCCGGGTGAGATGCAGCGGAGGATGGGGAGCAGGTGGGTGCTGGCATGTGGGTCTGGAATGTGTCAAGAGGAGTAATTTTGGCTCTCAAAGCAAGGGAGCGTAGTGGCTGGGATGAGGCAGGAGATGAGCAAGGGGAGGGGAAAAACTCCTGACATGGCTGGGAGGCAGCAGAGGGGGCTGATGCCATGGCAGCCTCCGTGGTGGTCCCGCTCCCAGCTTGTGATGGGTTTGGATTAGACATGAAATCAGGGCAGGGGCACCGGGCTGCAGGGAGAGGACTATCCAAACCGGCAGGGCCAGTCCTGCTCTGCCTTCGCCCTGCGGTCGACGCTCCACAGGGCTGCACTAATCCCTGCTGGGCAAAGCAGGGAGGGAGCTGCATTTGATGGAGACAAGGGAAGATTTACAGGGAATTAGAAGGGATTTATGATGGTGGAGGAGATCACAGTCAATGTGGCCAGTCTGGCTCGGGTGAGGGGCACTGGGCTGTACAGAGGGGCTCGCTGCCCGGGCAGACACCCGAGGAGTTGCTGCAATGGTGGTGGTGCTGCTCACAAGGGCTCCTTCTAAAGCCCCAGTTCCCAGAGTTGTGGGACTGCACACAAATCTTGCTTTCCACGTAGGAGTTTTATGGTGACTGAAACAAGCCTGAGAATACGAATGAGCAAGGCTCATCCCACCAGGAGATGAGGGAAGACGTCCCAGCATTTATTTAGTATCTTTCCTGTGTGCTTGAAATTCACCTCCCAGCTTGAGGGTGTCCGGCTCTCAGCTCTGCACTATTTTTGAGTTAGCAACAAGAACCCCCCAAATTTCCCTGTTTGCAGGTCTGACCCAAAGCTTCTCCCAGTTAAAGCCTGCTTCCAGTTGTTAGACCATGGTGTGGTTGATTTGGGGATCAGCGTCCACCATTGGTAGCTCAGTCCGTTGTCCCAAGACGACATTGTGCAACATCGTCCCCCCGGCCGTCCGGCTGGCTCCTCAGCGCTGGCCGAGCATGACGAGGCACCACGCAGAATGAACAGGCTGCAATCCACCATGCTGTGAACCTCTAGGGTCTCACAGACATCATTGTCTGTTCCTCTTGATGTGCCTGGACGGGAAGTCAAGGTTGTTGGACGGAGATGGTGCTGATGGTGACTGCTCTGGTTGCTAATGCTTACGGAAAACATCCTGCTGGCCTGGGCAGGCCCTTGGCTGTCATTGCCAGCTGTGTCTCTGCACCAGCAGCTGGGGTGAGCTGTTGGAGCAGGTTCGCTTCACAGCTCCAAGGATGCCAGGACGTGGCAGTGTCTGGCAAAACACGGGCAGGCTCCTCCGAAGGATCCAGGGACCCGGCGGGTGGGCGGGAGGCTGACAGCTCCTCCAGCTGCCCTCAGCTGGCTGCAAAGAGACCACTTTCACCTTCCAGGGGAAACGAGCTCCCAGCCTGTCAGCGAGATGCTTCCGAGCTCCCCGCGGTGTCTGGCGGGACTTGCCCGCTTGGAAATCACAGGGCTTGTTGGTCTTGGCAGGCGGGCATTTGGAATGCAGCTGGGCTGTACTGGGGGGCTTGCACCCCAGCTGTGCAGTGCAGAGGCAGAAGCTATGGGTGTCCCATGTCCCGGCTGCTGAGCAGTGGTGAACTGGCATGGTTTCCCTTGCAGACAAGAAGGGACAGAGCGGGGAAGGCTGGAAACCTGCCATCAGGTGGAAAAGGTCTCGTGGCTGCTGTGCCCAGGGGGTTCTGCAGTGAAAGCTGCTGCAAGGTGCTCGCCAGAGCTCTGCCTTGGGGCGGCCCTGTGCTCTGCTCTTAGCGCTGGGTACGTCTCTGCTGCGCTTCCTGCTGCTTTTCCAGCAGCATCTTTGGGAGGAGATCGCAAGACAGGGGGGAAGAGGACAGGGACAGCATGGGTGAGGAAGCAGCAGAAAGAGGGGTGTAGGAGAGCTGGTGGCGACCAGATGGGGAAAGGACGTGTGAACTGTTTGAATATTTCATTTATGATAATGATTTCCCCTGGTTCCACAGAAGGGTCAGCCAGGCAGTCTGAGTCTTGGACTGTCTCACCTCAAGGTCATGAAGCAAAGGCTCCCTTGGAGGAAGGACTGAAGCCAGTACAGTCCTAATGGGCTTCTGGGCACCTTTTGCTAGGCCTTTGCTTCCCCATGCAGGCTCCACCAAAGACGTGTGTCCCGCACAGACAGCGTCTGACACAGCCCGAAGGTGACAGAGCAATTTGTCAGTGGCTTTGTCAGGTGCTGAGGCCTTGTTCCACCGAGCAAGGATTTTAGGCCGCGCCATGCGTTCCGGTACCCATTTCACTGCCAGCTCCAGCCAGCTGTTGTTCTCCTGCTGTTGGCGGATAGGGTGAGGGATGGACTGACCTGGGTTTTATTGGATCTACTTAATTTTGTAATGCTTTATTTGACGGAGATAAAACCCACCAAGGCAGGAATTGGGCTGCTTAGGTAGGCAGTTCTTGCTTCTCTTTGCACGCTAAGTCTGCTGCGTGTCTGTAGCACATGTAGTTCACAGTGCTGCGGGACAATGAGGAAAACATGGCTCTCCTGTCCCACCAGGTGCTGGACATCTCCTGCCATGGCTCATCTCAAAATCTGCCTTGCATAGATTGTTCTCTGGCACACGTGCCACCGTGCAGCAACTGCAACGTCCGTGCTGTTGAACACAACTGCTGAAAGAGGGTGGCTACCTACAGAGAAGGGTTCTTTGTCATGCCAGCTCTTGAGCTGTGACCTGGAGTTGTTTCGTCCCAGATAAAACAGTGTCAAGGAGTCTACAACAGCATGAGAGTGTAGATGCTTATATTATCGTGCAGTTTAATATACTGGTATTGCTATATCTTAGTGTCTTTAAGAGATCACCACTTGTGACCAGCAGCAAGACTCCCGTGGTGCTCAGTGAAGTAAACACTGAGCCTTAGGACTTGGATGAACATTTCTTTAGAGGTCACCCTTCGCTGTCCTGTGGTGCTTGCAAAACCCCCAAAACCCCAAAGGTATTTTTTTGGGAAGGCAGGGGCAGTGCATGGTAAGACGGCTGTCTCAGAAGGAGCATTTATCAAACTGTGCCCTTCTAATCCCATCACAGGAGATGACGGGTGCTAGGAAGGAGCAGCAGCCTCTCCTAGCACGAGTCTCCCAGGCTTCCTGGGGGAGGTGCGGGAAGGCTGTGGAAACCTCAGGCTAGGTCTGCTCTTGATGGCACAGGGCTGCAGGAGGTCAGGAAACTGTGGCAGGTCAAGGTACCTGGAGAGGTTGTCATGTGATGGCTCCTCCATGGTGAGGGCCTTCAGAGTCCTTCCCTTCCCGAGGCTGTGGAGGACCTGAGGGTCAGAGCATCCCTGGGAGGGACCAAGCTGTGCCAATGGGAACGAGTGGTTTGCTGTGGCCAAAACAGAGCAGGGGTCTAAAGCTGACTTTGGCAGTGCTATGAACTACCCCCGGGCAGCAGCTGGCTCTCCATTGTGTTTGATGTGCTCTTTGGAGCTCACAACTGGAACATCCTGTCCTAGAAATCTGTGCATCTTAGTCCCAGAGCCTCCAAGGCCCTCGCTCCCGTGTAGTGATATCCAGTTGCAGGAAAGTGGGACAGGAGAGACCTGGTGACAGCTCTGACGTGGTGCCAGCTCAGCTGGGGAGGAAACGATGATGTCTGCCAGCCCCTGTACAGTTGCTGCTCTGAGCCTGGCGTGGTTTTCCCTATGAGCTTGGAAAAACGTGGACGGGAAAGCAAGGTAGAGAGGACGAAGGCTGGTATCTCGCAACGGGCCAAATGGCTTTTTTTTTTCCTATGCCAAAAAGTTTTTCCAGATCTTAGTTAAGGACCAATTAAGTCACCTGTGTCTTAATCAAGGTTAATAGGCAGCACCTGTTACTATGATGGTCTTCTGAAATGATCCATATCAGCTCTAACCTGCTCAGAGTGAAGCATGTTCTTGCCACAGTGCTGTGGAGAAATCTGCCTGAGGTGAGACATTCAGCTTCACATGACTACCACTTTGCATAGAAAGGGACTCTCAGATTAAAATCATACAATATGATAAAATCATAAAATCGTACAACCTGGAAACAATAATGCATTCCCTTGCATTTGTTTCTAATAGCACGGCTGATGGGGTGAAGTCAGGGAACATGTAGAAATTGGGTGCATGTGTCCTTGTTTTCATTCCGCCCCGCGGTACTCCCTCATCTCCCCACTTCGGAGGAGGTGAGAGAAGCTGTCAGTTTTGGTGCTGCCCTGTTAGTTTCCTGCTGGATCCTGGCTCCTGTGTAGCTTGCTCTCCCTGTCGGAGCTGTCTCCCTCCTGCAGAGCCCAGCTGGGCATGCTGGTGCGGGATCTCCTGAGGTGTGACTTCCATCTAGGAAACTGCTCCGGGATGCAGGAGCAGCCTGGGAACAAGGCTGGGGCCTCCTACATGTCCTGTTCTTAATCTGCAAGCTGGAACAACCAGGGTACTGTTCAGTTGTGGTAAAAATATACATCCCCAACTCCTTTAAAGGATTATTTAAGTTTTACAAATGCATGGGAAATCGAAGCAGCCCTTCTGCAATTTGGAGGGTGTATTTGTGCACAGTACTATTAATTCCATCACTTTTAGCCCAACTATACTTTGGCAGAGCTGACACCAAGAAACAAATGCTTTGTTTTTTTGGACTTGCCACGAGAAATGGCTGGACACACAGCTGTCTGCTCTTTGTGGTCATGCCTGTGTAGCCACTCATGTGCAGACCCCATAAATATATGTATTTTAATAATCATAAGCACTGCCTTCAGGGAAAGCTGCTGACACTTTCCTTTCTAAAACTATGTTTTCTGCTCCTTGTGTGATTTCAAAGAATTTCCCATGGGATTGTTTTCCAGGGGTGGGGAAGCCAATGATGGGCAGCCATCACTGTGCAGCATTGTCAAGATCGTGCTGCAGCTTCCTGTTGATGTCTTGCGCACCTGACGTGCAAAGCAGTCTTGACATCCAGGCTGCAGAGATGTCCCATGCAGGGATGTTAATGAGTGGCTCGATAAAAGACAGTGGTCAAATTGGTTGGGACAGGGTTGGAACACAGGCCTGGAGGCTTGCAAGGGTCCTGCCGTAGCACAGCAATTTCCATTTTCCAGATCAGGTCCTCCTGATCCCCACTTTCACCCAGATGCATGGAGGCTCCTTATGCTCTAAGTTGCTACAAGATGAGGAACGCTGTTGAAAGCTAGTCGTATCCTCTTACACGAACACCAGAGCTGGGAATTTCAGGAGATCATGGAGGATTCAGAATGGCTGACTGAGATGTGCCGTGGGACAGGGACATACAGGGAGAAAGGGCTGGAGGGACCTGAAAAGCCAGTACTTCTTACAAGGGACTGCCCCATACCTCCCTAGAAGCAGTCCTGTGAGAGGATGCAATTCAAGATCTCCCTGCAGATGACAGATTGCTCCCTAAACTCATGTTCAGGGGGGTGGGTAAATCTGCAAAATAGGCGTGGAAGGGGATCTGAAGGGCTCCAGTCCAAGCTCCCACTCAAGGTGCAAGGTGCAGCATCAAATGTAACTGCGGACATCCTGGAGCAGGTCCTGGGCTGAGAGAGTTGATAAAGACATTCACATTGGTAGCCATAGTTGTAGTGTTTGTGCAAAGTCATTTGTGCAACCTGAGGATTTGGCCTGTTAAGTCACGGGAGACTTTGGGCATTGAGTAATAGCAGGTTCTGATCCGGGCAAAGTGTTTCCCAGACATGAGCTGAGCTTTGGGATAGAGACATGAGACACAGGCAGGCTGGAAGTATCTTGAGGTGCGGGGGGGTGGTGGTGCTAATGAGGCTGTTACCTGGGACACCCTATCTCCCCCACTGGGATGGAAGGTTGGGAGATACTTGTGGCGGGGGGTCCCGCATGCCTAATTTCTGCATCTCAACAGCAGCCTTAACACCCAAGCTGGAATAAGGCTGCTGAGCTCCTGCAGCCTTACTCCAAGACTCGCACATCTTGGAGGCACAATTGCTCACCAGTGCCTCTTGTAGGGCATCTGCTGGGTCTTTCACAGAGGCCTTGAAGGTGGAGGAGGGATGGATCTAAAGGTCTCAGCTATCTGGAACTGCTTGGTCTGATCCTGGTGTCCTGTTCCTGACCTGTCCTGGGGAATGGACTCCATTCTCCTTTCCCCTCCCTGCTGGCAGTCCCTCTCAGCCAGAGTTGCCCTGCTCTGTCTTCTCAGCAGTGTCAGGAACTGCCTGGGTGGCAGGCGGCTGGACGCGGCAGCCTTCCCTGCCCTTTGCCTACCTGCAGTTGCCAGACACCGAGCAGATGGTTTCATCCACTCCCAGACAAGGCTCTGTCTACGGGGCTGACATGGGAGGCTGAAGAGATGCCTGAGCAGCTACACGTTCCCTCTGTCGTTACCCGCTTTCCCACCGCTGCGCTGCGACCAGTTCAGACCTCTGGGGGAATAAACAGAGGAGTCAACACATGGGATGGCTGAGCACATGGAGCCCCCTGGCTCAGCCTGTGGACGCCAAACGCCGGCAGAGGAAGAAGAGGACTCAGCTGTTCTGTATAATGGGGGCTCTTTTTGCAGGCGTTGCCAGTTACACACTGACCGTGGTGTTCGTCAGCTCCCGAGCGAGGAACCAATCTGTGTCATCTCACAGCGGGCTTCCTTAAATCTCGGCCTGATTAAGCGGTGGCAATATGGGCTGCCCGATATGAAAGAGCCTTTTCCGAAAAGGGCTGATTGTTAGTGCAGAAATAGCCCGTTTAATTGTTTGCATTGTCCTGCAGAGGCCAGTAACACATGAAATCACCAGATTCTGACTCCAGTTGGACAGGAATCTGGAGATGAATAGTGTCCATCAGCTACCGGTGTTGGTAGAGACTGAGTCTGTTGGCCATACACCTGGGAAAGCTGCCTTTGAATGCTCTGGGATTTTTTTTTTTTTTCAACCTCAACATGTCTGAGGGATTTTGGGAATATCCACTCAGCTTTTGACCTCTTGTCTGTCCTTGAAAAGGCAGTATTTGTGCTTCCTGTGGCGAGGCTGTGGGCTAAAATACCCACGGAGTGCACAGAGAGACGCTGAGGCTTGCAAAGTGGCATTGCTATAGAAATAGGAGGTGGTGTGGTAGGTCCTTGGAACAGTTTCTCCGGGATTTATGTGACAGATTTTAGACACATTTGTGAACGTGGCCAGTGGTTTTCCATTGGCACATTTGCTGAGAGCTGTATCAGAGCAGGTCTGGAGAGGGAGTTTGATACTCACAACTGATGAAAAATTGCTGTATGTAGTTACGTCAGAGTTATTTATTTATTGCATAGAGATAAAAGCTTTTTTTGATAGAGTGCCGTCGTCTTAGCTTGTGGCTGTTGTTTTTCTTAGTTTCTTGTGTATTTTAGGGATCTAAATAATTACAGGGAGTGACTGATGCTCAGAAAAAGTAGAGTTCAAGCTGAGCTGCAGTTTTCTTCGTGTTTCTTTGCTTTCATACCCAGAAAGCAGTGAGCCGGGGCCTCCTTGGTAGCAGGTCCTCAGTATTCAACAGGCACGAATAGAATATTGTCAGCTGCAGGCTGTCTGAGGTAGTGTGTTTGTGCTGATATACAGGCAAACATTGGCGCTTCTCTGATTTGCAGAGCTGAGAGGTATTGAGGTAAAGGCCAGTATTTATCCTTTTTGGCTGGTGGTCTCTATGGAGAAGAAATAAATTAAGAGTTGTCCGCTGGGATCCCCAGGAGACGTGACGACTTTGTGGCATGCTGGTTTGGAGGACATCAGCCTCGGGTTCTGCCACTCTGCTGCCCATCTGGAGGTCTCTTTGTCTGCAGGTTGCCAGTACTGCAGAGAGGAAGGTGGGACAGCCTGGCACAGTGCTTGTTTCAGGACGCTGGTTAGAAGTAACATTAAACTTGGGGGTATTTATACGCAGCTTTTCTTTGAAAAGCTTTTGAGGAGGCCTTTGCCGTCCTTTACAGATGAGGTATGTAGGGATTGCTCACTCCCTGTTGAAAGGCAGGAGTCATAATGTTTCGTAGCCTCTTGAGCAGTGCTGTTAGACATCGCAGGGCAGCTACAAGCTCTAGCTCAGGAGGTGGGCTGAGGAGAAGTTTGCTGGCAGCTCCCACCCACTGTCACCTCGTTTCTTGTGGCCTTTACCAAGCTACCTGCCACTGCTGGAGAAGAGCACCAGTCTTGCCAGGCTGCTGCTTTGACCCACTACAGCTTGTAGCATGGGCCAAGTACAGATGCCTGAGCTTCCTCCAGTGGTGGGAACAGAGCTTCATCATCTACCAGCAAGGGAGTTTGTGCTCTGAGCAGTCCCCGGTTCCCGTGCTGCATGATGAAGGGTGCCTTAGGTTCACAGTGCCTGGGGATGACCACTTCCACACTGTGTAATCTTTGGCCCAGCTCTTTTCTGGGCCCCTTGTAGTGCTCACTGGCTCTGAGACACCATCAGTAATTGCTGGGGTTTCAGCAGCTCCAGGTTCCTGTGATCTCAAAGAGGTATGGTAGCCCAAGCATGATCCATTGTCCACCACTTAGGAGAGACTGAGCTGATCGTCTCCAAACTACAGCCCCTGTGGAAAAAGCTGTACCTGCAGTGTGGACGGACAGTCAGAGACTGGGACCTGGGAGCAAGACAGGGAGCAAAGCCGTTGGGCAGTGCAGGCACGCGCAGAGGGAGTTTAGCACTGCCTTGATACCCTCCAAAGATGTTTGTTTGAGCCCTCCTTCCTGTCCATCCCAGCTATTCCTCTTGCCAGCCTGATAAGCATTGCCCTGGACTGCTTGGACAAGTAGGTCTGAAGAGACCTCAGTTTCTATGGAGGGGTCAGTTTGAGACATGAAACTTATTTTGCTGTAGGGTCTAGGATCTAGAGCCACTGTCTGGCAGGGCAAAAGTTCCTCCTCTCAAATCATGTTGGGGTTATCTGTTTCATTCCCCAAGACCCTTAAAGCCTCTCTAGAGCCAGGTGGCAGATGTTAGTATCTTTCTTGGGATTTAGATGATGACGTGTCATGCGGAGGGACCCTTTCCTATGCAGGTTCCAGCTGTCACATTCAAGCATGGTGGGACCAGCCCTCTGGGGGGTTTTTTGCTGAGGGAAGCAGGGCTTGCCTGAGTGTGCGCCAGTGAAGGCCAGCTGGTCTGCCTGGCCTGGAGGTAGTGTAAAGCCACTCTGGCCCCACATTGTATTTCTCATCATTCTCTCTGCCTTGGGGACAGGCCACGCACCAGCAGGGGCTTGGTTGCTGTGACCATTTGGTCTATTTAGAATCTGATGGGTCTGACTTTTCCTGGGTTCTTCTAGGATCTGATAATTCCACTCCCAAACACACCTTTCCCCAGTCTCCTCCTTTCTCCTAGTAACAGTGTTAGCCCTGCTATGTTTGTGTCTCTCCCAGTCTACTCCTTCCTTCCTCACAACATCCTGACCATCCTCACCTGCGCTGAGCCCAGTTCACTGCCTGCCCAAATCTCTCTGCAGCTTATCACCACCAGCGTGTCCTGACAGGTTGGCAAAATTTGCAAAATGAAAATGTCTTCTACCACATTTTTCAGTTTTGCCACCAAATTTTGACAGAGCCAAGAGCCTGGAGCTGCTTCTGCTGCCCTGCGTGTGCTCGGTGACCTGGAGAGGACCTAGCCAAGTCTCTCCTTAGCAGTTCCCAAGCTATTCTTTCTTTAACGTAAGTGCTCTTAAAATAATGATCTGGTCCTAAGCAGCTGGAGAAGTTCAGCTTGGAGACTGATGTCTGCCTCCATTTCTTTCCTTTCTTTCAGACCGTGCTGCTCTGGGAGGACAGGGCAGCTCTTGCAGGACACTAGTCATGAGGAAGCCTGTTGGACCACCACAGCTCACTTCACTGCTCTGATCCCAAATTCTGCTCTTTTTTAAATAGGCAGTAGGCTGGCAGCTGGGATGTGTGAGAGCAGAGGAGGTGAGTTCATGGGAAGAGGACAACCTCCAGTTTAAGTGCTTGGGCACCAGCTGGTGTTTCACTGGGATCCTGCAGGGTTTTTGCAGTAGGTGGGAACTGCTGTAGGAGCCCTAGGGGAGTGTGTGACCCTGTGGGGATGTCATTTGCCTTTCTGGACACACCTGAGCTGCCCATCTGGTGTCTTGGCTTTGTACTGGGTTCATGTTTGGAGAGATATGCCCAACCCATTAGCTTGCCTAGGCCCTGCTAATAGTCTTCTTAATGACAGGACTTTTTGTTAGCTCCTCCTGTTGCCTTGATCTCTGTGGCCATCTTTTTGTATTTCCTCTCTCCCCACTTCTAGACTCGTATCATGTATTACTGCAGAAGTGCCTGGGATCCAGCCTAGCTGAGATCATCACCACGATGGGCCTGATTTTCTAGCCTCACCCTTTGCCTTGGTTTCAGGGTGGATCATGAGGATAATAGAGCATCTTGCAGCTGATTTAATTTTTGCGGGGATTTGAGTTCCCTGGAAAAACTCCCTGGAGAGACACTCAGCTTAACCATGATTAAGGCCAATAAAAATCTGGTAGCTGATCCTCTGAGCAAAGAGGGGTTGTGCTTGATCAGTAGATGGACCTTGGTCATCTACTGGAAACTGACAGTTTTTGGGGCCTTACTTGGTCTGTTTTCACTGTCTGGTCTGTGCTGCACTGGGCAGACCCGGTGGGTGACACACCGGTATTCGTGAGTGTGCCTTTACATGGAAGAGGCTCCATCTGTTCCACAAGGTGTCATGGTTTTCTCTTTAATATCCTAGGGATTGTTTTCAGGCTGAGGACGTGTGGGGAAGGAAAAAGCTGAGGATGCAGATGGAATGGAAGAAAATGCCAAGTGATTAAACGGCTCTAGATGAGGGGAGATACGGCTTAAGAGATTGATGGTCGCCTGCTGGGTGGAGAGATGGAAGGAAAGATTGCAGTCACGTGCTCCAGGATTGCAAATCCACTCATCCCCCCCCCCCCCCCCCCCNCCTCATGTTAAATTGCATTTGTTACTCGTTTTTAGCCTTCCCATGTGCAAACTTTCACATGGCTCTGTACTGCACCTTTATGGCCCCATCTGCTGTTCCCATCTCCTGGAACCTCTGGTCTGTGTTTTTGGGGAAAAGCCTATAAAATAAAACTCGTGCAGGGACACAAGCTGTTTGCTGTGCCAGTGTTTTCTTTGGCTGATGTGTGTGCCGTGCGTTCTCCTATACACGTGACTGCGTGGTGTCAGAGTCAATGTATGCAGATGAGGGCTAATTCACAGGTAGCTGCTCAGATAGAAAAATACATGGAGCATCAACGTGTGCCTTAGAAGATGTAATACTTTTTGGGGGGCTTTCTTGAAACATGCTGTTACGAGAGTGGTTCTAATGCTTTCTGGACACTACAGCTCATGGGCAGAAGCTCTCTGACCAGGTCTCTGTGCTCACCTGGTATAGGATGGAAACCCAGTAACTGGACAGGACTGTGCTTGACATGAGTAACAGACTGCACCTGCACTAAATTCCTCAGTTCCTCCCGTGGCGATGCTTTATACAATCTCCAGTGCCCAAGATGAGGAAGCGTGGGAGGAGAGCTGGTAGGACACGCTGGCCTGCTGCGGGGCAGCCTGTGTGACCGGGGTGGCTGCTGGGGTAGGCAGGTCTGGCAGGGTGGTGGGAGAGGCTGGCCAGGCTGGGGGAGGTCTGCTGGGCACCGCAGCACCCAGCTCTCGGGGACGGGTGGCCTCTGAGCATTTCCTGTCCCCCACTAGGTGGCACTGGGAGCCCTGCTATGGTGTCCCTGTCCCCCCCATCCACGCAGCCTGGCCTGGCCCTGCACCCCTCCTCTGCCAGGACAGAACCCACGGCTCTCCTTGAGAGAGGAGGATGGTGCAGAGGAGCCTGCGTGTTGCACACCAGCCCTTTTTCCACTGGGAGCTGGCGTGTTATTTGGGAGCTGGCATCTCACATGTGATGCCCATCATCCTGGGAACTAGTGCTTCATACTGGTCACGCCAGAAGCCTGTGCCTCACACACTGACCCGGCCGCACCAGGAGTCATTGCAACGCGTGGGTCTCACTGGGAATTGGTGCGCTGTGGGTGTCCTGGTGGGAATCAGCGCATCCCGCGTCCTGCCGACAGTCAGGGCGTTGCGCGTCTCACTGGGAGCTGGTGCATCGCGTACGTCCCGCTGGGAGTCACTGCACTGCACATCTCCCGCTGGGACGTAATGTGTCACAGGTGTCCTGCTGGGAGTCACCGCGTCACAACTGCCCTGCTGGGAGCGTGTTTGTCACCGGTGGGCCATGTCCTGCTGCCAGCTGGTGCGTTACATGTGTCCTGACGGGAGCTGGCGCCGCACACGTGCTGTGGTGAGAGTCCGTGTGTCACACGTTGGCTCTGCCCTGCTGGGGCAGCGTGTTTTGCATGTATTCTGCTGGTGGCTGGTACACTGGCTCTGCCCTTCCGGGAGCTGTTGTGTTGCGTTTGTCTTGCTGGGAGCTGGTGTGTCATGGGCGTCCCACTGAGAGTCTTGGCGCTGCGTGGGAACCAGCCAGTCCCTTGTGTCCTGCTGGGAGTTGATGCGTCTTCTGGGGCTCAGCCCCACTGGGAGCCAACGCATCGCGTGTCCTGCTGGGGGTCAGTTCACCATAGGCATCCTGCCAGCGGTCAGGGCATCGGCTGGGAGCTGGTGCATCACACGTTACTGACTGGGAGTCAGCGTGTTCCATGTGTCCTGCAGGGAGCTAATGGATCCCACGTGTCCCTCCGGAAGCACCTGCGTGGCCCTCCAGCCCTGCCTCGCTAGGAGCTGGTGCGGCGTACGCTGACTGTTCCTCATGGGAAGTCAGTGAGTCTCACATGTCCTGCTGGGAGCTGGTGCATCATGGATGCACGAGGACTCTGCGCCTTGCTCTCCAGCTCTGCCGTGCTGGGAGTCGGCATGTCACAGGCTGGCCCTGTCACTATGGCAGCCAGCGCTTTGCACACAGTGTCCCCTCCTCTCTGTGCCAGCCTGTTGCACAGCGGCCCATTCCCCCGGTTTTGTCTCCTTCCACCCAGTCCAGCAGACACCATCGTCTGCTCCCATGATGAAGATGAAGGACGCCCAGCCACAGCTTGCTCTGAGGCAGACTTGCTGTCTGCAGCGGACACAGGGATGCCGCGGCACTGTGATTATTTTAATGAATTTAAGTGTTTGCAGCGCTGAGAATTAAATGGCATTAAGTGAGCACGCCCAGCATTCCCACCATCCTCTGCCGCTGTTCCCAGGAGCAGCAGCAGACGACAGATGTCTCTCCATGCCTGTCAGGGTGCCGATGTTCCTGTCTGTCTGTCTGTCCCTCTCCCACCCACTGTGCCCTGTCCTCTGGGACCTGCCCTGACAGACTTTCTGTCTCAGAGCTGCCCACTGCATCCAGCAGTGGCCGGAGCTTCCCCAGCTTTGGGGATCCTCTCCGCGTCTGCTGCCGGGGCCAGCGCCCTGCCCTGCAGGGGCCATGGTGGTGGGTGAGGGAACGGCCGGTGGCACAGCTGGGCTTGAAGCTCCCAGTCTCGGTCCTGTCACTTCAGACAGGGGGTGCCTCTGGCTCTGGTGGCGCAGCGAAGCCCGGAGGAGAGACAGACCCTTCTCCACCCTGGGTAACTTGTGGCACCTGGTGGGGTTTCATGGTGGCTGCCACCTCCCCGTGTGCGCGCTGTTCCGACACAAGGCGTGCAGGTGTCCTGCCCTTCTCCTGCAGCTCCCCAGGTGCCAGGGCTGGCTCTCAGGGATGCACAGCCTTCCCTCAGGCCTCATGGCTTCCCTCAGGGCTGTGGGGCATTCCCACCGATTCCTGTTGCCAGCTCCCCATTGCTGTGGCCGGAGTCCCTCAGGGAGCCTCCGCACCCACATGCCTGCTCATTCCGCACCTCTAAATCTTCCCTTCTCCATGTCCAGGCCTTTGCTACTCTTGGTGCCTTTCTGGCTATCCTGCCTTTCCCCCAGCACCCTGCCCGGTGGCTGTTTTTCTGGGGGGATGTGGGAATGAGGAGGCCATCGTGCGGCTGGCATTGCAGAGGGAGACGCTTGGGGGAAAGACGATGCCGTAGGGACTGAGGGAGCATTCAACCATTTTGTGTTTTTGGGATTCTGGTATAAGGCGGATAATGTGAAGTGAAGCAGCCAGCATTGCTGAGCTGGTGAGAACTGGCAGTAGTTGTGTGGTGCTTCCATCCTGCACCCTCGCCCAGAGCAGCCATGGTGTGGGTAAGATGGGGGCTTAAGCCGTATTAGTATGGCTCCCCCCTCTTCAGAGCAGCTTTCTCAGGCTCCCTGCAAACTCAGGAAGAAGTGTCAGTGCTTTGGAGCCATTCCTAGACTTTCTGGAAGTGGAAAGAGAGAAAAAATGAGAAACAAAATCTCATTTTTGTCCTGCTGATGCTTGTTGTTTGACTGTGGTGGGGTGTGGCGGTGTGATGGGTCTGGTGGGACAGAGGGGACGGCGGCCCCTCGCAAGCCCCCCTGGCAAGCCTCTCTGATAAAGTCCAAGCACGTGGTGTTTAAAAGTCCACACAGGCAGGTGCAGGGACTGAGGAGCCGGTGCTGGAGCACGGAGTCATCCAGGGTCAGGCCCTTGCATGCAGCTGATCGTGGGCTAGGGAATGCCAGCAGCCTGCATTGCACCTTGCCAGCGGGTGTCTGCGTGTCCGTCATCCCAGTGCCTGCCTCCTCCTCTGTCAGTCAGTGCCGGCCTGGGTTCCGGTGTGAGTGGGAACAGACGCACGTGTGTTGCCATTTCCCGTGCAGGGGAAAGTTGGTCGCGTGCATCAGGTCGGGGTTTGCAAGGATGTGACCTAGAGCTGGTGCGAGGGACCGGCAGGATGTGCCGGCAGTTAGGTACATGCACAACCAGCTCTGGGAGAGGGTGCCAGGCTTTGCTTCTCCACACGTGGTTGAGTTCCTGGGCCAGGGGAGTTTGGTACCTTGGCGGGTAGTTTGGTTCCAATGGGACAGACAAGTAAACAAGGGAGCCGTGTGTTGTGGTTTCACCCTGATAGGCAGCTCAGCAGTGCCAGCCGCTCAATCGCTCCCCCACAGCGGAGCGCGGGAGAGAATCACAAGGGTAAAAGTGCGATAACTCACGGGTTGAGATAAAGACAGTGTAATAGGTTAAGCAAAAGCTGCGCCTGCAAGCAAAGCAAAATGAGGAATTCATTCCCTGCTTCCCATGGGCAAGCAGGTGTTCAGCCATCCCCACGAAAGCAGGGCTCCGTCATGCAAAATGGTGGCTTGGGAAAACAAACACCATAATTGTGAATGCCCCCCTCCCCTCCTTCCTCTTCCCCCCTGTTTTTCGTTGTGGAGCCTGATGTCGTGTGGTATGGAATATCCCCTCGCTCAGCTGGGGCCCGCCGTCCCAGCTGTGTCCCTTCTCAGTCTCTTGTGCCTGATTGCCGGTGGGGCAGTGGGAGAAACAAAAAATGCCTTGACGCTCTGTAAGTATTGTTCAGCAGTAACTAAAACAGCCCCATATTATCAAAACTGCTTTCGTCACAAATCTAAACCATAGCACCATCCAAGCTACCATGAAGAAAATTATCCCAGCCAAAACCGGGGAATTTAAAGAAATAAATGACTGCCTGCCTCTTCATATCTGTTTATGTTTCTTCTTGATTGGAAAACAGGTATGAAGGACTTGTGCAGGGTTGTTATGCTGCCTCCATCAGGGGCTCCAGAAGTGAGGCGGTTGCAGTCTCTCATTGTACATGCTACTCCTGTTCAGCTGGAGCCCTGGGTCTTCATCTGTGCTGCCTCATGGTCTAGAATTAGTAGAAAGGCAATGGTTATGCTAACTTCAAACTCTCTTCATTTGTTTTCTTTGCCGAGCTCAATTTGCTTTTATCCATGGAGCTGTAATATCTGGGTTTTTTTCTAGCTTACAGTGTCTAAACCTGGGTTTAACAACCTTCTGCTGTCCCTGGAATGAATGCAGGAGCTGGAATGCTGGTTTGAGCTGTGGCTGTCCTCTGTTGTGCAGCTGCTTTTAATTCTCAAACTCGCTTTTATTTGATCAATGAGTGCCAATTGCAGACTGCACACGTGATGACCTTGCTCAGGTGACCGTGGCCACCCAGTGCTTTTACCTTGAGGTCACTCTCAGCGCAGACTAGATTTTAACCGAGGGTTGGTAAAGCTCTACAGATCCTGTTAGCAGCCTCTTGAGCTTGGTGAGACCTGTGCTTGCAGAGCAGCAGCCTCAGAGGGAGTAACTAAGGTAGGTTTGGATATGCTGAAGGCATGAGAGAAAAATTATAGATGCCAGAGAGTGAGTACTGTGTAAAAATGTTGCCTGTTGTGCCTAAAAATGATTGTATTAGTGCTCTGCATCACAGCCCGACTGCTTAAGTGTGCTCAGGTTGTCACTAGAGGGAGCAGCATGTGATTTCTCCTTAATCTTGAAAAAAAGACATGATGCAGAGCCCCAGCTGGTGGAGTGGTTTGGCAGGAGGGATGTAGGAGAGATGCTGCAGTCTCTTTGGCTTCATAAACATAGGTGTTTCTCTAGCTGCAAGGGAATCTCTTGTCCCACTCAGCCAGCAAGGTCTGGGGGGAGACGGAGGAGCCAAGCACCTTAAGGTCGGTTTGCTAAGCAAGAATTACTGTCTTGACTCTCCTTTTGGCTCTTGGAAATGCAAAGTCTGGAAGGTGGTCAGAGCCCTGCCAAGTGGTGGCACTGTATGCTCTGTGGGGGAGATGGCTGAAGTGGGAGAGATGTTGGGTTTAGTTGACTTTGCCGCTACTGCGAATTAATTGGGCATGCTCTGTCTATAACGGGCCTGGTTTGATGCATGCAGCTGTTGGAGATCTCTTTCAAGAGCCCTCTGTTATGCAGATTCTGGTACCGTTGCCCCTGCATGGCTGTCTGGAGCTAAGTTGCATCTCTGTGCCATGCTGTGCTGCAGTGGACATATTCAGAGGTCCCCCTCCAGGCCTAGAATCTAAATACAAGATGAGGAGCAGGGGAATAGAGACAATGCAAGGAAACAAAGAGACCATAATGGTATCCTGCCTTGCCTTGAATTGGATAATTCCCCTATGACTAGTTGGTGGGCAGTGGATTACTCAGTGGGAGGAAAGGGGTCTGGAGTCAGTCCTGTGAACTTCGTTCCCTCATTTGTGAAATGATGTTGTGAACATCTGGCTCACACATGGAGCGTGACACTTGGCTCACAGAGGCATATAAATGTTTTCAGATCCTTGAATGGCTGTTGCTGAAATGTGAAGGATCATCATTAATGAAGTCTGCAATAACACTGACGGAGCATTTGTGTTTGCTGCAATTTGTAACTATGTTCTAACACTTGTTAACTAATGCTATTGTGGGTTGCAAAGCGACCAAGGAACACTTGAGGATAAACATGACCAAGTGGTTGTTCCTGGTTTGTGCTACTATTTATCACTGCAGGTGTTGAAACATACCATGTTGTGCAGCAAGGCTTTAAGTGGGTGAATAGGGTAAGAGGGGAGACTGAGCTACCGCTACTTCCTTTGCGGTTTTTCCATCTGCTCCACTTACATAGCAGAGGCAAATGCCACAATTGGCTGATAGAAGAAGATCTGTTGTGATGGGGAGCTGAATGACATCAGAAAAATCTAGCTGGTGGGCTGGAAGTTGGTTTTAGACAATGTGGCTTGAAGCAGCGAAACTATTCCCCATCAATAGACCTAGGTGAGTACCTGAAGAAGAACCAAACGTTGAAGGGATAGAGCTGGGCAAAGGCCTGCATGGATGAGCAAGGAGCTCATAACTGAACTCAGACATATGAAGGAGCCGTATAAGAGGTGGAAGCAGAGGCAGGTGACTTAGGAGCAGTATAAAGTTGCTGTCTGATCTTGCAGGGACAGGGTGACCTCAAGTTAAATCTGGTGAGGAGTGTAAAGGGTGACAAGAGAGGACACTGCAAGTATGTAAACACCAAAAGAAAGACTAGGGGAAATGTTGGCCTGCTGCCGAATGGTGCCGGGGACCGGGTAACAAAAGACATGGAAAAAGCTGAGGTACTGGGTGCCTTCTTTGCTTTAGTCTTTACCAGTGTGACCAGCCTTCAGCAATCCCAAACCCCTGAGATGAGGGGCAAAGTCTGGAGCAAGGAAGACTTACCCTCAGGTTAGGGAGCACTTAAGGAAACTGGACCCATGTGTGCTTAAGAGACGAGCATCTCTCGTATGAGGAGAGTCCAAGAAGCTGTAACTGTTCAGTCTGACGAAGGGAAGGCTCAGGGGGACCTTATCCATGTGTATAAATACTTGATGGGAGGGAATGAAGAAGAGGGACTTTTCTCAGTAGTGTCCAGTGACAGGACCAGAGGCAGTGGGCACACAGGAGGTCCTGTTTGAACAAAAACACCCTTTTCTACTGTGAGAGTGATCAAACACTGGCACGGGTTGCCCAGAGAGGATGTGGAATCTTCATCTATGGAGATATTCAAAACCCGTGGGATTCATGCCTCCCTGCCATGCCCATCAGTGGGCATGGGCACCTGTGTAGGCTGTGACCCACAATAACTTCAAGATCCTTCTCTTCCCCTTCTCTGCCTGTGGGGCTGACTGCCCTGCTGAGGTCTGGCGAGGTGTATTCACACTGACTCAGTTGTTTCTTATTTATTTTCTGCCTGCAAGTCCCAAGTTCTTCAGATTGGTTTGAATCCAAAGCCTGTCCTGTGATATACTGGCAGCTTCTTCTGTGTTGGCATCATCTGCATGGTGAATAAACCTGCTTCCTTTTCTGTTATCTAGCTGTAAGTAAAAAGGCCCATTAGGATTGACCCAAACCCCATCTCTGTGAATCCTGACTTGATGCATCTTCCATCAGACAGTAAGCCATTTATGACTGCTCTTTGAGTATGTTTTTTCTAGATGTTCTCCCATCAAACTGCCATTTGAAGCTCCCTTAACATGCTTAGGAGATTATCGCCAGAAAAGTATCAAAAGTCTTACTAACATCAAGAATTGATAACTGTTGTTTTTCCTCATCTACAAAGTTCTTTTTGCCTGGCTGTGCAGGGAAGTTGGGTTGGTCTGAAGAGGTTGTGTTAATTCCTGCACCCTTCCTTGCTTGGTTCTAGTGTTTATGGTAATGAAAACTAAGCTAGTGGGTCTGTAATTGCCCAGATTTTCTTTTCTTCCATTTTGTAAAGCACCACTCCATTTGCCCTTGTCTGTGGCCTTCTAAGGCTACTTGGTTGTCTCTGGAGCCCCCAAACCCCGCAACCTGTATCAATGCCTTAAGATAAGGCTTATGAGGGACATTTCATTGGAAACCCTTCACACAGCAAAGTACTCTTTACTCTGCTCCTGCCTTATCTGAGGGTTAAACCTTGTCGTCTTGTAGATGATAATAGCTGTAGGGCATCAGCTGTTGCTTTTTTCTGACAGTGGTCTTTGTATCCTTCAACATGTATCCAAGGCAGCCATGTCTCTCTGTCACAACTGATGGGCTTGGAACAGTTTCTTGCCCCCACTGTTCCTCCAAAGCCAAGTCTGTTGGAGTTTCAGCTTTGTCCTTTTGTGCTTGTGAGGTTGCTTTAAACTGTCGCCCTCACGCATGTTGCTTTCCCTGTTTGTGGTTCTCCCCAGTCCTCCACACTGAGTCCCTCCTGAGAGTGAGCCTGTCAGTCACCTGCATGGTTCCTGTCTCAGCAGATTGTCCTCGGTATGTTCCAGTTTGCCCTTCTGTCCCCACAGCTCCTTCTCTGCACTGCTGGGACTTTCTATAGGTCTGAATTTTCTGTTCTCCCTGGATCCTGCAGCCAGTGCCTGTGTCCTTGAAGCACACAAACAGCATTGCTTGTCCTTCCGAACAGGCTGCTATTTTTCCAGGTTCAGTCTGAGTTCTCACAAACAATCTGTTGCACCTAGTAAATCGTAATTCTGGTCATTTATAAAGTCTTCCTGTTTATTTTAAGCTAGCATCTCCAGGGCATTTGGCAAACTGATGCAAGGTTCCTTGTGCTCCTCCTATGGCAACTGTGACTCCTCTGTTAGCCTCTTCCTGCATACTGTTGTCTGGACCTGTTGTGTTTCTGCTATAGCCACACCTGCAAAGTTACCAAGCTGCTTTTTACAAAGAAGGCCCTTCAACTCTTCTTTTATCTCTTGCTATCACTTGAATGTGGGATGCATGAAAGTTTTCTCCTTCCTGGTTTTCCCTGTGGTATATTGTGGCTACCTATGTGATTGATACACATCACAGAGCAAAGATGACCTTGCTTGTTATTGTAGTGTGGCTAGATCTTCCAGAAGCATGGTCAAACTCAACCAAACTATGGTCCTCCCACTGTGTTGACCAGATGACCTGCAGGGTATTTGGGCTCTTCATATGTATCTTCTTACTGCCCAAGAGGATGTTGACATCTAGCTTGTGGCAATGAGGCTTCTCAAGGTCCCTCTAACCGAGCCGGAGGATTGCGGAACATGTGACATGGAGATGTCTAGATGATGTAGCACAAGCACAGTTACCCCTGGCTGGCACGGGAGGGCTGTAAGGAAAACCTTTAACCAAGAAATCCTTCTAAAGCAAACTAGAAGCCTTTTTTTTTTCCTGCATTGGTGCTTTTGTTTTTCATTCAGTATAATGGATATCAGGCTGGAACAAAATGGCGTGCAGCTCTGTGGGATTAGCAAAGACACTAGGTACTCTGCTGGTGTTAGTGGATCAGAAAGGCTGCTTTATTGTATGTGAAATGAGTAGAGATAATCTTCTATTGAGGAGCTGGACAAAATCCTTCTCTTTTTCCTGTCTGTATAGTTTTTTCTGAAAACCTGCTGATGCTTGGCTGGGCCAGGCCAGGATACACTGTGAGAGGATATCCAGGCCAATATCCTAGATACAGAATCACAGAATCACAGAATGTTAAGGGTTGTCAGGGACTTCTAGAGATCATCTGGTCCAACCCTCCTGCCAGAGCAGGTCCACCTAGAGCAGGTGGCACAGGATGGCGTCCAGGCAGGTTGGGAATGTCTCCAGAGTCGGAGACTCCACCACCTCTCTGGGCAGCCTGTGCCAGTGCTCTGCCACCCTCAAAGGAAAGAAGTTCCTCCTCATGTTTAGATGAAACTTCCTATGTTCGAGTTTATACCCATTGCCCCTTGTCCTGTCACTGGGTACCACTGAAAAAAGCCTGGCCCCCTCCTCCTGGCCCCCTCCCTTTAAGTATTCTTAAACATTGATGAGATCCCCCCTCAGCCTTCTCTTCTCCAGACTAAAAAGACCCAACTCCCTCAACCTTTCCTAATAAGAAAGATGTTCCAGTCCCCTAATAATCTTCGTGGCCCTTCACTGTCCCCTCTCCAGCAATTCCCTGTCCTTCTTAAACTGGGGAGCCCAGAGCTGGACACAGGACTCCAGTTGTGGCCTCCCCAGGGCAGAGCAGAGTAGAGGGGGAGGATGACCTCCCTCCACCTGCTGGCCACACTCCTCTTGATGCACCCCAGGATGCCACTGGCCTTCTTGGCCACAAGGGCACATTGCTGGCTCATGGGTATCCTGTTGTCCACCAGGACTCCCAGGTCCCTCTCTGCAGAGCTGCTTCCCAGCAGGTCAGCCCCCAACCTGTGCTGGTGCATGGGGTTATTCCTCCCCAGGTGCAGGACCCTCCACTTACTTTTGTTGAACTTCCTACGGTTTCTCGCTGCCCAACTCTCCAGCCTGTCCAGGTCGCGCTGGATGGCAGCTCGGCCTTCTGGTGTGTCAGCCACCCCTCCCAGCTTGGTGTCATCAGCAAACTTGTTGATGGTACACTCCATTCCTTCATATACAGTGGTGATTATAGGGCATCTAGTAATTTGCACCTTGGATACAGTGGAAAGTGAAATAGTGGTGGGGACCCTTGTGCTACTAGGATGCTACTATGTGCAGTTCTTGTATGCCAGCAACTCATTTTGGGAGTCCAATCTCCATTACCACAGCAAGACACACAACAGCTAGAGCAGACTGTCCCAAGGATGTCCATCTTCCTGCCACTACCTTGCTTCTTCCAGAAGGCTTTCCTTCCCTTGAAGTTCTTCTGCAGGCCTTGTCTACTTGCTGTGAGTTTCCTCTTATTTCATGATCACTAAGTAGCATCCCCCTTTCTAGTATGCCAAGCAAATTTTAAAGTATGCCCATTTTGCTTGATATAAGGACTTAATCCAATAAATTTTTCTCTTATTCCATTACAGCATTTCCCACTTTGCCTTTTTCCTTTTCCTTGATTGAAAGCTTCTGAATTCTTCTTGTATTTTTCAGTCCCTCGCTTGCTTCATCTCTGTGTGGCATCCTTGTCTCTGTGAAGGTGCTAGGAAATACGGTCCTCTAGGTCCATAAACCATGCGTTGGTGAATCTGACCTTAATTTAACTTTAGCATAAAGAGAATTTCTGCCATTTTATTGCTTCCTCTTCCTCTAAGGGATCTAGTTATTTTCAGAGCCACTTTGGCTGCATACAGCCACTAACTTCGTGAGTGGAAGAAGGCTTGATGATGACAATGAATGCGTAAAATGGGGCTACTGTTTTAGTGTTGGTGTAAGCAACGAACATTTGTTTGGCTCTTAAGACTGTTAGGTAGGAGATGTAAAGTGCTGTTCTACCACAAGCCATAGAAGTCTACAGAAGTAACCGCCCAGGGCCAGAGAGAAGGACTAGTTGCAGAGGAGGCTGTAGCTGATGAAAACAGACCACCGAGCTGTAACGCGCAGGCTGCGATACCGACAGAACAGGCACTTCCCAGTGCATCCGCAGCTCCTCTTACCGTGCACTTCAGGGCAGATGCTCTTTGCAGCGCGTCTTGAGCTTGAGGGGTTAATATGGTAATGTGAGCAGTACGCATGATAATACAGTTAGCTCTTCTCCTGACATATATAATCATAGACCTGAGATGAGGGCACCTTCCCTTCAGTCAGACATAGCGATAGCTAGTACCAGTCACAGGTTATAAACTAATCTTGGCAGTTGGCCATAAAACTGCTCCTTTCAGTGAGACACAGAGGCGTCTGGTGTCAGCCTGACACAAACCATTTGACCAGGGAAAGGCCTCTTTCCTGGTGGGACTGCAGAAGGGCCGGTGCTGTTAGTGAAGGTGGAAGTACAGAGACGGGGGCTCATAACCCCGCACTAATAAATATTGAATGCCTGTTATCAGGCCTGGCATTTGCTTCGTGGCCCCAGAGTTTTAGCCTGCTTTGGTGGCTATCCGCTGAAGGCAGCAGGTTTATCAGCAAGTTCAAGCATGTTTGGACTGCGAGGTCTTTCCTGGTGTCTGGCACGTGAAATTATCCTAATCTGCCTTTAATATCCCACTCTGTACTCTGGGTGCCGTGACACACAATATCTGCCCTGCACCTCTGGTTTGGGTTACTAGCTGCTCACAAAAGGCTTTAATCCCCTCTCCATCTCTGTAAACACTGCGACGTACTTATTTTTCCCCCATCAATGCGAAAGTCTGGCAGGGTGCCCGAGCCTGTGGGCTCCCATGGCAGAAGAGGCTGCAGCTGCTTTTCTGAGGAGAAGGGTGGGCTGTGCTTCTATGGTGAAGGGCAGTCCAGAAGTGAACGTGGTGGTTGCTCGCCCCTGTGCTGCCCGGGCTGCCATTCACTGCTGCTGGCCGGGGCACATGGAGCTGTGTCCTTTCAGCCTGAAGGCTCCGCATGCCTTCAGTGGCTCCTTCCCCAGTGCAGCCTGGAGATGTGTCACCAGGGTCACCAGGGAGATGGGGGGAATCTTCATCACTGGGGATTCCTGGGTAATGGGTGCAGGAGGTGCAACAAAACCACTGCAATGGTGAGGAATCTGAAATTAAACGAGCAGCTGTGACAATCCTCTCTCAAATGGACTCTCTTGGTCCCTGAATCACCTTGTGTTTGTTCATAATGATAGCAGTGTTGCAGGATAGAAATTGGAGGATAAATCTGCTTCTGATCTCTTAGCTTTAAAAAGATCCGTGCTCACTCCGCTCAATCAATTCAGTTAACTGTGTGCTCCCAGGGAGCTCAGTTCCTCTTCCCATAGCCAAACCAGGGGTTGAGAAGAGGGAGGCAATTGCTGTTGGTCCCCCTCATTTCAGCAGCTTTAGAAAGGAAACCAGGGGAAAAAAATTATATTTTTTATAAGGTTTGGGGTTTTTTTCCTGTCTCACTGGCACAGGAAGCTAAACCAAACCAGTCTGGAAAGAGGCGATGTGTTTTAAAAAACAAAACAAGTCACAGAACCCCCCAAAAGCTAACAGGTTGCTAATGAAGCTTCTGTCTGAATGAGATTGTGCTTGTCTGTAGTGGGCCACCTGGAAAAGTATTTTCATTGTTTTCCTTTCTTCCCTCTGTCGGGGAAGATGGTATTTTTGTTTCTGTCCATCTCGGGGTGTGAAGCTCTAGGAATGCTTGGCAGACCTCTCCCTCTGCTGCTCATGCAGTAGTGGTCATTTCTCAGCCCAGAGGTGCTGGACTTGCCCTGTTGAGAGGATCACTGGCTCCTGGGAGACTTCACCAGGAGAAAATGCCTTCAGATAGGGTCAGTAGCCCACTGGGAATAGACTGAGCCAGTTAAGAAATGATGCTGTGCTCTGCCAGAAGAGTTCAGTTTGGATAATTACAGCAGGTCATTAAAGAACAATAGGAGTGGAAAGTAGAGATTAAACCACTGCTATTTCTACTGTATGTACTTTATGCAAGGAAGGAATATAACAGTGTCATAGGGACTCGGGTAGAAAAGACATTTCAGACTGGCTGTGGGCAGCAGAACATTTGGGCAGAACGGCTCAAAGGTCCGGACTGGTCTGAGCCCAAAAAAGGGTTAATTTGGAGCTGGGGACGTGGGCAGGGACTTCTTTCTTTTCTCTAAAGACTGACTTTACCATTGCTGTTTATTGCAGGAGGCAAACCTGAGTTGTTACAGATACCGTTTCTTGGTTGTTTAGCTAGACATCTGTTCCCAGATAATAGATAATAGAACAGTGTGAGGTGTCTACAAGCTGGTTGTCACTGTGCTCTAGGTATCTGGTTCATCCCCTCCTGTGAACTTCACCAGCACAATGTGTTTTTGGATCTTCACTGTGTGTGTGAGGATGTGAGGAGGGGCATTGGGTCCTGTGACTTTCTGGGGAAGAACCTTTATTGTGTGGACTAAAGAAAGATGTTGTGGTCTTGAATGGAAAACAGCAGGGCCAGCATTAAGCACTTTATAACCCTCCAACAAGCCTTCCTGCAAGGAAGCTTCGATTTATCCCAAGCTAAAGCATAGCTCAGCCATTAAATTATATACCAGAAACATAGTCAAGGGCCTGAGGAACATGCTTATATGTGCTTTGCGGGACATGGTATTGGTGGTTAAGTAGAAAGTTTACGTATGTAGGCTGCTGTCTGTGCTTCAACCCTACCAGTTCACCCTTACAGAAGATGCATACACCTGCAATGGTCGAGAGTGCTTTTATTGTCCTTAGTCCCTGTTTCCAGGCCCGTCTTGCTTCTCCCCATATCCTGGACCCAGCAATTTGGAGAAGAACACATGCCTGTTTCCCTGGTGCGCTCTCTCCAGGAGAGCTTGGGTTCCTGCCTGCTTGTTAACATCTCCTGTCTGCAATGTTGACATGCCCACTCATCGTCTTCTTGTAATGCCTGTTTAGCCTTGTTTGCTGTTTAGGTCTTTCTGAGCTCGAGGTGGCATCTCCCAGAGCCAGTGCTGGCAAACCACAGTGTTCAAGTTGCCTCTTTTAATCAAACTTTCCGGGCATTCTGCAGGAGACCTGCAGAGAGAATGGGTCTTGATGTGTTGGCAGAGGTGTAGTTAGAAAGAAAGCCATGTGCATGTTCTGCTGCGGTGGGAGATGTCTCAGAGGGTCTGCCTGTTGTCTCAGACGCTGCTGCTCAGTGAGATGTGTCTACTTGTCAAGTAGCACGTGAATGCACAGTTTGAAGGACAGTGATACACGGTACTGCAGGATGTGTCCCTTCAGGCCAGCCCAAACGGCACAATTCATTCCAGAAACTCCCAAGGCATCACAGTAAGGGGAATCTGTACTCCTGGGAGCTAGGTAAATGATTTCTACATTATCTCAGTTTTTTGCTCAGACTAAAAGAAGGTATTGCTTCCCATGCAAACAAAAACCTTATTCCAAGGCAAATCATGGGTCAGCTGTGAAGAGGGAAGGTCTGTTGATTTGGAGCCCAGTACAGCGGGTGAACTAAAGCTCTGTTTGCCAGGAAGAAGAAGCACAGGGACAACCAGCACTAACTTTACGGGACCAAATTCAATGCCAGCGAGAGTGTGACAGGAGAAAGGACACAGACTCACCCCCGTTGACTCCTTGGTCCATGTGCTCCTGAGATTTTTAGTTTCTTTCAGTTGGCCTATGAGCACAGAAATGATATCATGGTAAAGGAATTGCTAAGCCAGAATTGCCGCCTCATGTGAAGTTATTTAAGCGTATCTCATGATATATTTTTATGCGTCAGTAATTATCACCCATACCCAGATTGCCCTACTTATACTTTCCTCTTCTGTCGTTACTTGTTCATGCAGGAGTGTTTTCCCTGGGGGGTGTCATCAAATACGTTATAAAAGTAAAAGACACTGAAGTGTGTCATGTATAACCTTTTGCATTTTTTTCAATAACTGGCTTGTATGCAATTAGTGTAAAATCTATAGCATCAAAAGTTTCCTAGCGGAAGAGATCAAGTGGATTTGGACAGGCTCTGAGTCCCACTGTCCCAGGTAGAAATTTCACTGAGTGAGCTCACATGAGCACTGCAGGCAAGGCTGAGCAAGCAAATTGAGGAGGCAAGCAACGGAATGTTGTAGTTTTCATTAGATTGTAAGAAAAGCACCGAACTGAATTCAGCTCCGGAGTGGATTGGACAGGTCCTAGCATATTGGTCAGGAAGTAGTAAGAGGCTGCATACTAGCTTGCTTTGTCAGTAGTGCTGTTGGTTTCTTAGAATCATAGAATCATAGAATCACTTGGGTTGGAAGAGACCTTCAAGATCATCGAGTCCAACCATAAACCTATGCCAAAACCACCCCTAACCCATGTCCCTCAGCACCACGTCTGCCCGGCTTTTAAATACCTCCAGGGATGGCGATTCCACCACCTCCCTGGGCAGCCTGTGCCAATGCTTGAGAACCCTTTCAGTAAAGAAGTCTTTCTGCTTTCTCAGAGATTGTTAGGTCCAAGCAGCTCCCTTGTGCACAAACCTGGCTGTCTAGTAAGTGCATGCACATAGGTCCCTGGCTCTGAAAAGTGTTGCCTGAGCTCGGCAGAAAATGCAGGTGTCAGAAGAGATGCTCCTGTTGATCTCCTAGAACCAGAAAGAAGCAGAAGACATGAAGGGGGCTGCGGGTATTCCCAGGTCCCTTAAGAAGGAGGAGACGCTGTTACCTGTCCTGCAGACCCTGTGAAGGCTCTTGGGAGACAGACATAGTGTGTCAAGAGATGCTGTAATTCTGTAGGTTTCTCCACCGGCAGGATGGAGATTTGGCCACCAGTTCCCCAGGCCATCAGCTTGTCTGGTGTAATGGAGCCTCTGCAGAGGCCTGATGGACACTGGGTCAGTACTGAGGCAGGCAGTGCAGCTGAGAGCTGCCCCAAGGAGTGGAGGGGTGGACCACCTCATTTTGTTGCCATTCTGGGCTGCAACACGCTATCTCTGTCGTCCCAGCTGTGAGCCCAATCTGACATCTAGATGGCGTTCTCTTCTCCTTGCCCCAGCATCCCTCCCCCTGTGCCTGCAGGTCTTTGGTAGACCTTCCAGCTGGCTGCATGGGGTTGCAATGGTTACACTAGCAGCTAAGATAATGAAAAATTGCTCTGCAGGGTTGGGCATAAGTCCCTCCTTCTGCAGCTCTGTTGCCTTTGGTGTGTTGTGTAGGTGTTGCGTGTGGGAAGAAAGTTACGTAGACATTTCTCCTAGAAGAAACTGATCATGAGTGCTGGGGCCAGCGGACCCTGGCTTGCTTCAGGAAGGTCTGATTTGTGACAAGCGTAGCAACTGGTCTTCAAGAAGGTTTCCCCATCAGGTAGAGTTCTTTAGGGCTTTATTGGACAGCGGTGCCATAGTTAACAGCTGCAGCAGCTTTTGTCTCTCTGCTCTCTCTTGTTCCTCTCCAGGACACTCCCAAGCTTCTGTGCTGTCTCTCTTCTTCTTCCTCCATCTGCTCTTTCCTGACCTTAGCTTGTTCCCTCTCTAACCTACCCTTTTCTCTGGCATTAGGGAGCTGCTTTTTGGAGGCAAATCATCACCCACAAGGCCTGTGGGCATTTCTGCATAGACATTGCGCCCTTTGGAGCTTTGTGGAGGCATCATTTCTTTCTCTTCTGGAACATCCTGGCGACATCCTCCAGGCAGCCCCACTTACTCCAGTGAGCAGTGGGATTAGAGGCTTCCTGGGCACACGAGAGCCTTTGGGCCTGGTTCTCTGCCTCCGTAGTCACTCACATTGCAGACCTTTCTGACCGCCACAATCTCTGCATTTCTGCCTGTCTGCTTAAAGGGAGTTGAAATCAGACAGGAGAGTCAGAAGTTTCTGGGAGGAGAAATACAGATTCATGCACAGATCAAGCAGTTTAATTAGACCTATTTCTTAGGTAAAAAGGCTGAAGTGTTTTTTCTGGTTTCTAGAAATGTGAAGTTCTTCCTTATCTGAATGTAGGTCCAACCACCAAAGCTGATGTTCACAAATATTGGGAAAAACTTCTTTACCGAAAGGGTTGTCAAGCATTGGAACAGGCTGCCCAGGGAGGTGGTGGAATCGCCGTCCCTGGAGGTATTTAAAAGCCGGGCAGACGTGGTGCTGAGGGACATGGCTTAGGGGTGGTTTTGGCATATGTTTATGGTTGGACTCAATGATCTTGAAGGTCTCTTCCAACCCAAGTGATTCTGTGATTCTATGATTCTATGAAATGCATAGCAGTTCTGGCAGAGGGGGAGAGGCTTGATCAGCACCCAAGGAAGGGGTGGGGAGGGATTTGAAAAGACCTACAAAAATGCCCTGAAGAAGGCACTGGTCTGCTATTGGTCTGCATGGTCTAATAGTGGCGATCTTGCTACTGCAGAGAGTGTTTCATGGATCCTGGCCCACATGCGATCGCTCACGTTGGTTTTGTTTCCACACTGAATCTTGCAGCTTCCAAGACCTGGCATCTAGATTAATCCAGTGTTTAATCTGAGGGCTCCCCGTTTCACACCCAGTTGTCTGTGGCAACAAGCCTGAGTAAGAGGTTAAGTTCCTGGCCAATTCCCTTTGATGACATGCTTTGGGTAGCATTTGTCCCCAGTAAGTGTTGGTGGATCTTTGCTCACCTGTTGGTTTCTGGAGTCCCATCAGCCCCTGCTTTTCCGCTGCAGGGATCTGTTGTAGAGCTGCATGGGTTAATCTGAATCGACTTTGCAGCTGCTCCAGGCACTGACATCAGCTATACCACCAGAAAACAGAAGCTTTCCACTGCCCATGAAGGAGAACAGCTCCAGATTGATGGGGCTGGCCTCAATGTCCCTGTTAATGACGTCCTGTGAGCGGCATAGCATGATACTCCCATGATCATTTGGCAGGAGCAGTTCTGGGCTTCCAGAACGGCTCCACGACACCTGCCTGGCACCGTTTTTGCCGTTGTGTTTCCGAGCGGAGGTGGCACAGGGTGTGCTCTGGCCCTGCCAGCAGTTTGAAGAGAAAACAAGGTGGGGTGGGTATCACGGGGAACCTGGGAGGTTCCCGCCAGGAGAACTCTCCCGCAATTCTGCTGAGCCTTTTGCACAAACTCTGTGTTTGTCCGTTCGCATTTACTGGGGCCAGGAGGTCCCTGCTGTGATGAACCTGGCCGAGGTGGAATTTGGAGGTGTTGTGTAATCTGCAAAGGCCAGGTGGTCCTGACGCAGGCTGGAGGAAGGCAGTGAGGACACATGTACATGTGTGTGTAAGGAAGTTTGGTCCGAAATGACACTTCGAATTTCTCTGGCAAAATGAGGCATCTTGCCCTGCGGGTTCTGCAGATGAGGGATCATCTCTATAAGCTACTTCTGCAGCAGTGAATACCATGGTTTGGGTGCAAGTTACTGGTTGAATTTGGGTCAGGAACCTAGAGATGAGAATGGAGGTAGGAGTGTCATCTCTGGGGAAAGCTCATAATTAACAGCAGACCTACTTGTTTGGAACAGCACAGCCTTTTCTTTCAGACCCTCCAGTAAATATCACGCCATTGTAGGATTTGGAAAAGCCTCCTCTGATTTATTTTTTTTCTTAGTTCCCTTAAGGTATTAACTAACATAATAATGAGTCTATGCAAACACCCAGAAATGGGAGGAATATGTTCACAGCTGGCTCTCCTGTAATGGCTTTCTACTTACAAAAGGTGTCTGATCCCCACTGGGTGTTCTCACCTGCAGGAGGTACAGAGAAAAGAGAACATACACAAAAGAGTACGTTTACTTCATACACCAGTAGAAGGTAAAAGATGGCAGGAAGGCTTTTGCCTGGGTCCCAAAAGGTGAGCCTGTCTTACCCCCGTTGGCTTGCTGTTGTGAAATGTCCTGAGTGTCCAGGTGGGAGCAATTGAGTGGTGCTAGCCCAAGTGGGCTAGTGACACTCCAGCTCACCTCCCAACTTCGTTCCCCACCTCACGTGCCGTGAGGCTATGTGGAGAACATGTGGAAGAGCTGCAGTGGATGGTGGGGCCACAGGGTTGTTCTCTCAATTTGACCAGCGGAGCGGCTTGTTAGAGATCCCTGTGGGTGACCTTAGGAGAGGAAGGCATGAGTGGGAAAAAGATAGGGGAGATGCCAGAAGAGATTCTAAAGTAAATTGGCCTGCAGGGAAAAAGAAAACCTGGCGACGGCACTTTTCTCTGGTTTCTGGACAGTAAATGGAGTGAACTGAAGGGGGCAAGCTTAGAGCTTGACTTCAGAGTACGAAGAAAAAGCAAGTCCTGGGTGGAGAAGGGGCCTGGGAAAGAGCCTTCTAGGAGGAGGGGAAGGAACTTGCCGTGGTGAGTTGTGCTGTGGAAGACAGCCAATGTTTTAAGGAGATCTTTAACTCATTTCCCATTTGATAATTCCAATTTTTTTTTTTTTTCAAATTTAAATTTTAAATTGTCCATATTTAAGTATCCAGGCCTTGGATAATGTTTTTCTTTAGTTTTGGCAAGCACCAGTGACTGTGCTGCTTTCATCAAATCTTCCTTTTATTCCACCATGTGGAAACTTTGCTTCCCAAATCTCTTCCTGGTGATTCGCAGTCACGTCCAGAGTATCTTCATGCTCCGTTCCTGGTGAGCTGAAATCTGACCCGGGCACTGCATGGAGGACCTCTATTGATAGCTAGACACTGCTAGCGACTCTCTGATAAATGACCAAGTTGTATTTTACTGCCAGGTCTCGTGATTTCAGTGGTAGTCATTAACAGAGATTTCCCTTCGGAATGATCCCTTTTGGACGGGGTTCTGTTTTGCCACATTAGCTGCGTGGGTTCCCTGCCTGGGCTGCAGAGGTCCTGCCTGTCACGGTCCTGGCACTGCCAGCCCAATGTCGTGCGGTTCAGCTGTGCCGAGGTGCCTCGCTCCATCAGAGTCAGCGGATGAAGCACTCCTAAGAAATCTATCTGTGTAGCCATGGTTTTCCCCAGATCAGATCCGTAGCTTTAGGCCCTGGGACCTGAACAGGGATGCTGAGGGCAGATTTTTGGACTTACGTCACAGGATGCTGGTATAGCAAGCAGAGCTGAGATCTGATGCAGAACTGACTCAGTACGTGGCTAGGGCATCACGTGAACCTTTATGTTACAGTGCTACCCGATGTAAGGGGCTAATCCTGCCACCACCACTTCAGAGGCAGGAAAAAGTTGTGCTGGTACTTCCACCTGCCCTCAGCACTGACGAGGCTTTTCAGGGCGCCTCTTAAAGAGGGTCTCTAACTCCTTAGGAATTCCTTTTGTTCATAATCCTCTTCCGAAAGAGCCTGTTAAAAAAAGGAAAAATCTGCAAATTAATGCTGAGGAGCAGAGTTGTAAAAACTGAACAGGACTGAGCTAAAGGGCATGCTCTCCCCTTGATATAGCAGAAATTTGCGCCATCAATCTCTAAAAGTACAAGATTCCCAACCTCTGCAAGAGTGTCTTAATGGGTGAATAAAACTGCTCATCCTCTGCACGCAAATGCATTGATCTAAGGCAAGCAAGAGGCTGTGTTTTTACTGGATGATTGGGAAAAATCCAGTCCTAAGCTCTCTGAGAACCAGGAAGTGATCTTGTTTCTGCACTCTGTATGTAGCTGGGGTAGAAGTAGTGGGACAAAATCCAGCGAGAACCTGGCAAAGGGAAGAGAGGTCTCGGTGTGTGAATGACCGACGAATGCATCATGGTGCTGAGGATGAATGGTTGCGTCTAATGTCTATGCACACCTGGAGCATGTTCAGCAACATACTTTGAGAGCAGTAAATGTATCTTGGCAACTTGCTTTATTTAGCTACAGCATGCAAATGCGAGGCTGCTCCTGCCTTTCACTCCTTCTATGTCAGCGTGACTTTGAAGTGACAGATTTCCCCAAGATATGAAAGTGTTAGCATACCACGAGCGACAGCCTGGAGCTCAGATGAAACTGGAGGTGGTGATTTTTCTCTGCATGCATTTATCTGACTGTGGAGAGGCGGTTTTTACCCTGTTCAACACATGCTCTTGAAACAGAGGCTGAGTGTGATGCTTTGGGAAATCCCCTCCTTAGGCAGACCTCTGCTATGCAGGTAAAAGTCTCTGCTCCTCTGTTTTCTGGTCTCCTGTGCCAAAGGGGTGGTGTTTTCCTTCTGTCTTCCAGTGTCTGCTAATGGTGCTGCTTGCAGTTAAAAGCCATCAGCTTTGCTATTGCGAGGTTACGAATTCTGGGATCCAGGGTCCTGACAAATGGAGGAAAAGAGATTTTTAGCCTCATTGCTATGGCTGGAGGGAGGAAGGAGCACCCCCAGGGTGGCTCCACTCCCCGGGATGGGAGCTGCGGTTCACCCAGCAGCGCTGGCTCGGCTTGTGCTGCTGCGGTGGCGCGTATGGGAGCAGCAAGGCACACGCGCTCCGCTATGTTAGCGAGGCAGGCTGGACGGGACACGCGCTTCCAGGCACAAGCTCCTGCTTGCTTTAAGGCACGGGAATGTTTCTCTGTGTGGAAATGGCCCTTCTTTGATTTCCCAGCCCTCCCCTGCCGCCTGTCACGATGGTTGCCAGCTCCTCCCGTCTGCCTTGCTCCAAGCAGCCCGCTGGAGGAGGCAGCCCGAGTCGCTTGGCACCAAGGCAGCGGGGTTAGCAGTCGCCTTGCCAAGTGCTCTGCTTTTGTCTCCATGGCTCGGGGAGGTAGTGTGATTTGTGCTCTCGGTCACTGACAGGTCTCAGCTGACAGCTCCCTCCTTCTTTTGTAAAAATTACTTGCAGAGCAGCTAGTTGAGACATGACAAAGTTTTGAAAGAGGGAATTTCGTTTCCCATACGATTTTCATGAGAAAGGTCACTGTTCCACCCCCGGTGCCACTCTGGGTAAACTAAACACACACAGCTGCGCTCGCCGCACAGGGTGAGACAGCCTGATGCAGGCCAGGGTACGCACGCCAGGGAAAGGGTCGAGCTGGCAGCAGGGGCCAGGGAGAGCAACCCAGGGTCCGTGCTGCTGCTTTACAGGGGGGGACACCTTGTGTAGCCGCTGTGGGCAGGACCGAGGCAGCGTATCAGCTCTGTGCGGCATCGTGTACCTCTGGGAAGGCTGCAGACTAAATTGCACTATATCCATGTGGTGCCCTGGCTGTGTGCAATGAAGACCTCACCTACGCGGGATCTGAGTATCAGCAAACACAGACCCCGATGCTTCTCTCACCTGGCTGATTCGGCGCCAGCATCACCCCTTGGTTTCCCCAAAAGCATACCCGTTTTGAGCGGCTGTAACAGAAGAGGAGAAATGGGCTCTGATGGCGTTTGGTCACTATACCCGGCTCATTTTCTGATTCTTTACTTGAAGAGGTGTCTGTCAGCGTAAATCAAGAAGTGCCTTCAGCTTACGCTTGTCAACAGTCACACTTGTGGGGCTACTTGTGGGTCAGCTGGTCCTGCTCTGCCCCACTGTGACTCACAGTAAGCAGATCCTTGCCTTGTGCATAGCTGAACTGGCTCCCAGAGATTGATTTGACATCAATAGTTGTTACTCAGGATGACTCAGTCTGGCATGGAGTGAGTGACGGCTGCAGCACTGGGCTCAACAGCCACGTGGGAGGATTTCCATTTGCTAGCAGGAGTGGTTCCAGCAGCGCGTATGCATGACATCTCCCTGGATGCATCCATCCAAGACTGCAGAAAGGCTTTGAGTCGAGGTACTCCCTGGTCAGGAGGCCATTGCTACAGAGACCTCAGGCTTATGGCGGTGAGGTCTGAAAACCCTGGGTCTACGAAAGACCTATTTCCTTTGCAACCCTGCTCGGTGGAGGAGGATTTCTGTAGCGAGCTGCTACCTCCATTGCAGACCTCCAATGGCTGCAGTACTCTGCATTGGTTTTGGGCTCATGCATGCTGCTTTTTCTGGTGGTGGCAACAAGAACAACCACATCAGCTCCAAAATAACTGCAGTGTGCCTGCCTGCCAAGCTCTATCCTCTAATGCTTTGCTACAAGCCTGTGGTCTCTGTGATGGTGTGGTTTTGGGCCCGTGGTGCTTTTGTGTTCATTGTACTCAGAAGTATTTAGATTCTGTTTGGCTGGAACATGGGGAATAACATCACAGTCTCTGCTTGTGAATTTCATTAAAATGGTGATTCTCAGATTGTTGTCTGCCCACCACTGCTGACTTCCTCTTGCTTCTAGTCGCGCAGTTGCCTCAAAAGGCAGCACAACATTCTCAGTGCCTTCCCAATGGCACATTTTCCAGGTGAGGCATGCCCAGAGGGCTATTAACTTTCTGTGAACGAAAGCAAAGGGACCTGTTCCAACAGGAAGCAGATGTTCTTTGGGAAGTCCCATTGATTCAAGGGAGACTGATCTGAGAGCCAGTTACTGATGTGCGTGTGCCTGTGTACCCTTTGCATGGTTCACCCTGTTGTTGAGGAGCAGGAGCAGAGATGAGCATCAAGGCTTCGATGCTTTGAGCATCAGTCGTGTTCCACAGCTGGATACTGTGCTGTGACGAGACATCTGTTTGTCTCATGTGCCATTTGAATGCAGCTGTGTCTTGGTGGCTGATCCCAACCTGGATTACCCAAGGTGATTTTTAGCCTGTTGGTGTATGCAGCAGCTCAGCTTCCCTTCTGGGGAAGTTCTTGTGAGGAGAGGGAGGAGGAGGTGAAATGTGAACAACGTGTAGCTTGGCTCCTTTAGGAGACTGGAGCTAAGGAACTGTGGTGCTCAGAGCTTTGGTGAATGCAAAGGGGATGTGTGTGAATCAGAGAGCTCTGCCCAGGATGTCAGGATTAGAAGTGATTTGGATGCAAAGGAGAAGATGACTCAGGTGTATTTGAATGATCAGTTAAAATTTGTTTTTTCTTCCTCTTGAGTACTGATGTTAAAATGTAGCAGGACTTTAATGCTGTCACCCATTTGTGAGCTGTACAAGCATGCACGCATGCTACCGTTTTGTCCTTCTCCCTAGAAGAACCTCTCGGTTCACATGTTCTTGGTCCTAGAACCAAGGGTTCTTAGGACTCAAATTAATGCAGGTCAGAGACTGACGTTGGCATCCTCCAGGAAGAAAAGGCTTTGTTAAAACTTCTGAGCCAGAGCACCGTGACTGTTGTGTCTCTGGGTTGGGGAGGCAGATGTCTCCCATTGTGGAGATGCTGCTGAGCTGCTCTGCGAGTTCTGCTGGGTGTTCTGTACTTGTGGAGCTGCTCCTGTGGCTATTTGGCCTGGACAAATGAGACCAAAACCTGGGTATCTGACTCTACACGTCCTCCTTTCTCACTGAAACTTAGCTCTTTTGAGTAAAGCTGTGGAGGGGTGTCTGCTGTGGAAGGTGGAGGAGAGATCTCGTTGTTCAGCAGGCTGTGCCGAAGGAGCCAGCTGCGCTCTGTGGTGTGGGGCTGCGCTCCGGGAACGGGAGGAGCAATGCCGGCTGGAAAGGAGTGGGGCCCGGTGCTGCGAGCTGTGTGTCCTTGTCAAACATGGCAGGCGGGCACATACCCCCGCAGACGCTGGGGTGCAGATGCGAAGGCCCTTCGAGCAGTGCCAGCCACGCTGGAGCAGGACGGCAGCTGGCGGGGCAGCGCTGCGGGGACCGTCACTCAGGTGTAGCATTACAGGAACTGCGTGGGCATCTTCGGCTCCCACTGGGCATGTTTAGGCAGATGGAGAATTCAACCGAAGACAAATAAAGTTCCACAGAAGCATACAAATCACAGCACGAGCCTCATAAAATGAGCTCAGCCGCACTCGTCAGAAATGCCCCTGGACCGTGCTGTTGCGCGGCTGGTTATGATAAGGTCTTGCGTTGGGAGCCTTGCAGAAGACATTGTCTTGGAGGAGTCAGTGAACTTGAACGTGCCATGTATGCTCTATTGCGCCTCATACTTAGGACTTGGGAAGCCTGTATGTTATTAACATAATCCGTAACTTATCATTCCTGTGGAAAGGAAAACTGTATGCGTATCAAGGGGTGAGTGCAATGATCCTGAACGGAAGCCACTGAGCAGAGAGAAGCCAGTGATCCACATCAGGGTACGCCCCGGCCCCTGCTGGGCTGTGCTGGGCTGTGCTGGTGTCCAGCGTGGCCTCCAGCCGGGCTGCGCGGCACAAATCCCATGGCTGCGGGACGCTCGGCCAGCGCACGGCAGCACAGGGGACGGTGGGCAGCTGCCTCTCAGTACTGCCATGACAGCGCCTGCACGGCCTTGCCTTTGTCTAACAGTGCAGCTGGGAGTTCTCCTGTGAACACCCTTTCTGTTTGACAGTACACATGGTGAACAGAATTGTTTTCTGCTAAGGAAATAAGAACTCAATTGACCAAAAAGGAGGTTCTCTCCAGGGACGGGATCTGTGCAGCATTGTAGGAAACTTCATTTGGAGTCTGTCTGATGCTGCACAAATGCAGGGCTCCCAGCATCTGAAGGGATGTAAGATTTACTTGCTATCCATATTTCTCTTCAATTCTATCTTATTAAAGCAGCTGTTTAATTAATGGATTTGCTGTTGGGCTTTTCTTATTAAGATCAAGAAAGAGTGCTGCACCAGCTCTCCCCTCCCTCACCTCACCTGATGCAGAACAAGTTTTATAAAAAAAAAACAAACAAGAAGCCTATCTTTATATTTTTCTGTGACCTGAAAGCTGTTTGCTAACAAGCCTGGAGGGTTAGCATGCATAAAAGAGTTGGGGGTGGCTTAGCTCTGGTGCTGGAAAATAGGTGGCTTTTCAGAGGATTTGGCCGTGCAAATGCCGGAAAGGGAAACGAGGTGAATTTGGGTGAATTTGGGCCTGACATTGCCCTTTGCATAGGGTGAATGTCATCTAGCTGGAGGAGACATCAGGGAGCCTCTTAGAACGAGGAGCATTCAGCAGCCCAGGTCCAAGCTCAAAGGAGCACCCAAATGAGGAGAGGACAGCCAAGCTGTAATCCCTGGCAGAAGGGAGAGGGGACGCTCTCCTGGTTGTCTGCTAAACTGATTGAGAGCTTCAGAACCTGGTGGGGAGGGCAGATGGGACCTTTAGTAGCTCTAGGATGTTCTCATTGGAACAAGGAAGCGTCTCAGTTTCCTTCAGTGACAGGGGGTGGCCTCAGGGTCTGTTCACAGGTTGCAATCTGTGTGTCTCCCTGGGCCACCCCAGGGTGGTATCCTTTGCTGTGGTATCCAGCAATTCCACTACCGCTTGCACAAAAAGCTGTGACCTGCTTTGGCTGACCAGGCTGGGGCTTTACTCTCAGCCATTTGAACTGCAGAAGATCATAACCTGCAGAGAGCTGGGGTGAAAGTTCTGGGAGACGTCTGATCACCAACCCATCTCCATCTGCTCCTTGCTCTGTGCCACTTACAAACTCCCCTCTGTGTGCCTGGGGAAGTAAATTTACAAATGACACAGGCCCAGAGAAGCAATTTATGGTAACCATCCAAACATACGTGATGGCCATGCCTCCAACTCACTGCATGAGTAAGAGTGTTTTAAACAGGCACCCAAGTCTTTTTAGGCTCTAGAGAAATCAGCCTGCAGGGACACCTGAGTCAGGCTCATACTTAAGTGGAGGGCCATGAACTGCTCCATCTGGAGAAAGGCTTTGTCATGCCACAGCTGCCTAGATAATGTGCTTTTGGCAGTGTAAAGCTGGGTCTGCAAACTTCCTGGGTCTGCCAGTAAGTCATTCAGTTGTTGTGCTGCTGTTTCTAGTTAATTAGAGTTTGACTGGCTGGTTGATGTCAACAGGAGTGGCTCTCCTGTTCATTAGGGGTTCCACCTCTGTGGTGGCTGGACTTCTTTTTGGTGTCTGTAAGCTGCCCTACAGGGACAAGGTGCTGGGCTAGACCTGCTGGATTTAAGTCAAGCTTGATTTGATTTACAAGAAGTTCCAGATTGGCTCTGCAGCTGATGGGGACTGAAAATGGATTTTGCTTCCCTCATGTGCTAAACAGTCTCTCTCAGCCAGACTTTCTAACTCCTCCTTTGACTGCCCTTGTACACCCTCTACCTTCACCACCCAGTGCACTTGTGTGGTCTCAGTGTGGGATGTGGATGCTGGAGTCCCAGCAGGTCTACAAAGTACTTGCATTGTGAGGCCAGGAGACCTGGTGGGACTCCAGCATCCACATCCCACAATGAAATGTCACCGATGATCTGAGATTAGGCATACTCTGCTTCCATTCCTCCCCTCCAAAGCATGGGCTGTGTCCTTCTTTTGTCTGTCTTGTCTGTTTGTGCTGTAAGCACATTGGATCTATGCAGCCCCACCAGAAATCAGGGCCCTTTTGGAGCTGTTAGATGTTCCTGTGATAAACCAGTATGCCGATAACAATATAGAAATTATTGCTATGTCCCCATGCTCTTTCCAGCAGGTGTATCTCCAATCCCAGTGACTGACTGACTGACTTTAAATCTTTTTATTAAGCCGAGGTTTCTGAGTCATGTTGTGCTGTAGTAAAGTTGAGGTCCAGGAAAGGTATCTTCTCTCTGTGATGGTTAGGCATGTATGTTGCTCTGAGATCTAAGCAGGTGCTTAACCACTGTGTGAACAGAGACCAGGGGCAGATAAAAGGGTAGTTTTGGCTGTCTTGATCTCCATGGATGCAGCCCTCAAAATCTGACCCCATGTGGCAATATTTCAACTTGTACTGATTGCTGTTGCTGCTTTTTGTCACAGAGAAATGTGATAGGAAAGATGACATCAGGCTTCTTTCTGTAACTTCTTCTCTCCATAATGCTATTGCCTCTTCCAGAATATATTGTTAAAATTGGTTTTCCCATTGTCATGACACAGGGTTTGATGGAGGTGAGCTTTGCAATGGATTGTTGCATCTGAAATTCATTAGAAGGTCTCGTCTTTTTGGATAATGAAATTACCTTGCTAGCAAGGTGCCTCAGAAAAGAAAAACTCCTTAATGCTTATGAGGCATAATAGAGTCCTCGGTTCCCAGTGCTCTCAGAGAGCTGCAGACCCTGCGAGACTGGGTAGGGGCCTTAGGGAGCAGGGCAAATGCCCAGCACCAGTCGAAAATCACCTGTTCAAACATTCGTTCTACCCTTTGCCTTCCAGTGTGAGTGCTCCATGGGCTCTGCAGCCCTTGGCTTCATGCTGGGTGGTGAGATGGTAGCAGAAAGGCTCTCCCTTTTTAGCAGGGGCTTGCATAAGAAATTGAAGTTCTTCTCATGTGCTTCCCACTCTGCCCGAGTAACTTCATGCTCGGAGAACAAGTGCATAAACTCTAGGAAGATGCTTTGGAAAAGATTGCTCTCTTTTAGGGCTCGTCTGCACTGGGGAGCAATTAGATGTGCTCTGTATTGGTCTTTATTTCATAACCTTCTCTGGGATGACTGGTTCTTCAATCTTATTCTTTTTGCATCCTGCAACTGGTGTTGCAGCAAAGAATTGTGGTGTGACTTGCAAGTATCACTTTTTCTTATGGTTTTTCTCTGCTCCTGGTGTTGATGAGTTTGTGGAAAGAAGGATTTTAGATCCTTATCCCCAGTGAATCTCGGCAGTTCCCAAAGTGCTGGCTGAAAGGTGAAGCCAAGTCGCACAGAATTTCCTGACCTGGGTAGGGCTTTTACTTAACCTTGGCCAGAGCTGATCTTTGGCTTTGTAGGCTTGAAGCAGGGGCTCAGCTTTCCAAAAGTGTTTATAAAGTACTAAATGAACCCCACTGGGGTTTGCCTTACACTGGCCTTCCAGAATTACCCATGCCTCCTCATGGGAATTAATGGAGATGATTCAATGATGCTGTCAATAATGGTTCCAGCAGGACAATCTGGCTTAGCACCATCTGTGGAGAGACAAAGATGTAAGTTTCTGAATGCTTTTGCTAAATGAGAAATAAATCAACCTCTTGAATCCAGTCTATGGACTTGTTGCTTTTCATTTTGTAATGCTCTGTGCTTCTTTTTGTCCTCTGCTTACTGTCACCAAGAGCCTAACTCAGCCTTTCAGTTAGAAGAACTGTCTTGATCTCTTTCTAGATGACTAAACACACTATTGTTGTCAATATTTTAACATATTTAGCTACTTATATTGAAGGGGCCTGGCTGTTAAATGCTGAAAATTCTGGGTATACCTACTGCAGTTCAACACCTCTGAAAAGTGTGTTGGGTTGATATATAATTAAAGTGAAATTGGCTTTAGGTGCTTGGTCGGAGGGAGACCAAGACCCAAGATGCTCAACCACTGCAAAGTTGTTTGGGAAGGTCTGGCAGAACTGGGAGATGAATGCAGGCACCGTGGTCCTCCTTCTGTCTCTGTGATACTGCTGTGCATTACATCACTGGGGAAAGGAGGTAATGTTTACTTATGTTTATATCTGCAGAACCCGTACAATTTTACGTAAGAATAAAATAAATATTGTTTGTTTGAACAACGCAGAATGTCTGTTATTCCGGGAATTCGAGGCGGGGGGTGGGGTGGTGAAAAGTGCTGTGGTCAGTTTAAGTGGCTGGAGCTGTGTCTGGTCTATTTGTCATTGGACTGAATCACCCTGCGCGTATCTGGACACGTTTTGGGATTGTTTGTTTACCTGAGTGAATTCCTGTAATTTGATTGTACTTTCTGATAGGGGCAGATTTGTAGATCTTCATCCTTATCAGATCTTTTCGAGTGTTTTAGTGCTGAACTGCTCATCTTATCTCAGACCCTGCCCAGATGTGAGCCTCGAGAAAGCAGCTGATCAATACATCCTTTGAGATCCATTTGTCATTGCTTCACTTTGTGTGGGAGTTTTGTGTGAGGGGGGAAATTTACAATACGTTTTCCCCATAAAAGCAGATGAAGGAGATATTAAGCTGGAATAATCAAAACCTTCCCCATAAAGCAAAGCAACATGGAAAGCCAAATTGGCTATGAAGTAGCTGGACTGCGCAAGAGTCAAGTGACAATGAGCAATTTTAACCATACTGCTTCATACGTCATTTTCTCTAGTCTTGATTTTCTGGCTTAGACTCTGTGGAGCTCCACACAGTTCATTGGGACCTAATCAGGATTTGTTTGCATTGCTTTTTTTTGCAAAGGTTTCTAAGGTGATATACAATAACAAAGGAATTGAAAAATCACTAGTGATTTTTGGGTTGTCTTTCCCCAGCTTCAAGGGGAATCTGATTTCCATAAATTGGTGGGGCTGGAGTGTGTCTCCTTCCAAGGCAGAGTGGTAGGATAGTGCATCTCTTCGGAAACCCCAACTCCAACACATAACGTAGCCAAGGATGTCAGTTGGATGAACACCTCCACTTCTCTTCATGGAACTGGCAGAATTGCTTGGGGTGATGATAAAACATCCCTCACCCATCTGGCAAATGGTCTCTGCCAATGAATTGTCTGGAATTGATCTCGGCCCGTGGAAAGCACAGCTGCTTAGCGAGGGGTCGAAGGATGAACTGTGCTGGAAAGAGCAGATGAGATGATGCCTTCTTACAATCCGTGCAGTGGCGTTCTGGGCACGTCTGTGGAGACAGAGGCAGGGGGTGAAGTGTGGGCAGCGAGGTAGAGAAAGGTGATTGCTGCTGTCTTGTTTTGAGCTCACTGCAGGGGAAAGAAACCAGCGGTGCTTTGATAGCAGGTGTGTCTGTTCTTGGAAAAACCTGGAGAGCCCAACAGCGCTGGGAGGCCAGAGACAAGTGGTTTACATAGCACGTAGATCTGTTGAGGTCCAAGTGTGTGGGCAGCTCTGAGGAGAAAGGAGAAGACAATATTTGGTCATCGACATTGGTGTTTAGTCTCTGTGGGTTCCTCTTTTGCAGATCGCAGTTTAGTGCCCCAGTGGGTGGACGGGACATCTGTGGGCAAGTGCTTCATTTCATGCTGCTGAAAGTCTTTGTGCAGCCCCAAATAGCTCACCAGCCCAAACTCTCCTCCTTGCTCTTCTGCTTGCTGCAGCACTGTGGAAATGACAACTATTTTCAGGCTTACAGAGGTGAAGCCGGTGCCCAGGGCTGCACATGGAGTACCTGAGCATCCTAGCATTCCTCATCTCCCAAGGCAGTGCTCTCAAGAGCTCATTCTCTGTCACAGCAGCAAACAAGGGCAGAGAAGGGCCAGCTGCATCCTTGAAGTGAAGCAAGAATTAGGACTACATCAGCGGAGAGACCAGATCAGGAAGAGGAACTTCTACTGGCAGCCCAACCAAAAAGAGATGTGAGCCCGGCTTTCAAGTCGGGCATGATTGGATTGGGAATTCTGGTATATGTAAGAGCAAAAGGGCTATAGACTTAATCCCTGTAAGAGATTAAGGACATTGTAGAGGTGCCAACAAAGATCCAGGCCTTGTCTTGGTGTAAACTTGACACCGAACTTAGCATTGACATTGAGCGAATGCTAATTGGGCTAGGGAGCAAAGGCGATTTAGAGGGTGGGAGAGTGGGATGGAAAGGGGCCCACTTGTCTCAGGAAAGATGGTTTTTATGAAGGCAGCAGCAGGGTGGGAGGGTGCTGGCTAGGAGGACACTTGAGCATAGGAAATGCCCATTTTGCCTTAGGGACAGGGCTGTTTACAAGCTGCCGGTGTTGGTGGATTGTTTCTTTAGGTCATGGTGTGCCAAGTATTGTTTAGTTTAATAGCCCTGTTAATAGGATTATATTTGCCTGGACTATTACGTGAAGGAAAAAGATTCCTACTTTGAAAGGAAAAGACACTTCAGTAGCGATGTTGCAAGACACACATCTGTCGTCAAATGCTGCTACTAAGCTCAGATGTCTCTGGACCGGCACCAAGGTTTCTTCTCATGCTTTATTGCTTGGGCCAGGGAGGAACACACACGCGCACACAGATGTGCTTAGCGAGCTTTGTGTGCAGAGCCGGTGCGGGGAGCGTTGAGGGTCTGTGCTCTCCGTGGAGATGTCCTCGAGCAGGGGGTATCAAACTGGCATAACGAGTCAGCAGGTACCATGGCTGGAGTCCATCTGAAGGGCACTGGTTGCCCAGATAAAGCTGAGCCGTGCCATACTGGTGAGCTTTGTGGATCAAAGGCGAGATCGTGGTCTCTGTCAGAGCTCCTCCAGGGCATGAATTTACTGGGCCTTCTGGGAAGATCCAAGGAGCACAGCTGGGACCTTGGTGTAGTACACAGCTCTCTAGCTTGCAGGCTGCCAGTCTTGCATTCTTCCCCTGTCTCTGCCAGGAACATCTCTGTTCCTTAAAACACTTGGCTCCACGTTTCTTCTGCTTTACTCCTGCCACCACCCAAGCAGCATTGGGCAGCTGCTGGCGAGTGTGAATTGTGACAACCTGACATATGGGGTAGAAAATGAGGTTAACAGAGTAAGGTCCTGAGAAAAGTGGTTTTCAATTGTGGGGATCTAAAAATTTTTTGCCAGTAGGACTGTAGACTCCTGAGCAGCTCAACTGCTCAGAGCTGAAGTCTGGCTTTCTGGGCTACCTGCGGCAGTTCAGAAATCAAATATGGATAATTCCCCAACAAGCAACTAGAAGAATAATGCATCCTGGGACTTGGTCATTGATTTATGCCTAACCTTTGGAGCCAGGGCACGTGAGGAAGTCATTACCAGGTCTTAAGCAGAGGTGAGCCACTGAGAAATGTGGCTTCTCAGCATGAAGTTGTCGTGTTACTGCCACTGTCCAGGCAGCCAAGAAAACAATGACAAAAAAATCCCACTGGAGGTTGCACTATCCAGACTTATTCTATGGAAAGGGATTAATATGCAGCACATTAAGCACTGGGAAGTGCTTGATGTTCCTAGATGGGTGAGAGCCTGTTAGTTCCCAGAGAAGCATGGGACGTGCAAATAAAGAATAAGAAAGAAAGATAACCATGCCCCTTTTTTCCTAAGGGCTTTTCCTTCTGGGAGCTGGAGAAGGGTAACAGGCAGAGAGGCTTTTAAACCCAAGCCCATTCATCCTTCACAACTACCCTAAACAGTCTCAGATGGGTTCATCATTGGGGTGGCTGTTAAAACACAGCAGTGGTGGAAGGAGACTGGCTGCCTGGGTGTGGGCACCCAGAACTGGCTTCCACCTTTAAAAATAATGTAACTGGACTGCGGGCATAATCAGAAATATCTGTGCCATGCATAATTCCTACACCTAGGCTAATATGTATATGGTTTCAATCTCTTCCCCCCCATGTCCTCCACCAAACACCTGAGTTTTTCCCAGCCCACAAGATGCTCCTTCTGCCACTTCCAGCTACTCTGCTTGAGCCAGTGAGTGTGACTGCCAGGTGACTCGTGTTCCTCATGCCTGCCAAGGAGTGCTGTGGCCCTGCATCGGCTGAACTTTGTGTGGGAGAACGTCACGTTTGAGATTTTCTCCTGGTATCACCTCACTTCCCTGGAATGCTGTGACAGAAGTGTGGGCAGGAATTGCCTGCAAAATGTCGTAAGTGGAGAAACCTTAACTCTGTCACAGAGACTGTGGTTAGGCACTTCATTTCATCACCTTATCTAAGAAGGTTGTGTCCTAAGCCCTTCTTACAGACAAGAGAGACAAGTAGGTCCAGAGGATGACATGGATCTGAAGTGGGTTGACTTGCCCTTTGGAGCGGCCAACGTGGACTTTGCACCACCTGGGCTGGCAGGGGGGGACTCCAAGCTCATGTGACCTGAGGACACTCATCATCCCATGATCGGATGGAAACCCCACTGGTTTCCAGCTGCCATGCTGTGTGTCATATGGCTTTGCGTGGCCATATGACACAGAGCATGTGTGTCTGCACAGGGTGTAGAGGTGACAGTGCAGAGCACTCCTACGCAAGACCTCCTGTGAGAAGAATGAAATTGGGAAGCACAAGCCCTGGATGTAGCAGATGTTGTGAGGTGGATCTGAGGTCTGGACTCGCTGTCCCAGTCACCCTGTCCCAGGAGGAGCAGATGCAAAAGCTGGGATGCAGAACATGACAGGCAGGAAGGGCTGGTGATGTCCCCAGGACCAGGGCCAATGGGAGATGGATTGCTTGCCAGACATTTCTGAATGCGGGAGGGCTGGGGGGGAGTGCCAAGGGGCTGGGGGGTGCAGGGGCTGGTCCGTCTGGCTCCATCACTCTACCCTGATGCATGCAACTGAAAGAGCCAAGAGGGCCAGAGACTGCTCTGAGCTGTCTCCTGTCACCCTGTGCCTGTGAACTGTGGGAATCTTGCTCATGGTTTGGGACGCTGAAGGAACACATGGGACTCGGCTTTTCTCTGTGCAACATGTGATGTCTCAGAACAGGATGGGGCCTTGGGTTATTTACAGGCATTACTAACTTAGTCATCTGCACTGAATTTGCCTTTAAAATTACCAGCTTACCTTTGGGGAACCCAAAGGACAGGACTGAGCGGTGGGGTCACTCTAAGTTTTATGCCTTAGCTGAGAAAAGAAGCAGAACATCTTGGTCGTGCTCTAAACAGAGGCAGATGGGACAAGCATTTCCATTGCTTATGGATCAAATTATTCAGGGTCGAATGATTGCCAGAGAAGGTCATTATCGTTTCATTATGGCACGGAAGGCAGAAAAAACACTTCATTATGTTAGACCAAAGAATTGCAGACAGAGTCCTAAAGCAAAGATTGGGAATGGTGCAAAGCGAGAGAATTTTCTACCCGCAAGTGTGGGGAATGTATGGGATCAAAACTTGTTATTTTGCCAGAAATTTTGCCATGTCTGCCTGTGTACTTTATAGAGGAAGATACTAATTTCTGTGTAGGCTCACCTGATTTAACAGACGTTTCAGAGACAGAGAAAAGACTGTTTCATTAGGATAGGGGGCATTTAAGACCATAGAAAGGGATTGTGCAAACACTACCCTGGACCCTCTTGATCTCCAGTGTGCCGGTCTCAGGTCCTCACTAGTCCTTATGCAGCACTTTTCCACTGCTTGGGCACTTGAATCGTGCCTGTGTCGCATTATGGGCTTACAATTGAGACCCCGGCCCTCTCCCTAGGGTTCCTTCCTGCGTGCTTCAATTTCAGCCGTGCTCAAGGGGTTATATTGCAAAGGGCCTTCATCGTGAAACTTCCCTTGGGGATGAATGAGGCCAGTGGAGATCAGGCAGACTTGTCAACCAGATTGTTTTTCTGCAGTGCTGCTGAAGGCTTGGTCCAAGACAGCTTGTTGACAAAGGCCGAACAAGGCTGGCCGAACTCTTTGGGTGCCTCCTCCAATTTCTTGAGCATTGCGTTTGCCAGAGCTGTAGGTCATCATTAACGGGGCTGTACTGGGTGGTTAGGGGAACTGCTGGGACTTGTGACCTTGCTTTGCCTAGCACACAGGCATCCTGAGCAGGAGAGATGCCAAAGTGCTACGTTATATAAAGCAAACTTATATGTATAGCATTATATAAAAGTATAATGATATATATATAAAATTATATTAAAATATAAATGATAGCTGCAGGGGAGTTAGTGCAAGTCTCCTGTTTGGAGCGCAAGAGCAGATAAATTTTTGGTGCTTGTGTTTCTGGCTTGCCCTGAGCTCTCTCTTCACTGAGGCACTTACCTGTGCTAGTCAGATAAAAGCCCACAGGGTTATGTGCGTGACTGCAATGACTGTATCTTCAATTGCCGTGTGGACATAATGCAGATCATAACACATGACCTGCGTCAGAGCCTGACATTTCTTCCTGTAAACTATTCAGCAGATGTTTATAAATATATTTGTAATCTTTAGCTGGTAAGATCAGCTGAGAATCATTTTGCAAGCAGGAAGGAATATCTAGTTCTTTGGTGAACTTATTTGCAATGTATAATTCATCCAGGTGTATCTGTGAATGGTCTCCTTGCCTGAGAAGCCTAAGATACAGCAGCCGTCAGACTAGTTCTAAGAAGTTAATCCTGTTAGTTGACATGGCATTCCAGAAAAAAACTCTTTTCTTTTTGTGGTTTGCTATGAGAAGGATTTTTCTCAGCTTTAATATCTGCAGGGGGTAGTTACAAAAGCAGTTGGTCTGTCATTAAAGGAGGATGGAGGAGTCCTGTCTGACTGAGCAGCATGCTAGTTCTCCTCCATTAACTCTCTGCTGAGATCCACAACTGAGCCAACCAAATGGTGTCAAATTGGGGTTTTTTTGGTGTATTCTCCTCTTCTCCTTTTGTGAAGTCTTATCAACTCTTGGTTTACAGTGAGGAAGCCAGAACAGTAAAAGGGGAGACTGCTTTATGAAATGTCTAGACTTAATGAAAGCAGAGAGCACCAGGCCTCTCTTGGGAGACCCCCTTTCAGAAATATCTAGGAGAAAGATGGTTAGAATTAAATTTTATAGGGACATTTAAATTCTCTTGTGGAATACTATGCCAGAGATAACCCTGCGTGAGACTTAGTAACACACTTGGTCTATTATCATGATCTACAGTTGTAGCAGTTCTTTTCTTACTGCGCTGTGTCTGTGGCACAAGTTGAATAAGCCGAAACCTGTACTGGAAATTCAAAATGGAAATTAAGACTGACATAAGTTTCCTCTGAATAGCCGAACAGCCAGACTGCCCAAGGCATCCAGCTCCGCAGTAAACCCTAATTTATTCTTGTAGAAAGGCCCCTTAGGTCTTTTCTGACCCCCCTCCCTGGGTTGTTCCTGATAAGGGCAGATGATCAGCTTGAGACTATTGTCAGGAACTCTTCCCTGCATGGTCTGCGTAGCTCTGGGGGGTGAGTGAGAAGTCCAGGTTACGTAGGCACTGTGGCTGACAGAGAGAAGAGATCAGTTATGAGCCAGCTGGCCACCTGGGCTCATTAGAGCCTGCTCCTTGCATGACCATCCCTGTTTTGCTGTGCTCTTCTAGCCCATTTGTGAGGTGCGATGCACAAGGTACAACAGCTCTGCCTGTAGGGCTGGTCCCACAGTCCCCCAGGGAAGGGAGGTTATGTGTGGTGCAGAAGGAATGGAGGCAGCTGGGGCACAATGGTTGGGCGACATGAAACGAATGAGCGGAGCACCTGCAGGGCTGATGCTGCAGGTTCACCCTTTCCATGGGAGCAAGATTTCATCTCTATGTGTCTGGGCATCATTTGACTGCTTCTGGATGTCGCTTGCCAAGGGACTGTGGTGGGAACTCAAGTGCACAGAGATACCTTAGGCATTGCTAAGGGAACTTGTGCACTGTGAGTCCTTCCGGGAGACACGTTGTAGAGAGGGGATGTCCTCCCGGCAGGCCCCTGTTTGCCCTGCTTTGCCCAGCCCTCCCAGAAGGGATGCAGGGGTTCCTAACTGCATGGGGGAGTCAGTCATGGGAGCTGTTCTCCGCTTTCAGCCTTGGTGCATCCTCAGGTCATGGGTGTCACAGGACCAAGCTGGCTGCTTGGAGTTGGGAGAGAAAATGCGAGGGAGGAGAAACAGCAAGTTGAAGAAAAACTGATAATCTGATGCTCGGAAAGGCCAGAGAGGATAGCCGGGGCAGGGATAGACCCAGAAGGGAAGCTGAACAAGTGGACTGAAACTAAAGACCAACCCAACCAACTATTACCACCAAGTCTAAGCATCCCTTTACCCATCCTAAATGCTCTCTCAACTCCCAGTTGACCCTGAGGATTTGCTACAGCGACAGAGAGGTAGGTCCTTCTGGCAATGTTCATTGTTGGGCAGGTGCTTCTGTTGATGTACCTGCCCAGAGGGATGCCACGTGCCGCTGTGTAGGTGCAGTCTCTCACTGTCCTTCACTCCTGGGCCTTTGGTGATCTCATGTGACCTCACATAAGGTTTCATTTGAGGGATCTGAGGGATATGCTGACACACAGAACCTCTGCTCAACAGTACAGTGTCTAACTCTCATCCAGAAAATAGCTGGTCTGGGGCTCCCACTCCCGCCTGTGGTGGTACCAACACGAGGTAAGGCTTTTGATTTTTAAGAAGTCACCTGGTGGCTGCCCTGGTATCCCTCTGGTTCCTCTTGCCTGCAAGGAGGGAAATTCCCTGAAATATTACTTCTCAGGTCCTGGAGGTCTCCTGATGCGTTCAGTCTTGGGCAGTGGGCCAACCTTTCTGCCTCAGCTCCCTCCAGCCCCCTTGCTGACCTACACCAGCCTGGCCTCCTGCAGCCGTCCCCTACCTCCAGCGTAACCCTGGAGGAGCCACGGTCCCAGGGAATGCAGCGTTTGGTCCACAGCCTGCCCAGCCTGCCTCCAGTGCCCTGTCCCCAAAAAAGCAGCGTCTCACGTCTGCTGCTTGCCCTTGCTGTGCCACCTTGAAGCATATCAGGATCTCCAGCCAGGTTCCTGGCCGTTAGCCTTCCAAGGCTGGGGAGGTCTGGTGCTGACCATGTTCAGACACGCCGCTAGCCTCATGGGGCAGAAGAAAACAGGGGACAGTGGTTGCATCCTCATGTGCGTAGGCTCCTTCTCTCCGGAGGGGGAGTGCTCTGAGCTCATGCCTTGTGGCAGGAAGCTGAGTCTGAAGAACGGGCCTGAGCTGGTGTTTAATTGCACAGACAGATGAGTCCACCACCAGGCAGAACTCCTGCATGAAGCGAGGAGCCCGCCTGTCTCCTCCTTGCAGGGCGGGTTGAGTAGCAAAGAGCCAGCAGCACCCTCCATAGCCGGGGGTGAGGTGTGTGGACCCTGTGGGCACTCAGTGAGGGACAGCACACCTCCCGTTGCCCCACACACTAGAGGTCCTGCACGTCCCGGTGGGTCCGGCAGAGGAGCAAATTGTACGGGAGAGGCTCTAGAGCAAAGGCACCTTTGCTGAACAGAGACAGCAGGAGAGCCTGAGCCAGCCCGGAGACAGCACTAGATCTGCTCCTGAGCAGAAAGGAGGGAGCAGTTGAGAAAATGAATACAATATTTGCAAGGACTTCAGGAATTGTTCCCTTGTTAATAGAACTGCAATTTGTGGAAATATGATGGAGGGTGAAGGTCTGCAAATACTTAGAGGAATAATGAGCATTGTAAGCAACAAGCACCACAGGGGAGTATGAGAAATAGATTGTACCAGACAGGCCATTTCTGCATAATTACACAATTAGTGGACTGAGGAAGACAGTGGATAACCCTTCGCAGTGTGCTGTGGTGCGACGTAGACCTTGTTGGAGTCTGGAGCGCCAATTAGCTGGAACAGCTTGCAATATGTGGAAAGGATTGATGGAGGGAGGGGCGGCCGTGCCGAGCAGTCATCTGGCAAGGGCGAAAGGGGAGACGCTGCCCAGACGAATAGTCACTCCCATCACTGCTTAACATGGCGGTGGTTACGTGGGGGACCAGTGTGGAGAAGCCCTGTCTTGGGTTCTCAAAAGGCGTAATGCAAATGAGAGGAGGGAGCAGGGAATAAAACGCGAGAGGGAGGGTTTTGACAGCGAGCAGAAGAGGATAATCTTGGTTATAATCTGCGAGAAACACAGCTATTACCTTTGGGCAAGAACAATTATAGGCAGAATTATGTAATGAGAATGCTGTTTGGAAAGCAGTAATTCCGAGAGAGCCCCGGCTGCGTGAGCAGATAACAAATCCGGCAGCGGGCTATGTAACAGGAAGCAGCGCTGAGGCATCTGCGGGGCAAGGCGGCAGCCACTGGTATCTCCTTGGGCCAGCTGTGGCCTCGATTGTGCATTAGTGAACAAGGCAGAGGTGAATTGGCAGTAACCCACAAAGAGGATGGTGAAAGGCAGGAGGCCTTCCTTTGGCCTGGAGAAGCCAAATATATGGAGCGGCAGCGAGAAGATGGAGTGAATCAAAGTCTGGACATGGTTCCTGTTGTGCTTTGTGCTCTCACACCTGCACACGAGGCAGCCTGTTGGGGAGGACAAAAATAATAACGTGTATTTGCTGCGGCTTCTTCGCTGCTGTGAAGTCGCAAACCATTCCCCCAGGCTCTTCTGTCTCTGGATTAGAGGAGTTATGCAAGGAAAATGCTCTCTGCATAGCCCTGATCCTAAGGCAGCCTGGAGCAAGGCACAGATTAGCTCCCCCGTCTCCCTGTGGGACAGGGGGCTGCCTAAAATCCACGCCGGCTGATCTTACCTGGCTGAGTAGCTGGTGCTGTCAATTCAGGCCTGATCATGCTGGGAATTTCTGGGAATCACCAGGGAAACACGCACGCACACACACACCCTGCCTTCTTCCCCACACATCCTGGAGGAGTCCCCTCTGCATCCTGCTTTCTGTGCTGGGCATCACCTGGCTTCTCTGCTCCCTATCCAGGGGAGAGCCTGTAACTATTCTTGTGGCTGCCTGAGCTCCCCCTCTCTTTTCTTCCATGGGCAGAGGCAAGAGCAGATGCTTCGACTGCCCAACTCTCTCCCTGGCGCAGGAGGGGCTGAGCTGGCAGCTGTGGCCCTGCTCCGTTGCTGGCCCCTGGCCACCCAAAACGCATAATGGGGCAGATAGACGTGGTGTCTGTGCCAGCAAACCCTGCCCAGGGGGCACACGTTCCCTAGCATAACACAGGCATGAGGAGGTGATGTGAACATCAGTGCATCCCCAGATGGACTCTTTGATGCTCTCCTGTACTGGGCCTGGCTAGGATAGAGTTAATTTTCTGCGTGGCAGCTCATGTGGTGCTGTGTTTTAGATTTTTGACCAAACCAAAACTGATAACACACTAATGTTCTAACTTCTGCTAAACAGTGCTCGCACAACATCAATGCCACCTCTATTCCTCACTCTGCCTCTCCAGCGAACAGACGGGGGGTCTGTGCAGTAATCTGTGGGGGGATACAACCGAGCAGATGACCTGAACACAGGCATATTCCAGACCATATAACATCATGCTCAGCAGTAAAAGGGTTAGCCATCTTTTCCTTGGGAACTGGCTGGGCATCAGGCCACCCATGGGAGGTGGTGAGTGATTGCCTTTGCATCACTTTTTTGTTTTGTTTTCTTCTCTCTTCTTCTATTTATCCTTCCCTTACAAATCAAATATTATTTTTTTATTTTTATCTTGAGCCCCAAGTTTTCGTGCTTTTATTCTTCCCCCATCCCAGTGGGAGTGAGTGAGCAGCTGTGTAGTGCTTAGCTGCCCACCAGGGTTAACCCACTGTATCTCCTCCATTGAATCCAGCAGATGGAATTACCCTGTGCTTCAGCCACATTTTAACCAGGCAAATACAACACAGAACAGCTCCTGTCCAGCGTAATGTACTCGTCCTTCTGATCCTGCTCTCCACCCACAGCGTTGCAGTCAATTATGGTGTATCTGCTTTTCTTGGTCTTTCAAGGTTCCAGAAGAGATTCCTGGGGAAGGACNTCAGCAGTAAAAGGGTTAGCCATCTTTTCCTTGGGAACTGGCTGGGCATCAGGCCACCCATGGGAGGTGGTGAGTGATTGCCTTTGCATCACTTTTTTGTTTTGTTTTCTTCTCTCTTCTTCTATTTATCCTTCCCTTACAAATCAAATATTATTTTTTTATTTTTATCTTGAGCCCCAAGTTTTCGTGCTTTTATTCTTCCCCCATCCCAGTGGGAGTGAGTGAGCAGCTGTGTAGTGCTTAGCTGCCCACCAGGGTTAACCCACTGTATCTCCTCCATTGAATCCAGCAGATGGAATTACCCTGTGCTTCAGCCACATTTTAACCAGGCAAATACAACACAGAACAGCTCCTGTCCAGCGTAATGTACTCGTCCTTCTGATCCTGCTCTCCACCCACAGCGTTGCAGTCAATTATGGTGTATCTGCTTTTCTTGGTCTTTCAAGGTTCCAGAAGAGATTCCTGGGGAAGGACCCTTTAATTTAGGTAGAGACATCATCTTTTTTAAAGAGTTCTGTAAAGCAGAGCTCAGGTGTTTTGGTCACTGTCCTTGCTGGGCCTTTCCAAGTAGTGGTATCTGGTGGGTATGTCACTGGTAGGACTTTGCACCTGCACTCTGTAGTGCTCGCACCAGGTAAGCTGGACCCATGGTGAGATGAGCCTGGGAATCCTCTTGCTTCATGGACCCATGTGAGATCTTACACATCTGAGATGTCCTATGTGCAGCCTCTTGCCCAAGATCAGGTCGCTAGAAACTACAAGAGCAGCTTCTGATCATTCTTGCTCCAGGTGGTCTCAGTCTCTCCTGTCCAACCTTTCTTCTATCCAAGTTCTCTTTTGAATGGGGGAACGAACACATCAAATGTGCCTTTTCTGTCCTTGGCCATATGACTGCGTCTCTGGACGCATTTATCTTTGCAGAACACCCCTTCAGTCTGCGCAGCAGCCTTTAGGTTGTAGGTCTGAGAAACTAATGGATATAGGGGTGTTGCGACAGGGCGGGGTAATGGTGGATCAGGGGATCTGCAAGTTAAGAGTGATGGCATGGAAGCAGTAGCTCCTGTAGACCTCTCTAGGTTGTGCAGGGGGCTGTCACAGTGCTTAGCAGAGGATCACTCTTAGATCCACTCAGGTAAGCAACTGAGGTGTTGGAGTGCCTCTTGTCACAGGGTCTACACACGCACGGGCTCTGCCTCTGCTTCCACTCCTCCTGTGACTGACCCTGCAGCAGGTGAAGGACTGAGGGGGAGAGGCTTCATGCCATCACTTAACCATAAACTCTCCTAAAAGCAACTTTCTGATGTCTTTGTAGGAGGCTATAACCTGCTGGGGCCTTCAGCACACCAGCAGAGTTGCATCTAGAGAAAAAGAGACCATAAGAATTCATGGAATTTTCCCCAAAACTTCCTGGCCTTTTCTGGCCAGATGTACTTGGAAGGCTTAGGATTGAGGCATGAATGAGGGATGCCCTGTTCATTGATTTCATGTGAAAATTGCTATTGATTGCAGGGGCAGGAGGAGGAAATGCAGATAATAAGTTTTGAAGGATCTGACAGATGGGGTGGAAAGTGTCCAGGAGGATTTCAGAGACTGAGGGCTGGGGCAGCTGGCTCAGCAAGGAGCTGACTTCTGCTTTTGAGGTGTCAGGGCTGGCTCATGGACATGGACACGATAACTTCACTGGAGCTGTCCCAGACCAGCCAGTTCACAGCAGGATTGTTCTGAGCAGTCAATTTGCAGGAAGGAGAGAGTAAATCTATGATTCAAAGCCCATCGTTTAAGCCCATCAGCTGAGGCCTGGTTACACACAAGCCCTTGTCCAGGAGCACCCATGGTCACGAGCAGTGTCCACACAGCAAAGCACAGCGACTGACCTGCCTGCTGCTGTGTGAGGGCACCCAAATGTCAAAGGGACACCCCAGAGCACTTATCTTCTCCAGTGGTGGACGTGGTCTATCCCTGCTTCGGACCCACACAGAGCAGTTGCAAGCAAGGACTGGGATTTATCTAAGCTGGCAGTGACTCCGCTGTCACCAGTGACCAAGAGGTGGGCTTGCTGAATGGGTCAGCAGTGGGGAGAGACCACCCCCCGGCAGCGAGTCCGCGCCGGCTTCCCTGTCTCCCTGCCCGCTTTCAGAAGCAAGTTCAGCTGGGTTTCAGTAAGAGTTGATAACATAAGCTCACTTCTGTGAGCAAAGATGTGTATGGTTGTAAGACATTATGGCTATGTGATAAATCATGTCAAGATGAGGATTTCATTCCTTAAGCATGAAAAGGAAAAGAAGATGCAATGTGAAATATCCCGCTGGGGCTGGCTGGGTCAGGTCTTTATCAATCATCCACAAGACCTGTGCTGTTTCGGAGCTGCGTTTGAATGTGCAGTGGGGGATTAGGCTGGACTTGGGAGTGTGCAGAAGCAAAACATGAGCGTGGCAAAATGCCATTTATGCAACAGAGAGACATCAGGTGATGGTCAGATGGAAATTATCTGGGCCTTTATTGGACAAATAAATAGATGTACTTGTTGGGTGGTTTTTCTTTTTGCTTACATGGCAAAAAAAGTTGTAGCAGCAAGAGGTGCAAAAAGAAGGACTTTTTTTCAGTTTAAAAATACCTTTCGCAGCTTGTCAGTTCCAGCAGACAAACCTATAGCACATCTTTTGTTGAGCTGATGATCCAGCAAGTGCTAACATCTTTTCTTCTGGTACAAGATGCTTGTCATTAGAGGAGATAACCCCCATAATCTGGTTTTTACCCTGGTCCTGGAGGTGCCATCTGAACAACAAGGACAAGAAGGCTGTGCTGCTTTGCAATAATTTTGCTTCAGTGAACCTGATGGTAGGATTCTGTGTATCTGCAGCTCAAGGTGGGTCAGGAGCCTGAGCTTTGCTGCTTTCACAGTGCCATAGTCTTTCTGTCAAGCCTGAAGTGTTTTGTAGGAACAGGGTTGTGGAGAAGCAGTGTCCAGCGGATTGCCTTGCTAAGCCAAAGGCATGCTGTCAGGTACAGTCCTACTGTGTCTTCTTTTATTCTATTTCTCTAGAAATAACCTGTAAATATTTCTGGCTACCACCAATTCTGGGTCGACTCCACGGTTACAGCGGAGCTGACAGTTCTAGGATGGACCGTGTGATGTGACACAGAGGTTCCCCAGAAGTTGATGGCCACCTCCTGGTGATGCCAGTGAGAGCAGAGTTAAACCAATACCAAGAGCTTTTGAAAACACTACAATTTAAAATGGGTCATTGTGCTCCCAAGATTGCTGCCATAAATACAGCCTCAGAAGTTTGTGGAGCGTGCGCGCCTGCCTTTGCTTCTGAAATTTAGTGGCTGGAGGAGCTGGAGTGGGCTTGCCGTCTGGGTTTCAGCGAATATCGAGTAGCATTGATGGGTCAGGGCTTTTTTTTTTTTTTTTTAATAATCTACAGCAGGCCAGGGGGTGTTGTATTAATAATTTTTCTCCAGATGCAGACCTTGCTGTTGCAGGCTACCCCGTTTTCCCCTGGAGAGCACACTGCTGTTCTGCATGGGAGTGGTGCCTTATACCCTCCCAGAAAAGAAGCCAGAATGCAATGCAGCAGCGTGACTCTTAGCTGCGGACGCCGTTCTCCTCCGAGCCGATCCGGGATTTTTGTTTAAAGAAGTAATTTTACAGCCGCTGACTGCAATGGATACTGTGTGGGGGAAGAGGTAGGGAGGTTCTCTTTCACCTGATCTCGGTTCTGATCTCCTGGGGATTATTAAGGAGCCCCACTTGTTAGACTGGTGTATAGGCAAATTCTAACGAGGGTAAGGACGCTCTGCCTGGTGAACCCACCCTGCTGCTTGCAGTGTGGCAGTGTGTTGTAAAATCAGTATGCTGGATGTCATGCAAGAATTAGCTGTGCTTAAGGTATGGCTCAGTCTCTTGTATAATTATATGCCTCCTGTTTGTCAAGCTTAAAGGCGTACAGGAATTGTAAAGACTGCGAAAAACACAGGTTGATAGTGTTTTAGGTTATAACTCTCCATGAGACCGCTTAAGGCAATAAGCATTAAATGCTCTTTTAGAATTAAGTATTTAGAATTACGTAAAAAAAAGCAGAGACATTAAAATACATGCTGACCACCAGATGAGGCACCTGGGACACCAACCTGGAATGCCCTTCCCATTGGTAGATTTTATTATATCAGTGTAGCCCCATGAGGACTGAAGTCACTATCTGGATTTAGCTGCTGTGTTTTTGTGTCGGGATTGCTCAGGAGAGAGCAAATTCCGTATGTTTGTGATGCTAATGCTGGATCTAGAGGCGCGGATCCCTGATCTGGTACAGAGGCCAGCCAGTTGGATAAGATAGCAAGATGTACAAGATGTACACCTGCCAAGGCAAGAATTAACCTGCATATAATATTCCTCATCTGTCACAGGTAAGACTGTGATTGCTGCCAAGGTACAAAAATACCCATATTGGGTGTTGCAGGTGCTGTTTCTTCCCGTGGCATGTCCCAGGCTGTTTGAGACAGTGGGGCCAAGCCAGACACTGCCACTTTTGCTTCTTGGACTTTGTAATTTTCATTTTCTGATGCTTAAGCTGAGCTGGGCATTGTTGTGGACGGCTTCACCCTCTGAGAGCTGTTCAGCAGTAGGGAATCTTTCATTATTCACTATTTCAAAAAAAAGAGGGAAAAAAGGTAGGGCATCATCTTAGCTGCACTTGTTAACTTTCACAAACCTCTGCTAAACACAAGCACTTTGGAAAGATGCTCCCAAGAAAACACAGACTTTGTGTCTTTAACGGGAATGAAAGTACTGATTTGCTGGAGTGGAGAAAGAGCTGTAGTTTATCTTCAGAAGTGACATCAGGGAGCAAAAAAATGCAGCCTTCATGTAAAGGAACCCATGGCAAAAGATATTCCAAGATGAAAATAAAATTGCAGAAGAAAGGAGGGAGGGAAATGTGGTTTTTATGAGATACATCCATTCGGGAGACACGTGCTGGCAAGGGAGCTATTGCTAGCAGTAAAACATCAAAGTCTCTTAAAACTCTGTAGATCTAACACTAAGTTATCACACTAAAGCAAGGGAGCTCTGTTTCGGCCTCATTATGTCTGCTGAGTGCTGGATTATTGATTTTGATGGCTGAATTAATCCCTGGTGGTTGAGATGGGGCCAGTGACCATGATGGGTTTTCATTCATATGGGCTGGCAGATGAGAGCCCTAATCATAAATATATATAGGACGCTCCTGAGGATTCAAAGGAACTGATTTCACGAGGCTGAAGAAAACTGAGTGAAGTTGATTGGGTGTTAAAACGTTCACAAGAAAATGTGAGTAAGAGCCAGGAGCTCTTTGGGCAGAGGCCAAGAAAGTTGAGATTTCAGAGTCAAGAAAGAGGACAAGGTTTAGCTAATAGCCATCCTAGCTTGGTAGCAATAAAAGGAGCAACTGGAAGCAATAATAAGATTAACAAATTTAGAAAAGAGAAAAATAGGTAGCAATCCACGTGCATCTGGAGTTGTGGTGTGTAGACAACAGCTGGAGGGAATTTGTCTGTTGAGCACAGCTATGGAATTAAGGGACTCTAGAAGCATCTTAGCAAAGAGGAATATGGTTATGAGACAAGCAGTAAAATAACTGTATGGAAATTGTCATTCATAATGACTTAGAAGACACTAACTGGTCAGTGATGACTATTATCCTGCATTTGGAAAAGAAACAGCATCATGGGCTACCACTGTCCTGTGACCAAGAAACCAGAGAGGATGTTAAAACAATGTATATTTGGCTCAAACTCCAAATCGGCAGGCTTGGTAGTTTTATCCAATAGTTCAAAGCAGGTTTGCTCAGGTGCTCTGTGGCGTATACCTCTCAGCTTTTCTGTAAAGCTGTATACAAGGTATTCTGTGTTGTGATGTCCTCTGCCCAAACTGGAAAATAAGTGTTGTGAGTTCCTAGTGCACCTCATAGAGGGGTGAAGAAGTGCTCGACCAGCGCATACCAGAAGGTCGGTGCTGGCAGGCAGCTGCAGTGCTGTGAAGCGGTTCTAGCGAGATTCTTGTCACCAGCAATCTGGAGGTGAACGCGTTCGTACAATTAGCAAGGTGACACAGAAACTGATGGATTTTGAAGTGTCACCGGGAAGAAAGAAGCTAGAGAGGGTAATGTGAGTGGCTTGGAGTACTGGCTCTTTTAAAACAAAACGAAATTTCAACACAGAGAGTGGTGCTGTGAAGGAGCAAGAAATTCCTCCCAGTTAGAGAGCAGGGGACTATGTCTGGGAGAGCAGGGACTTGGTAGGATCTGCAGTAGAAACACAGCGGGACATATTTTCCTTGTGAAGCTGCGTGCTGAAATGTGACTCTTGGGGGTTAAAGTGGCTAGGAAGGGATGGCAGTAGGGGTTTTGCCTCTGTATTTGCCTCTGTACACAAGATACAATGGAACGGTGCCTGGGTTTTGTGTTCTTAGCTTAAGTAGGATATTGCAAAACAGGATAGCCACAGATGTGATCCCTGAGCTGGAGAAAATGCCATACAGCAATGGAAAAAAGCTTGATCTGTTTAGCTTATCAAAAAGAAGACTGAGGGATAACTTGATTACAGTGTGCAAGTACTTCCATGGGAGAAAATACCAGTTGCTGAAGGGCTTTTTAATCTAGAGGAGAAAACAAGAGTAAGAAACAATGGCTGGACAGTGAAGCTAGATATTCCACTTTAGAGCAGGCAGACATTTTTAACAATGAGGGTGATTAACCATTGGGAGAAGATCCCAAGGGGGCTGATAGCTCGTTCATTTCTTGATGCCCGTACACCAGGCGGGAGCGCTTCTCTGGAGGACATGCTTTACTCACGGCTGTGGAATTGGGTTTGATTCATGGATAACTGGATCAAATGTGCTACCCAGTGCCTTACGGCCCCTTTGGGCCCTCGAAGCCCTTAGCTGCATCTGGGAATGATTTGGCGGTACTCTGGGGCTTTCCAGCTGGAGATCCTGATGGACTTTTGAGGCGATGTCAACATGGCCTGCCCTACAGAAGAGGATTGGGCTGAGTCACCCATCACATGTTGGACCTGTGGAAAAGGGCCTTGTTAACCCCCAAGCAGATGATACATGGGCTTAATCAACCACCTAGGCTCCCAGTGATGGAGGACAGATACAGGAAGTGCAGGTAAGGGCTCTCCAACTATTCCTAGCTTTTGAAAAGACCTCCTGGAACAGCAAAGAGCTGGGTGGAAGGGTAGGTAGGGGAAGTCATTTTGATTTATGCTGGTAACAATACAAGGAGAAAGGCCAACTTAATCCCTCTGCAGGGTCGAAGCAGAATGAGAATTGGTTGCAAGCCTCTACCCTTTTCTTTAGACTCCACTGCCTCTCACGTATCACTGAGGTCTGACCCTCAGCAGTTCCCCACAACACTTACTTCTGTGATGCTCCAGAAGCTGTTCAGAACTTACGTGCAGCCAGAAACAGAATCAGCAAGCGGAAAAACCACATCTAGACTTCATGTGCCTAAGACGCTCTTGGGAGAGCTACTCCTATCCTGTAGCACTACTCCCCTTGCCCTCCCACTCTAACCCAGTGCATCTTCTCAGATAACTGGGAGCAGCGAGCAAACGGTTAAAGTTTTGCTTCTCCACCCAGTGGTGGGTGTTGTCTGTGTCAGAAACAATATAAGAACAGTCGGAAGTTGCAGCTGGCAAGTAACATTTGGAGTAGCAGTCGTGGGGCATATAGATCTGGTGTGGACTGTCTTTTCCTGAGACTGTAAACACTTGTGCAGAATGTCTGAGACCAAGAAAAAAGGGAAAGGAAAGAGCAAAAAGAACAAAGAAGGGAAAAAAGGGGAAAGAGAACCTGACCCAGGAAAAGGTACTTCCCATTTTTAACAAATTTTACTTATAGGAAGAAGAGAGAAGCCAGAAAGCCAGCAGGAAAGTACTCGTGGGTTGCATGAGGGTGCAAATGATAGGGAGTGTTTACCCGGCAAGTCTGCAAATCTCTGCATCTCATTCATATTTCATGCTGTTGCAGGTCTGCTTTTTTTGTGATTTTTTTTTTTTGGGGGGGGGGGGGGTTGGTTGTTTGCTGGGTTTTTTTTAAAATACCCAAAGCCCCAAGAATGCAGAGCAACGTACTCTTTCAAAAAACAGCAGCGCTCTGTTCCTGTCACGGTGATATGGTAATTGAGGGGGTTTGTGCTAATTCTCTGGGGGTTCTGGTGTGACGAGTTTTGCTGTTTGGTTGGTTGTTTTCTTGCTTTTTCCTGAGGTAAATATGAAAAGCTCCTATTTCGGAGGATCACAGGAACTGCTTCTTGGGACAGACCAACTCTCAGAGATCAGGTTTAAGTTATAGTCTTGCTTTTTGAGATAACTGCACTGAGTTGTAGTTAAAGACACGTGGACTGTAAACCTTCACTCTTTACTGATATGCTTATTAGAGAAATGGGGGCTATTCTTGAGGAGATCTGACTGTTCCCTGCTGAATAAGCAAGGCAATACTTAAGATGTTGCTGGGATAAAACGTTTAGATTGCCTTTAACTGATAAAATTTGATTCCTAAGTAAATGGGGAGTATGAGCCAGGGCAATGCAAGAACTGTCTTGGAGAGATACAGAAGTGTCCTGGTGGTAATGCAGCACAGTGGTATTTCTTTCTCTGTCATGGTATCAGGGAGGGATTATCCCTGGTTGTTCCTTATCTGTGGTTTATCTGGCAATGTATTTGGACAGAGCGGCAACTCTGTCAGACTTTGTGTTTTATCAGTGTTAAGAGAGGCTACAAGCTGGACGGGGTCCTGGAGGAATCTGTCAGAGTTTAGCGCTTCACTTGTCTGGATGCAATTCTGCTCTTGGTCCTGCTGCCATGATGCTCGCGAGTGCTCTTGACCCGAACAGATCGGTTTTGGCTTCCTGCCAGCATCACTGGTGGCAGGATTTGCCCCTGCCCTATTTCATCCCTTGACCTGAGCACAGAGACCCTTCAGTTCACCACCCTGCTGTGCCCAGGGCATGGGCTCCTCCACCAGCTCTGCTCCAGAGCTGCCAAGGTGGCAGTGGGCGCTGATGCCGTGGGCAGGCTGACCTCACGCATGGTCTCCTGCTGATGACATCAGAATGTAGATGTTTGCTGTGGGATCTGGGAGGAGACTTTCGGGGTGGCTTCAGAACAGGGAGCTTGAAACCACCAAGCAGAAGCAGTAGCTGCTTGAAGATGACTGGTTCTGCCCATGGGGCTCTGTAGTGCAGGCTGTCTCATAGCCATCAGCAGGACGACCCTGCCTCCTAAATGCACAGAAGGGACGGGGCAATGCCTACATCGTGGGCATCTTCTCTATTGGGAGCAGGTCAGAGGGGTTGGTGGGACGGAGAAGCATTCGCTTGGGCACAGTGGGGGAATGAGGCACACTGGGGCTGCTGAGGCTGCAACCACCTGCTCTGAGCTACGTCGGCCATGGCAGGGCCATGGGGACTACGTGAGGGTGAAAGGACAGGGCATGAGCCGAGGGATCGGACTGTACCCTGTTTTCTAGTGCCGCACCAGAGCCCTGCAGTATCTTACTGCTGTAGGGGGAACATGTAAAGACTCTTTTCCTGTAGTTACTCATGCTGACAATCCAGTCCTCTGCTAAGACACACTGTTGGGGTGTTTTATCATATATGAATCCCACAACTGGACACTCTGGCCAGAGTGCAAAACCCCTTTCTCTCTACTAATACATCCAGAGCAAAATTTGGGATGATTGCATTGATCCTGTCTGTACCTCAACCAAAGAAAAGCCCTGGGTTTGGCTTGCAAAGCATGAGCACAGTCCTTTTATTGCATTCATCCCTAATGAGATTACTTAGATCCAGGTCGCTCCTTTGCTTTGTATTGCTGCAGAGGTTGCCCATTTTTTGCTCCCTGGGTCCATCAGAGGAAGACACTTGGTTGTGATGTTTCTGAACCAAATCCCACTTTGTGTTGGGTTGGTTGGGATCAGTGGAACCTGTGAACACCTTTTCCCATCATGGGTCACTTTTGCCATGTGGTCTTAGGGGCCACCACAGCAATGCTTCCCCAAAACGACTTTTAGAAGAGAAGAGTTCCTCCCCCAATCACTTCTGAGCAGATGCCCCAGTTCTGGTACACAGACCCTCACTCCAGGCAGCTGAGCATCCTGCGGACTCTTACTTCTTTAACTTGTGGCTGGACCTCAGAGTCCATCTCCAGCATGTTTAGGCTGATGCAAAAACCCAGCCCTGGCACAAATTAGGCAACTGGCAGTACGCTGCAAGGGCGATTCCTGTTCTCTGGTTTTCCCCGGGATATAGTATTTCCATGCAAATGGGGTGTGCTGACCCCTCTGAAACCAGGAGGCAGAAGAGGAACCTGAAAGGACTCTCAGGAGATCCAGACAGGAACATTTGTTTCAGATGGCCAGTGCAGGGGAGACTCAGGGGATGAGGACAGGGTGAGAAGCCTTCCTTCTTCACACTGCATCCCGCACGGACCTGAGAGCCTGCTGAGAGCCACACTTTTTTCACGGTTACCTATGAACCATGAAAGTCTTCTCCTACCCCTGTGCTCCCAGGTGTCTGCATGGGACAGGTAGACATCTAGATACCCCTTCATGGTGTGCTCTGCAGAGAGCCCCAGGGCAACTCTGGCATGGAAAAGCACTCATTCAGACTTCAGAGGTGATGTCCCCAACCCTGCAGGCTGCTCTGGGGGAATTGTCCCATGTAGTAGAGCTATTCACTGCCAGTGAATCAGCAGCAGAAAAACCTCTCAGAGGGAGAGAGCGCTGAAACCATAGTTTCAGGAAAGAGCATCCATGTGCCATGGGAGGTGCTAGATTTCCCCTGAGGTCTCTCAAACTCTGGGCAGGAGAGGATTCTTCCACTGTGGCATTTAATACTTTTTTTTTTTAATTTTCTTTTTCTTCTGTGAACGTGTAAAAGAGGATTGCTGATTTCATACAAAGTGCTAGCTTTGTTCTGAGGACAAGGGCTATCTTGAACCTAACCTCACATTTTTATGCCTCTAGTGATGCAGCTGTCCTAAAACGAGTGCCTCGTTACAAATCTAGCCAGTGGAACAGCCTGCAAAGGCCTCCAGAGGGAGATGGTGTCCACCTATGAAGAAGCACCATTAGGATCCCTCTTTTAGATGTTTGTAAGATGCATTGGAAGACAGACAGACTGTGTCCCACCCAACACACGTGGAAGGCACACCCAGCAGGGACTACGTGAGCTGCAGAATGTAGCAACAGACCAGCAAATAAATGTAATAATGCTCCTGCAGTGCTGGCAAAGTCCAGGTCTGGAAGAAAACTTCCTCGCTGCAAGAGAATATGGTACTTTATCAGACACTGTAGGGCTTGGGGCAATCAGGCTTGGCAATGAGGCATTAAAGGAAGCCGCCCTCTCGCGCTCTGAAAGATTTGGAGAAGTGGGACAAATGGACTGGTGCCAATGCAGAAGTTCAGAGCCTAACAGGGGGAGCAAATGCCAGAGCAGCGGATCAGGAGGCCAGTGCACCAGCCTCATGGGGAGACAGGCAGGAGGAGAACCAAAAGGGCCGGAGGAAGCCTTGATAGTGGTGTAGGCAAGGAGCGAAGGGGAAAGAGGAGGGCTATGAGTCCAGGAACAGTCTGTGTTTCATCTGTACTTCCATGAGGTTGCTTGGGGAGAAAAGACCAGAGAAATGTAAAGCATTTTGTTGGTTAAATTCCCCAGCGATTCCAGGCATTCTCTCTTATTGTTACTTGGTGCTGAGGAAAACATTGCGTGTGCTTAAGGTTTTTGTTGTTTGTCAGTACTATTAAGGCAGGGAACACAGGAATTGCACCTTTTTCTTGAACTGCCCGTGGCAAATGCTAATGCTGGAAAACTACTTGGAGAACAGGTGTAGAGTCTCTGCAGAGAGCGTCTCATGTTTCAGTAGGAACCAGCTTGACCTCAGTTCCCAGATGAGTCAGGATTCGGTAGAAAGGTTTTGCAGAAGGGTATTGCAATTGAAACTCCAGAGGTCTCTGAGGAGGGTGCCCCCGGGCATGAGGCAGCGGTGGGATTGCAGCAGAAGCAGGATAGCCAGGTCTGCCAGCCTGGGGTGCTTCAGAGTGCTGCCACACTAACAGAGAGATTGGGGAGGGATGTGAAAGTCCCTTGCACATGTTAGGTGCAGGCTTTGCGGTGGAAATTGGTGCTATCAGAGATACTCAACAGTAGTGCCACCAAAACAGCTGCTTCACTGCTGGCTAAGGTGCCTCTGCGTGAGCTCCGTCTACATTGTAGGGTGAACACGCTCTTCTTGATTTGTGCTCGATTTGTTTAGTCATCTGTTTGTAGGAAAGACTCCGGTTCCGAGGAGCTTGTAGGAACATTAGCCAAAAGCTTTGTTTACAAGAAGGATAACCCACGGCGGATATCCTACAGTAGCAGTTTTGTTTTCTATAAACACCCAGACACACAAGGTACCAGATGTCAGCTGTGCTCCAGGATCTCTCCACATGCATGTTTTCACTAGAGCATTTCCACTGACTAAACTAATGGACTGCTGTAGCCATTGCCATGTGGATGAGAGCATGCATGTGGCCAGCTACCACAAATCAGTGAACGTGCAGTAACTTGCTCAGCTTTGGGAATGGAGGGGGTCTGACTCACAAGCTCCAGTGATTCACACTGGGGTAAAGGATGCGGTTATGTGTCCCGGCTGCTTTCTGGTCGTCTTGCTGGAGCTCGCTGTCTCTGCAGAGGAGATAAATGAGCGTGTGGCTCTGTCCCTCCACTGCCCCTGGCTTCCAGTCTCAGGTGTTAATGCAGAGAGTTATGGGAGAGAGACTCAGCAGGGTTGAGGAATAACCCACCTCTCCATTCAGGCAGATTAGCAGGCTATGAACTCCCGGCAGAGGGGCAGGATGGAGCAGAATGGTACATTAGTAAGTAATCCCACTATGGATCCAAAAGCTGGTGAGTCAGAGCCTTGGGCATCTCATTTTCAATCCCTTTTTGGAGGTGGCTGTAAGTAACCTGGGAAAGGCAGTCTCTGGTGAGAGGAGGAACATCTGGAGAGGGGTTGAGCACAGCCTGGCTGCTGACCTTTGAGATCATACCCTCGGCTCATTCTCCTGCCTTTGTTAATGTGACAGGCTCCAGCTGCAAAGCCGCTAAAGGAAAGCTGTGTTGCCACGAACAGCATGGCTCCATCATCCTTCCTCCTGCATCTGGACTGCCAGCCTCCTGCTCTGAGTGCCGCCCTGGTCTCAGGTCTTGCCTCAGCACTGAGGCGAGTGCTGATGGGACTGCAGCATGTATTTGGATGGAAGACCAACTGTAGAAGGTGGGATGAGACTAGGGCAGGGTGAGTGCGTGGACCTACATCCCACTTCTCTTGTTGAATAGCTCCAGAGGCAGCAAGACGAGGGCAGACGAGCTTCTTGTTCCTCTGACCCCTCCTCATTTCCCCTTGGACTCCAATGAACACTTTTGGGTGCATAAGGGGAGTTCAGCATGGGGTTCGTACGACCCTGTGCCTTTTTAAGCGACCGGGAGCTTTGTTCTAGTGGGACCATACCCTTGCAGCAGGCAATGAGCAGAGCTGCGAGTCACACGTGGCTCTTGCTTGGATGGGCACATGTTCTTCTGGGAACAAAGCTCCATAAAAAACAAAGCATTTCTTGAAGAGAACTTGAAGTCCAAGAGCAGCTGAGCTTGCAGCTCACAGCTAGGGCTGTATGTCCAGGCAATTTCCTTTGGCTGAAAAATCACAGGGCTGTGAAGTCCCAGCAAAGGCTGGCTGTCCACCCCATGCTGGAGACTGTGTTGAGGGCAGAGCTCATCGGGCAGATGAGCTGCCTTTGAGCTCCTTACCTGGAGCTTTCCTTTGGGAAAGCTGCATCTCATGTCACTGAGGATGAGGCTGGAGGGGAGTGGAAAGATGGGTAGGAGCCACCCACCACTTCTGCTTCATCAGAAGTTTGCTCGGTGCCATGTCGAGCTACTTGCCCTGGTTTCTGTCGGTGCACGCTGTCCTGGTGGCTGGTCACCCTCCGCTGATCTGCCAGCACCGGTGAGGTGGAGGGACGTGCTGGCAGCAGAGGGAGTTTGGGAGGGCAAAGGCCTCTCCGCTTGGGCTGGAGCTTGGACATGCATCACCTGCTGCACCGACCTCTGTGTGGGGCAGGATAACGAGACTCACATGACTGGGAGATGTGACTCTGGCCGAGAGGGAAGCGCTCACCGGACTCGCAAGGGCCTGATTGGAGCAAAACTGCAAGTTCCCTCAACATCTTGTGGGAGCATCCGGAGCAGTGCAAAACACGCATGGCCTCCTGGCCGGAAGACGCCCCTGGGTCCTGTGCTTTGCTCCGGATGGAGAGCCGTGTTTTGAACTGACGTGTCCTGGGGTTGTCTCCCCTCGGACAAGGGCAGCGTTGTGGGGCTGCATTTTTGAGATGTTCCGAATTGTAACAGCAAATACAAGTAATAATGGTAAAAATTAAACATTTAGGTAATTAATAACTCTGGTAATGAGGCTTGGCAGACTCAGTCATCAGCCCTTATAAAGGCTTTTTAGTTCAGACACGTCTGGAAGGTAAGGGCGACTCAATATGAGGGAGACTTTCTTTGCAGGAAAGAGCAGTAAGACACACAAGGCTGTCTCCATGCGGTAATGGTGATGATCATACTTCTGAGGAATCCAGTGGTCCTGGAGCTCTTCTGCAGCTTGTCTCGTCCTTACTATCCCCTTAAATTTTTGACTACACGTGGAAGTCAGAGCCTAGTTTTTCTTGCTGAATTTTCATGCCTGGTGAGGATGGGGAGTGGAAGGGAACAGCATTTGCACTTCCAGTCTGAGACTGCAGCTCAGAACGACAGCTACAAATGTGCGGGGTGGACAGAAAAAGCGTTCTCTAGGGAAGAAGTGAAATTTACCTTAAAACTACGCTAAAGTCAGGTGCTTTAGTGTTTTGTTTTTTTAAAAAAAAAACCACCCAAAAACTTTGAAGCAGATTTCCCGCATCATTGGCTGATGTTTGGAAGCTCTTCAGAGAAACCTCTTTTTGGTGTCAGAATTTGCACATTTGCTTAATTTGAGGGTAAAATCAGGTTAAAATCCGTCAGCCAGGTTCTCAGCAGATGTTTCTCTGACCTGGCTTTGTTCATCTGGCTTTGCTGGTGTGTTTGTGGTATGCACCAGCTGAGCATCCAACCCTCTCGCTTTCAGCAGCTGGGAAAGCGAAGGCTGGGACTTTGTGCTAACTCCAAAACTGTGTATCTGTGCATGTGTACATATGTTTGTGCGCACATGAATTTTTTATTCCACTTTGAAGCCCATGGCACTTTTTAAGAGTCCCCTGGCTCCTGATGCACCCCTGAGGGCTGTGGGTATGCAATTTTGGCTAGCACACTACTCTGGCAAAGCCTGTACTGACCCTGTTGCTCCTTCTATGCCGCTTCTACATCTCTTCCTCCAGTCAAACCATTGACAAAACTCCCACGCTCAGCAGTTATGTCTCTGGTTCAACGCACACCAGCAGAAGTCTTTGTGTTCAAGCCGTTTCCCATCTCTCGGCTTGATCTAAGTGCTCTTGGAGAGCTCCCACACTCATGACGCGAGAAGTCAGATCCGCAAATGAGCTCAGGTCCCAGCATGGAACTGGCTAGTGCTGCTCTTGCGAGAAAACGAGCCAGGGAGCAGAGACAAAGGCACTGCCTGCTCCCTAGAACCTAGCTGTGTCCCCCTTGCCGGCACTGCATGTTCAGATGCCTGTCTCCTGCGCCCGTTTCCAGGTGCTGGTGAGAGGGACAGGGCTGGAAGAGAGGAATGCTGAGTTTGGGTCAGGCAGAGGGAGGGAGGCAACCAGCAGCTAGCAGCTTAGCTGCTAGCATAGTTGATCTGCATGGCAAGGTAACCAACTTTAGCTGTGCCCATGCCAGCTTGCTGCTCTCTGCAGGAGAGAAGCCTCAGCTACACTAGAAAGAAAAAAGAAAAAAAAAAATCACCCGCCTGACTTCTATTTGCAGGGTTCGGAAGCAAGAGGAATACTGATGGGGAAAAAGGCTTGAGAGACAGTCCAGTGGCTACTGCTGCTGGTACATTCCTCCCTTTTGGGTAGACAGCTGGCGACGCGAGGCAGGGCTTTCTCAGCCAGCAGGTTTTCAGAGCCAGCCGGTACTGCTGTGTGACGCAGCCACTGATGGACACGGCAGCTTGTGCAGCAGCATCAGTTCCACGTCACACAATTTCCCGGTGCTAGGCTGCGTGACTTCCGCCAGGAGCAGAGCAAATGGCAGATCTTGCAGTAAGAATCTCGGCTGCCTGAAAATGACTGAGGTGTAAATGCGATTCGGATCCAGAAAGTCTTGCTAGTGGGTTCTGGATCCATAGGTCGAGGTGCTGGAGCTGGGCAGGCTATCTTTCAAAGGCTAGGAGTCTGCCTGGTTGCTGCTACCCAAGAAGCAATTTGTTTCCCTTCCAGAGATCATGCGTGTTTCATCTGCTCATTCAGGCTTTTGCCTGAAGGGCAAGGACAAGGAATGTGATGAACTTCTTTTTGGCATGGAACTATATTTTGCTTCACATTTGTCAATAAATGAGATTAGGTTTCTGTATTTGTGCTGAGAGTCTGCGTGAGAGGCACAATTAATGAATGCTAAAGTAAACTCTCTGGCTGGCAGTTGGGTAACAAACAGCTAAAACTTGCATCACAGAAGAGGTCCTAACATTGCAGAGCTGCCAGTTATGTGATCAAGAAAAAGATATTCAGCCCAAAACAGAAATTACCCTGGATCTTACGTGAAATGATGCCTCAGTACCAAAAGCAGTGTGTATATAATAATGTCCATGCTTTTTCTCTACGTGAAAGAACATTTCCCACTCAGTCTTTGTCCGAAATCTGAACCTTTCCTCCTGAAAAGGTCATCTCGGGAAGATGGGAGGCAGCACGAATTACCTATTTCTGGGTGTCTTTGCCACTGCTCACCCTGATGAGCCCTGGGCACATCCATTTCTGTCCGGGAGGGCTAATGAGACCCTTTAGGAATTAGAAAACCTTTCTGCCATCTGAAGTGGACATATTTGGATCAAGGGAGAGACATGGTAAACTCCTGGGTATCTTGGTTTGGGGGAGCCCCCAAAGAAATGTCAGTGGGTGGATTTCAGGAGGGATATCTGGGCAAATAATGCTGGTGGCTGGGAGAGAAAATGGTAAAAATCTGGAGGAATGGTTGTGGATGATGGTTAAATGGACACTTGAGTTCCTGCAGGAGGCAGGAGGTGAAGGACAGCGCTTGTGCCATGCTGCAGTGGTTGTTGCATGTAGGCACCTACGCTGTGCTGCAGCAGCCTGTTCCTTAACAAGGCTGAGGGTCTGACTCAGCTTTCCTGATTCACAGTTGTGCACTTTCAGGCATGAGGATGAAGAGATCTGTTGATAACCAAAAAAGAGCAGTCAAGTGAAAAAGGTTTCCTCACCCAGCCAGCGTGATGTCTACGCTGCAGTCAGGAAAGGACATTGCTATATGAAGGTGTCCTGAGCAAGCTTTTCTGTTGCTTGCTTGGACACCGGTGTTGGTAAAGCAGCAGTAAAGGCATGCTAAAATTTTGCTGTGTGTAGCCCTAGCACCTATCCTTTACAGACTGGTTACTGTGCATGCTTATGCCTCATCAGTGCTCCTCTTTCTCAGCTAATTTGTCAAGGCAGACTCGTGGATGCTGGTCTGTCCTGCTTATGATGCTGTAGGTGCTGCAGACCTTTCCCAGGGCAGGTGATCCTGGCTTCCACAGACCTCCCAAGCTTTAATTTTTCTCAATAATACTTCCAGGTCTTCTACTGGCGAACTTCCAGGTGCAAGATTGCCCTCCTGAGTCTGCAGACAAGCAGCTGCAATGCTGCTGTTGTTGCGTAGGACTTTCCTGAGCTGCGTTTCAGGGAATTGATTCTTTCTGTGGTGGAGCTTTTCCATTCTACCTGCTGCTGATGGGCAGAAGAGAAAGCAGGAGTGGCAAAGAAATGTACAATGGAAATATGTTGATAACAGCTTTCAAAACCACCTGTGTCCACATAGACGTATACATATTTGCTTGGTTGTCTGAATTATTAGTTCTTCTGGAGAGGTTTCCTTGACTGTCCTATATTTAGAAAATGTGGGCAGGCCATGCAATTTTAAGAATAAGCCTTCTTTTAGCAGGGCCATTGCTCATTTCGAGTGTTGTAACATTTTGTGTTGGTAATGTTTTGAGTCAGTGTTTGAGAGATCATGCCATCTCTCAAACACTGACTCAAAACAGTCACAGCTCTTGTTTTCTTATAGGGTTAGGTAGGTGTCTCGTTCATTTTGGGGGGTTAGAAAGGAAAAAAGAAGTGGTAGTAATCTGAAGCACTGCCAACAGTTTTGGTTTTATTGCCAGAACTGTGACAATCTGCTATTTCCTGTAAAGCCCCAGGTGTTGTACTTTCTTTATTTTCTGGGAATATCCAATTTCTGTTATCCTTTGTCATCGCAGGGCAAGGCCCAACAGTGTGTCCTTTCCAGAGCCTAAACATTCATAATATCAAAGACAATAACAAGCCTCAAACACATCTCTAAATGGGTGGCTCTTTATATTTAATCCAATATCACCATTTTTGAGAAGGAGAAAAGGCACCATTCATGATTTCCTAGTGAGCTGAGCTGAGTGTGTGACATCCTCTGTCCTCTTGTCCTTTCCCCTTCTCTTCGTGGTCTTTTTTACAGGTCAGAAGTGACACATATCTTCTGCATATCTGCTGTCTTCTCATGCTAATGGAGAGCCACAGGTTTCTGAGCCTGCCCCATCTCTTCTGTCACGTGCAGGCGTAGCAGCCACCGGGTTGTAATGCTCCCCTGGCCTCCAAATGGCTTGGGTGCTTCCCCCAGCAGGGGCGTTTTTCTGCGTGGAAGCCTCAGGGCTTGTCTGCACAGGGAGGCTCTTGCAAAACTTGCTTGGCCCAGGGTGTGAATTTAAAGGGAAAGAACTGTTCTGCACCAGATTCTTGCCTTAAACTCTCTCATTCTGCAGAAAAAGGGCTGGTATTTTTAACCTGCCGTTGACCGGCTGTGGTTGAACAACTGCACCTGAGCTGAGCAGCCAAAGGCTCCTGTGGCAGCTGCGTTCCGAGCTGGCCTTGGATTCTGGATGCTGGCTCCGGTTAGTGCCACGGAGGAGGCGAGGGGGTGGCAGGAAGGAGGCTGGTGCCCTGCAGCTCCGTCCGTACTCAGAAGGGGCTCTCGGTACCCCTTGGAGAAGCCACCCCGAACAGAGAGGCTGCGCAGACCAAGCCGGGTTGACAGTTCCCCTTCCTCAGGTTTGGGCTTGGATTAGCTGCTCGAGTCCAAACCTGTCAGAGCAGCCTGGGACTCAGCTTGATGAATTACCCTGAGTCAGCAGCCCTTCCGGACTGTGCTCGCGGTCCACGTGAGCTGGCGGAGCTGCCGGGGCGGTGTGCCGCGGGAGCTGCGTGGAGGTATGCTATTTTGCTGTGTAGACCGCAAATATGGTCCTCGCTGAAAGCGATCAGTCTGGCCACCCTAGCTGTCATCTGTGGTCCTCACATGCCGAGAGCACGAAGCTTCCTGAAGCCTTCTCCTCAAATCCACCCCTCCAACGCTGTCTCAGCCCCACCGAGCCAGACCTGAGATGCTGGGGGAATGGTCCTGTGGGGAGCTCTGCACTCCTTGGGTGGACTGTGCCTGCAGAGCTGGGGTTAGAAGTGTCCTGGTGGTCCCCAGCCTGGCTCCTGGTGGTGGACGGACATCCCATGCCTCCAGTCACGCTGGTGCAAGATGGCTAGTGCTTTCCATGTGAAGCATTACTGTAGCTCTTGCAAGGATGGTGTGTGGAGTAGGGAAGGACCTTTGTATTTGGGAGTGGGAGAAGGGACCCTGGAAACAGCTCGCACCCCACAGGATTGAAACCTGAGGTCTGTGAGAGGAGAAGGGACACTGTGACAGTACAGAACGTCTCGTAAATGAAGCACTCTTTCTTTCTGTCTCCACTGAGGCCAAAGGTGGAAGCCTAGACATCCCGAACTGCTCCCAGCCAGTTTTCACTTGGTGCTTGAGTGTCCCCTGGAAGTTGTTGTCCCTGCAGTCACTGAGGGCAAGCGCGTAGCAGGACTGGCAGAAAGGGAGAGACATTTCTGTGAAGCATAGGCATGCTGTCAGCTGGATTAACTAGGGTAAAAATGCAGGCGGGGGTTATAAGCCTCTGGGCATCAGGGCAGAAGAACTGCTCTGTCCTTGAGAGAATGCAGAAGACTTCCCTCCTGGGAAGTTATTCAAAAGGAGTAAGTGATACTAGCTGCCATGAAGTGGAGGCCCCTGACTAGCAAGGAGCATGGTCCAACCCAACATGGCAACCTCTCTGCAGCACGGTGGTCTTTTCTGGCTGCTTTCTGTGCCTGTCACGAGTCCCCATGCGTCACCGAAGCCTTCCCCTGTTCTTCGCTGTTGGAGTTGCCTAGCTAACAGAGCTGGCTGCTTGAGGACTCATCAGGGCTGAAATGATTTATTCCTCAGCCATTTACTGCAAATGAACCATTGGAAGTCTTTCAAAAGCCATCTTCTCTTGACCTAAGTTCAGCCAAATGTTTTAGCAGCATCAGCTTTACATAACAAGTTAGAGGTAGAGGGGAATTCTGGGAGAGTAAGGTCTGTGTTGTAAGAGTCCTTGCTGACCAGGGTCTCCTTCTCAAAGTTACCTGGTCATTCAGAGGATCACTGAGGGAGCCAGCAATCACAAACCAGCTGCCCCAGAAAAATGTGACAGCTTGCTTGTTTACTCCGGGTGTCTGATAAAAGGCCAAAATATCTGCATGAAAGCAGGTAGTTACTTTGCCAACATTCTGATTGTAAAGTCCCTTGATAGAGCCCTAGCACCCCAAATTAATTCCAGTTGGTAGGGACAGGAGAGCATCACATGGGCTGAAAACTGGGTGGGGAGGACCATGAACAATGGATTAGGATAAACAGCAGTGTGTCAAATTGTCAGGGGAGTGAAGGAGAGAGCAGTGTTGGGAGCTAAAGGCTTGCCAGTTGCTGCCCTTCATGGTGAGCCTCACATAGTTAACCTCTGCTGCATTTCCTTGGGGCTCCTACAGCAGTTAAGGGGAGTGTGAGTGTCCTTGGGAAGCTGGATCTGTTCGTCTTTAGTTACCTGGGAAGGTTTTTCAGAATATCCTTCATACGATAGGGCTGATGTGTGATCCTGTGTGAGATGTCCGTTTAGCTTTTGTTCATGTTCGCAAAGACGCTCCCAGTTAATGATCTGATATTTTGACCAGACATTTATTTACCAGCAAATTACAAAGGGAGGGGTGCAAGCTGAAAAATGGGATGAAAAGCATAATAGGGGAGGCTGCACTTGGCTGTGATGTTCAGTCTTCACAATCCTCTGGCTTTGGGTGAGACCCAGGTAACTGCTGGCATGGGTCCGTGCTCAGGAGCACCATTATAAGCGCAGATCTGGGATGGATCCGTCCTCTGCATGTGTATGGGGGTCCTGTAACTACAAACAGCAGCATCTAGCTGAGCAGGAAGGCTTCCTTCTGGTGGTGTTTTGGGCTTGACCGTTACACAGAGGAGTTGCCACTGCAGGGACAGACAGGGCATGAGGGTGAAGAGCAGTCACCTTTCACGGAGCGTAAGTGAGTACAAGTGGAAGCTCAGCTTCTACATCCTGCAGCCAGGGAGAGGGGGAGCGTGACCAGAGAGTGCCACGGCCTCACAGCAGCGCTGAAGTATTTGAGCTGTGTGTGACAGTGGAGTTCCTAATGCACCGTCCCAAACTGGCAGAAAACCATAAAAGCAGCACCAATATTGAGGTGCCTGTCTGAGAAGGTGATTCAGGCCCTCTTAATTGCATGAAGACAAGGCTGCCTGGAGCTCGTCACTGAGATGTGGGAGGTAGTTAGCATCTCCAGCAATGAAAGGAGGGTGATGCTGGGGCTTAAGGGTGATGTTCAAGGTTTTCGAGATCATTGATTTTGCAAAGGAAAGAGAAATACATGTATCTCACAGCCAAGGTGAATCAAGGACAAAGATGAGCGATTGGTGGCAGCTGTCATGGGCAAGGAGAACAAAACAGAAAGAAGGGGCAGTGTAAAGGACTGTAAGACAAAAGGAGAGATGGGCTACATCCTTGGGAATAAGTGGAACGTCTCTTTTGCACCTGGGGACCAAAAGAGCCTCACAGGTCTCAGTAGTTGGTAATGTGCCTGGGTTCCCCATCACCTGCTAACTAGTGTGCCTTGTACTGACAGCCTTTCTTGCAGGGACCCTGGGCCTTTTCTCAGAGGGGATCTAGTGTTGCCTGTTGGGGAGGTTGTGAGGTTGGGATCAGGTATGTCCTCTAAGACAGCCAAGTCCTGGGGCAATCTGTGGGATGCGGTGTAGATGTGTAGTACTAGGTTGTGTGTCTGGATCCTGGTGAGTTGGATGGATGTTGCATGGCTGATTTCACTTCAGGGCAAGGATGTAGTCTGCTCAACTTCTGAAGGGTTCTTCCAAGCTTATTCTTGTAATCCTGTGATTTGTTGTCCCCCTGAACTCTGCCTTTGGGCCTTTCCAGGTTGGTTTTGTAGATGCTGAAGATGGTAAAGGTCTGTCCAGGACTCAGCACCCTTGCACCTATTTATCAGTCACATGCACAGTGTATTTAAACTGAGTGTTTCCTACAGGAATATTCCCCAGCAGAGGAGACCCCACTCTTTCCATCTGGTTTTTCGTACTGTGTCTCAGATCCCTGACCATCCCTTTTTTGGGGATTCTAGGTGGTTGCATTCCTCTGCAAGGAGATATTCAAGGATGGCTTGGAGAGATGGTGAAGGGGAGGACTAGTGAGAACGCAGAAGTGAAGGAGCAGCTCTGGACAAATTTTGCTTAAGCTGGAGTGTCTGAGCAGGGAGCTGCCTTCTTTCTTGTCTAGCTCAATGGCTTCCTTGCTTTTTGCTGTCAATTTTGTATGGAGATGAGAACTATCCAAGCTTATAATACAAGATGAATCCCACATTGTGCCTTGTCTTTTCTCAGGTCGTCCTTGGATCCCAAACTCCCTTCCGCTTGTTGTCACTGCTGCTTAAAATTGGCATTTGTGGCAGCATCTAGAGGTTCCGACTGCAGCATTGTTCCCCTTGTGCTATTCACAGCACAGTCATAACAAGAGACAGTCCCTGCCCCAAATATATTAAGTGGGATCTTTGAGAGAGGAAATGGAAGCACAGAGAAGGGATGTGAATTGTCCCACTTTATGCAATATTTCTGGGATAAAACCCAGTGCTATTAATAGCTTTTTGCTCAACAGCCGTCTTTTGTTCAGAACGCTGGTTTTCACCTTAAGTTGTTTGTGTTGTGCAGGATCCGTTGGCCAGTTTGGTGAAAGTTCCCACCTTTGATCTGCAGCTAGATGCAAAGCAGGTCCAATAAACCCCCAGCCATTTTGAACCCAGAACAGTCTTTCTGCTTGGGCCCCCACTATGCTGCCTGTTGTCTTGTCGTCACCCACATTTCTCTGCTGCATCATTGGTCTTTGGTTTTGATTGCCTGCATTCTGCAGTATCTCCCAGAAGATGGCTTGCGTCACGCCTTCCTGCGCTGTCTTCCCTAAATCCTTCAGCGGAGAGTAGCTGGACAACCAGTAAGGGTTTGCTGACATCAGAAACTCAGATTTGCTTTACCTTCCTTCTTATTTGTTGCCCGTGAATGTTCTATAAAGTGAACTTTCTGCTGGAAATGTTTGTGGAAGCAGTAACTGTTGATTAAATTTTAACGAAGAGTCACAGGAAGCAAATTTTAAAATTGCAACTGTATGTTTGTGATAATAAGAGCTCTGTCACTGCTGTCAGGGACTAGAATTGATGGAGGCCACAAAATCTCTTTATCCAACCAAAATGAGCCAGAGTTGCTTGATTATTTTTTTTTTAAACACAAGCCACAAACTGCTCATGAGCAATTTACAAGCCAAAAATTAGCCAGTATGGCTTTCCAGAGAATAGTTCTGAAGAATATTGCAATAAGCAATATTCAAATATAAAACGAGGGAAAATAAGGATAAAAAAATTAATCAGGAAGAGCTGACATCCTTAAGACTCCTGGCAGCCGTAAATCAGCCTGGTTGGGGGACATTTCAGTGTAAGCCACCCATCGCTGCGCTTCAGTGGGGGTCCAGAGCTATTCAGAACAATGCTGGGAAGCCGCACTCTGGACAAGGCAGGAGACACGCTGTGTTAGTGTCTCCACTGGGCAGTGCCCAGAGTCCCAAACGGAATTTACAGCTAGCTGCTTCCCTGCAGCCCATGGAGGAGGGTGGCCCCTTCTCCACAGGGCTCGGGCGCTCCCCCGGCTCGGCCAGCGCTGGGTGCTGCCGGCACGGAGCGCGGCCGACCCCTCTCTGCGGATCGTGTTCTCCTTTGCAGAGGGTCCCGCTGGTTTCGTCGGAGAGGTCAGCGTGTGGGAGGAGAGCAGAGCTCGGCTGAATGAGCTGTCGCAACAGCAGCAGCAGAGACACAGGGTGTCCTGGGTGTTGGGACAGTATTATAGTATAGGGTGGTAATTCCATCCATGCTCGGAGAGGTTTGGGAATGTATGCATCTGAGCTGTCTCGGGGATGATCCTTATTTTCTTTCCTTCTCCTGCGTTTGGACGAAAAACAGACCTGCGGTCACTGTCTGAGGTTCTTTTTGGTACCAGTGCTTTAAAACATTTCTTGAACTAACAGAAAAACTTTTAATCTTTCTAATATAACATTACAGAGAACAAATAAGACTTTAATGCAAGCCCCAGGGTCTCTTGTGGGGAGATCCCGATAAAAACACGGCTTTCTGTTTTGGAAATACCCTCTGGTGGATTTGTCAAAACCCTACCAGAGACAATGGTGAACTTTCAAAGTAAGCAGAGACATGGAAAAAAAATATTGTAATTAAGACTGCAAGTGGTTGGCTTTTGTCACGGAATGCTAGCAAATATGATTTTATAGGTTAAAAGTTAAAAATCCTTCCACCTCAATGTTAGAGACTGCTAATTGAATTTATTTGTCCAGACATTAGAGGGCTTTGTTCTTTGAATGCCTGTTTTGTGCAGTGTTTCCACCTGGTTGTCCTCTGGCCAGGACTTCCCGGGAAGTCGAAATATCCAAAAAATGTTGGAAGCTGGGCTGTTTCACCTGACCTTCACTTGACCTCTGCCTGACCTGAATTAACATCTTTGTAACTGGTCCCAACTTTTGCTGATTTTTCCCTACTTGCTGATGTTATGCATATTTAAAAACACTTGTTAAAACTGGCTCTCACCTGTAAGTCTGCTGGGGCAGGGAAAGAGGCAGATTCTGCTCTGGGATTTTGCAGATGTGGTCTTGGTTTGAATAACTCTGTGTGAACCTGCTCTGGCAGGGGTGTTGGGCTAGATGATCTCCATAGGTCCCTTCCAGCCTGCGATTCTGTGATTCCGACCTTCCACGGTGAGGCACTGCGGATGGTGCTCTGTGTTTATGGTCTTCCTGACCTCAGACCTCACATCTCAGTAATTCAGCACCTCTGGGGTGTTCATTCCAGTTAAGTACAATGTATTTAGAGAGGAGGAAAGAGGTGTCCAGAAGTGCTGGGCTATGTAAAGCTAGGAGTACATCCCTGGTCCTTCACTTTTACGCCTAATTTGGTGGGTTTACTTGGCAAACCGTGTGCCTCACTCGGAGACTCGGCCACATTTTGTCTGTTTGCAGTGGCCCTTCTTGCTGATTTTTCTGGAGGACTTGGCGGGTGGCAGTTGGGGCTGTTCTGTACCCACGTCATTGCAGCGGCTCTTGTTTTTGCAAGTTTACCTGCAGCGCTCCCAGCAGCCCACGATGGTGTGTCTTCTGTCCTCTTGTCACTGGGAGAGCCCAGGCTCTCCCAGTGCAGGCAGTCTGTGTTAAAAGAATTTCAGCTCTGCTTTAGCTGAGCTTTCCCCCTCACCCTGCTTTAAAGAAACACTCCTGTGGTTGATAGAGCTGTAAAACACCGAAGAGATTTTTTTCATCCATCCCTTTCTAACCTGTGATATTCCACTAATGGCCATTTTACATGAGCGAATCCTTCCCTGTAACCTTGAAACAGCCTTTAGCTTTGCCATGACCGTAAGGCATCTATATGTGGTTTCATGTACAGATTGCGCAATAAACATTTAATTAAACAAGTTTTTTTTGCTAACTTAGATTGTTTTGTCTCCTGGGGTGAGGGTTACACTTTCCTTTGGTGACTGAAAGATGTTGGATGCCACCCATGTCTTTACCAGCATATTAGGGCAAGTAATTTGTGCTTAGTGTTCAGTGGCTGAAACAAAGAATTAATATATTTTAAAGTTTTGGATGCTCTGGGTAATTTGTTTGTTGGCTGGGTCTTGACTGGCAGTCCACAGAATATGGGTGGGCCATTTTTCTAGCTGATTGTGAAGATAGAGATAAAGCTATATTTTATGAATTGCTGTTTCCAAGGTCATCTGGAAATTGAGCAGTTCATAAAATATATCTTTGTTCAAAGATATATTTGATTATATAAAATATGATCCCAGAATCAATTGGGTACAAACAAGATGTTGCCTTTAGGGTTGAAAACACATTGTTAGAGGCATGAAGAGCAGAAATTGTCGCTGCTGTCTTTGTGTGGCTATTGTTTTTGGTTTTAATAGGAACAGAATGAATGACATTTTTCCACCAGACCACTTATGTTCAACTATACCTCCAGGACAACTTCCTGGCCAAAAATATTCAAAACAAACAAACACAATAGCAATTCTACTCCAATTACATTGTTTGCAAACCAGCTAGTGTTCATAGAGTACTAGGTTTGGCAAACCCAAACCCTTCAGCCCTGGATTTTAATATTGGATATTTGTATGTGAATCACTTGTAGCTGTTGTGCTATTCAGGTGAGCATCTGAGTGGCCATGTGCGCAGGCAGCTCCAGCATTTCCACCCAGCCTGTGCTAAAAGCATACCCTGGCTGTCTTGACAATTTGGGTGAAAAGCCTGGGCATTGGGAAGACATCCTTGCCCAGTGGCCAAATGCTCACTGATTTCAATGGAGCTGAGATTTCAGCCTAGGGCTCTGGACCAAATCATACACCAGTTTCAAAACTTTCACTTGAAAGAAGAATAACTAAATATTAAATGTGGGAAAGAGAAAGACAGAGGAGGAGGAATTTATCTGTTGCTTTTTTATGTAAGTGGAGCCAGTATTTGTAAGAGGGGAGTGAACTTAATGGCTTTGTGGCACTTTTTCCTGTGGCTTGAGCTGCCAGAGGGATCCCATACAGAGCAAACCTAAATGAGCAAACCTGCTTGGGACTTTCCGGTCAATTTTCCTTGGCCCATGGGAATGGTCATGCAAATGCTGATTGTTGCAACTCACAGTTTTAAATATATGTATAGTGCTGTGGATTGGCATTGTAGTAATTTCTCCTCCCTGAGACAGAGGGCTACAGGAACCCAGTTAAGGGAAAAGTAATTGCATGGCAGGGTTTCTGTGGGACACCCAGGAAGCAGTAATGCAGTCATTCTGGCTCCAGCAAGGTCTCCAAGCTTCATTCCAACCCCAGGTTTGCCGACGCCAGTTTTTTCAGCGTCTTCACACATCCTGTCATCTGGGTCTCCTCCACATCACTGTCTGTTCTGTGCGGGTCAGCTGGGGGAATGTTCTCCGCAGACCCTCTGGGATGTGGCGGAAGGGCTCCTGCATTGTCGTACCTAGTGTCTGCAGCTGTCAAAGCGGGACCTCTCCCAGTAACACAAAGATGTACCTCTGACTCCTGCTCGCGTAGCTCTATGGGAAGGGCACAGCAGCATGGTGCATGCTAGGCACAGAGTTCATCTCCCTTGTCCTTGGAGAGCTTTGGGTTCTTAACCTTTGCTGAAGCCTCTGTCTTTGCAGTCACTGCCCAGATAGACCTACGGACAGTGGAGGTGGGGTGTAAACGCCCAGAGTGAGCCATGTCATCTAGCGCTGGCTTCCCACAGCAGAGCCCCTATCGTCGCAGGTCTAGTAACAGAAACATGGCTATGTGTTATTTAAAAGGCCTAATAGTGGCTACAGCAGGATGCTGCCCCTTGGCAATTTAACTTTGACATTGTGGTTTACCTGCCGTGTACCCCTGCCCAGGATGCAGAGATCCAAGTGAGCTGCTGCACCGTGCAAAGACAGTCACGTTAACAGCTGTGAGAAAGTCTGATTGTCCTTTTTGCATAAGCTGGAAACGTAAGTTGCCTAAAGCATATGACAGGTACTATATTATATTTTATATTCTCAATTTGGAACCTGTGGTCACCTACTGCTGGGTTGCAGCAGAGGCTGGGATAGGGCGATACGTCAGTTCGACATCAAGGTTCTGTCCTGCGGGCTCTGGAGTATGTGTGGTTTATGGAGGTTGTGTCCATACATTGAATAAAGCCGGGGTCTTTTGCTTCCTCCCGTGTTTCAGGTGTGTCTTTAGTTAAATACACCCCTGTTACCTTGGCATTGGTCACAAGAACTCCTCTGAGTCTGTGACGCTGCCACCAGAGAGATGAACTCTGTTCGGAGTCCCAGCTGCAGCGACGGCAGCCTGCCTCGGTGGGCAGCAGTGACTCTGTCTTTACCCTCTCCGTAAAAACCCAGAAAACAGGAGGACAAACACTTAGAGCATGTAAAGTATAAAGCAAGACTTTTTTTTTGAAGTGGACCCTATGTTTCCATGCCTTCTGGCTAGACGGAGCTTTCTTTAGAGCAGGTCCCTCTTTGACAAGTTGGCATTTGCAGCCAGTATTGAAATGGTCAAAGAATCAAAGTGTGCAGGAGCTGCTGCTGCTGCTGAGATTCGGTTTTGTCTCCTTGTCAAATAAAGGCCAAAGCAAACACAGGCCGAAGGAGCATCGCCTCTGATAAAAACAGTAGAGAGCAGACATACCAGAAGCAATAGTGTTGCATTAGCCAAGAACTAAGATATATTGGTCCAGTGCAGAGCCTGCTGATCCACCGAAGACATGTCTGGTCTCCAGGCCTGCATGGTGATATCCTGTGCCAGGGACACGTGTCCTCACCTTGTAGCAGTGATGATAGAAATGGGGAAAATTCTGTTTTGTAAGGAGTTGCCATCTTTGCAAAAGTTTGTGTTTGAATCTGCAGCAAGTTGAGGCTGCAAAGCATTTCCCGTGGAAAGATAAATTCTACAGTTTTCCACCTGGGAGAACGCTGAAACGCTCCCATCTGAAATGCCCTACGTAAAAGGGAAGGCCTGTACTCCTGCAGGTAAGACTTTGAACAGCAAAGTGGTGGGGACTCTTCAGAAGGAGCTTAGGGAATAGCAACCTTTGAGACGTGGCTTGGGCCGGTGTCATGCCTCCAGATCTCGTACTTCAATGGCAAGGAGCCTGGAAGCCTCAAGGACTGTGCCGGTAGCATCCTTTGGATGTCCTGATTTCCCTCTTGAGAGATGGTGGTGCAGACCCTTGGAGACACTGCCGGACCTGCAGCTTCTCCACCCCAGTGCAGTAGCCCAGAGGCTGCAAGCCCTGGCACCTGTGTGGAAGGGCTGTCCTGGGGCCAGTGGCTTGGGCAGTCTGAGAAACACAGCCCTTTTCCAAGAGATCACCTGTGCGACGTTCCCCATCCTTCTTGCAGAGGAGAGGTGTCCTCACCTGAGAACTGGTCAGGTGGGGAGAGTGAGCTGAAAGCCATTGCTCTGATGTAGGCATGTCAAGGCTTCACCAGTGAGTTTGTAGGTCCTAACTCTCCTTGCGTCTCCCCCATTCCTGTGAGAAAGCATTTTTCACTCTCCCTTTTCCATGGCCACATGGATTCAAGCTAAGTTGCCTTCTTCCTCAGTTGCTCAGAGAGGGACGCGGAAGGATCCTGTCCTCCCAGTTCTCCAGATCCACCTACCTAAACGTTTTGCCACCCACTATGGGCCAGGCAGTGTGGGGGCACTGCACCCTCTGGAGGAGGCCAGGAAGGTAAGCTATGTCTACTCATGATGTCTGTTGCCCAGAGATCCCAGATGTATCTGCAGGTTGTCCACTCTGGAGGATCTCCCACAGCAAGCAAGGTGCACCTCATGAGCGGTGTTTGTGGCTAGTGTTGCTGGCTCTTAGAGAGTTCACCAAGCACGTTTCCTGGGGTGACTTGCTGCTGCTTTATGCTGCCGAGGGGTTGTTTATGTATGATACTTTGTGGGTGGGATGTGGTTTTGTTCCTGCTCCATTGTTGGACTCCATTTGGGCTCTCTGCCCATTTGTGATTAATGATGTTTTGAGTTGAGGCACTAAGGTGCTTTCAGGCATACTCCAGGTACAGTAAAAGAGGTACTTCAATGTAATATCAAACATAATCAGAAGTGAATTAATTAAAGAAGTGTGTATATATAAGTGCTTTTATGGCGGATGGTCAAGCAACTCATGTGGCATAATTTAGAGCTCAATTTTTTAGACTTTTGTAGCCCTCTCCTCTCCATGAGAAGGTGATAATTTGGCAGTAGACACTAGAATTGCTGTCAGAGGGCAAACCTCTCCTGAAAAGGAATCTTAGTGAAACATAACTCTTGAAACAGGTTAGGAAATTGTGTGCGTTTGCTGATGCTGGCCCTGGTACTTTTAGGTTTAATTCTTAAGGCTTACACAAATGGTGTAGGCTGGGATCTAATGGTTCCTTGGGTTTCATCTGACCTTGGAGTGAGCAAAATCCTCTAGAAAATCCGTGTTTATTGTTGGCCTCAGATCTACCAGGGTTAAACATTCCTTTCTGCGGTGTGGCATACCCTCAACGTGGCTGTTTGTTGGAAAAATTGCCTAGGGTGCCTCTTCTGTCCAACACCTCAGGCTTTGTGAGGCTGGTGGTTTGAGAAGAGACTCATATTCGGATAGAGGAGGGGTTGACAGGATTGCAGAGTGACCAGAGATATGGTTCCCAAATGATTGCCTGAAGCTACCTGTAGCCTCAGTCTGACAAGCACAGCCAAAAACCTGTTCCCCGTTTTCGTGAGCTCAGCGGCAGTGGTGGCTAGGCAGTGTGTGCTGCTGAACGGGCTGTGGAGGGGACCGCGAGCCGGCAGAACAGAGCCCTGAGGTTCGGATGATAAGGAGCTGAAACAGCTTGTGCCAGCTGATGGAGTGACTTGGGTGGCCCTGGTTTGGTTTTTTGGCTCTGACAAAAGGTGTACTGCCCACATCTGAGTAGCAGGAACCTGCGTGGAGGAGGCTGGGAAGCTGGGAGCTGGTGGAAACATGGGGCAATTGGACCAGGACCCCACTTGGCGTACATCTGAGATGGTTTGCTAGGTGTTATCTTGATGTGTATGAAGGTAGTGACTTTGTTTTCCCAATGTGTTTGAAAAAGTACAAACAATGAGATTAAAATGACCAAAAATCTTCAGAGCACTAAAGAAAGGGGGCACTTTTAAAATCCTCACATTGGTTTGAACCAAGCTCACAACCTTCAGAGCTGCAACTCTGATTTTGACAGGGCCGAGATAGGAAATGGGTCGATGTTGAAGCTGAAAATGAACCAAAATGTAAAACTTTTGTCTTTGACATACTCCAGTATTAGCACTCTGCGTGCTGCTTTGGTTTCTCAGGCTACTTGAGTTTACTGCTGGAGAAGGTTGAAAGGGGATTCATGCACAGTTTGCAAGTACCTAAAAAGGGAAGGGGTTTCTGGTTGCTAGATGGGATTCAAATTTACCAGAGAAAGGCAGATAGATCTCTTGGCTGAAAGCCAAACTTAGAGAAATTCAGGCTAGGAATAAGGGCTGCAGTTTAAGCAATATGAATGAAAACCAGTGAAAGGTCTTCAGCTGGCATGAAGCAGACTCATCAGCAGTTAATGGCTCTAATGAGGATTTCTGTGTTTTTGTAGAAGATGCAGGAATTATGAAGAGAGACTTTCCAGCTCAGAGGAGCCCTTCCAGGAGACCAAGGCTGGGCTTCCCTTTCCAGCAGAGCAGCCCGTGCGTGGCTCTGGATGCTGTGTCCCCAGGCTTGGGGCTCTGGCTGCTCTTCCCAAGCTGCTGTCCAAGCGGAAGCCGCGCTTGCAGCGCAGCAGTAAGGCACACAGATGTGCTGGGAGTCAGGGACCGCAGCCCTCTTTCTTTGTGCATGGTGCATTTCCCAGGCGCAGTCCAAAATATTTCTGGATCCAATTCCCCTTTCACTGATTCAACCGGGGAATTGTAGTCCATGAAGTATGTTTTGCGAGCTGAATGCACAGTCCCTTTCCCTCCTGTAGTAAGGCAGCTGAAGACACGCAGTCTGGGGAGGAAACATGTTTTCCTCTTTTTTCCGGGCAGGACTCTTTGCTGGAGGGTTGCAATGCAGGCAGAGCCCCTGCCCTGTGTGAGTGTTAGTGCCGTCTCTGCGCGTCTTTGGACCTGCCTAAATAGGAATACTAAATAGGAATGTCTTGTAATTTATCACTGGAGGCCAAGAGCATGAGGTGCATAGGTTTGGGTGAGATGTGATTCACATCGGTGGGGAGGAACAGGGGCATAGAGATCTTGGAAGGTTTCTTCCTTGTCCTTGGCCCTCTCCTTCAATGCAAGTTTCTGGGCTTTGCCAGCATTTTCTGGGGAGAGGGGCATGGCTGACACATCTTTCTCCCAGGCCGTGCTGACTGCTTCATGATTCTGCAGACCGCAAGCCTGGAAATAATATGAAGCAGATGCACCAATGCCAAGGTCGGGACCTTCCCAGTATTTAAGGCATGTGTATACTGTTGGCATGGTACAGGGTGACCTCAGTGTACAATAGGATCCAACCGGTACACACATTCAGACAGAATAAATATTTGACAGAGTCTATTTCTCTGTTCCCCAAAATGACCCCTATGAAAGCAAGGTCCTGTTTACCTTCCCGGCTCTCTGTGCATGGTGTTCTGAGAAGAGACAAGCTCTTCTCTCCATTCATTGCCTTCTTGCTCTTCTGGGTGACCTGTTTCCAGGCAAGGATCAGGGATATTGGCTTCAGAAAACCCAGGACACCTTGGATTTTCACAGAACTCCTGAAATTTGGGGAAAATCTGGGATTGTTTTTGCTCAGAAGTCTCTCTGTCTGTGCCAAAGCACAGTGACCTGGGAAGCAGTGCAAGACTGTCAGTGTGCAGCCCGACGCAATTGCCTGCAGCTGTCCAAGAGGGGGTTTTGTACTGCCCCTGCCCTGTTAGCACATGTGCAGCCCTCCCCATCCTGTTGCCTGTGGCACAGGTTTCCAGGGAGCCTGCAGCCAGCTTGGGTTTGCAAGAGTAACAGCCAGGAAGAGTATTTGGTGGGGTTTATTCTTTTTTCCTTAGTGCGGTAAATGTGTTTCCTTTGCACTCCTGGATCTTAAGTTTGCTCCTGCGCCTTGGCGCCAGTGCAGCGGTGCGGTGGGAGGTCTGGCATGCTTGGGACCAGCGCTGCTGCGTTATCCACCCACGCGCTGCCGGGCACCCCTCCTCTCATGGTCGCAGACGCCTCTGGCTTTGCCTTTCAGCCACTGTGAGCTTTGCCCAGCCAGTTCGTGTTCACCTGCACCGTTCTATTTCTGTCCGCGTTTGTATCTTCTTTATTAAGGACAATTTAGCTTCTCATGCCCTCGCACACGGAGCAAAGGGATATGAGAGTCCTCAGAGCTTTCTGCCGTGGGAGCATCTGCCTGATGATTGCTGTATTCGTGTTTTGCATAAGATTAATTTCAGTGAAAACAGTCTTTAAATAAAACCAACCTACAATAACTTAGTTTGTCATGAAGAATGAGTGGAGACATACAAAGCTCTACAAAATAGTGACTGCTCTAATCCATCCATCCATCCAGTTCCTCCTCCTTTGATTGTTCTTCCATATAGAATCATAGAATCACTTGGGTTGGAAGAGACCTTCAAGATCATCGAGTCCAACCATAAACCTATGCCAAACCCACCCCTAACCCATGTCCCTCAGCAGCACGTCTGCCCGGCTTTTAAATCCCTCCAGGGACGGCGACTCCACCGCCTCCCTGGGCAGCCTCTTCCAATGTCTGATAACCCTTTGGGTAAAGGGTTATATCACAAGATCAGAATGCACTAGGCAATTAAAAGATGGTTTGTGCATATTAGACAGGGGAAATACTGTATCTGTATCTGTAAGACAGCTTAGACAATTGGAAACCATTGTTACCAATAATCTTAAGGCAAACCCCGCAACTTGCTATTTTATTTTCTAAGGTGAACACTGCGAATCAGAAAGGGAAAAGTGCAGAGCTGTCAGTTGAAAGAAAAACTGCAAGCCAGCTAATCCTTTCTTGTCAGGTTTAATATAAAGCCTGGCAGAGGCTGATAAGAAGCGGCTCCCTTTCTGCCTGGTATTCGAGGTGCGTGGTAAAATCACCTCTCTGAAACACCCAGGAAAGCTCACACGCAGAGCCAGGCTTCAGACTGGAAATGTTGCTGGCCAGCCTGACTTTGCAGTGCTTAAGACTATTTCAAATAGCTTTATTCTTTCATTTTTCTAACTGCGACCCGAAGAATAGCAGTCCCTCCCCTTCTCATCCTTTACAGATGCAAGTTTTCATTGCAGCCCCTCTCAGTGGCTGTTGCTGTGCTGCTGATGCTGAGTGACTGTCCATCTTAGCAACAGGCACACAGCATCCGTGTCACACCCTGCTGAGGGACAGGGGACCGCTCCCGGTGACCTGCCTCTGCTCCTTCTTCAGCGAAACGCTCCGGCTGTTGTTGGTGGGGCTGTGGGATTGGCAGCATGCCTGTCGGCAGCGGCAGAGGTCGTGTAGATGTTGGTAACTATCGGCAGCAATGGCAGGATGCTGGGAAAAATAGTCTCTGAAGAGCCTGAGCTCCTGCATTGCTGGCTGGATGACCAGAAGAAACTCCTGGGCTAGCAGGAGACATGTGGGTCCTGCCTGCATGAGTGCAGGCAGCCATGGAGCAGCCAAGTCTGGCCACGTGGAGCAAAGAGCGAGCCAGACCGGGGGGCTCCCTCTGTTCTGCACATGGATAGTTCTGACTCTGTACCCCTTCCCTGCCTGTGTGCTGGTACAACCTGGGGAGCCAAGCTGGCATGTAGCCCCTCTCCAGCCATAACGTGGCAGTGGGGGCAGCAAAAGCTTTTCCCAGGGGAGGGGGATCGGTGGGCTCACATCGCTTGTGCGCAGCCTCTGAAAGAGGCAGGTTTCACATTGTCTGGTTTTCTCTTTTTGTAGCTGTCCCTCCCAAACTGAAGAAGCTGAAAAGCCCAAACGTTCATGTTGGTGAAAAGATTTCACTGAAATGTGAGGCGACTGCTGGAAACCCTCAGCCCTCCTACAAATGGTTTAAAGATGGCAAAGAGCTGAAGAAGAGCAAAGACATCCGGATCAAGTATGGGAATGGGAAGTAAGTATGCTGTGGGGCTGCTCTGCCTCTTCTCACTAACACCGAGCGTCTGGGTCTTGGGGACTGTCTGGCTAGACATGGTGCTGTGCTGAGCCATACTGAGGTACTTCCTTGGAGTCACAAGACCCTGCACAGCCCCCATTTACTGTGCCTGGGAGGTAAGCGAGATTCCCAGTTTCCCCAAAGAGTAGCTGAGAGAGAGGAGCGAGGCACGCACAGGACAGATGCTGGGTTTGTAGCTGGGGGGGTCTCCTTGCGTAACAGTGGCATTGGGATGTGAGACGCGTGTCCAGTGACCTGGGGCAATAACTCCTACCCTGCTAGCTGGGAAATGGCTAGTTCTCACTGGGAATTGATCTAAATGGATCCATGCTGATATTTTTCAAGGCCAAATATTGACATATGATGTATCTTAAAATTATTCCATAATCACAACTCTGCTTGCATTCATATATCCTGACCTAGCCAGCAGCAAAGTCAGCTTCCAACTGCCTGACCCCCTTGGAAAACTTGAAACTAATTCTTTGCTAATACATGTTATGTCTGAGTGTGTGAAAAATAGCTCACCCCTTCTCAGTATGGACTTGATCGAGTATTAATTAGAAGCCACTAAAAACCAGTTAGAAAAATCAGTTAGTGCTGGAATGGGTCAGTGTCAATTGCTGTAATTAAATTTCAGTCCTGTTGGTTTTGATATCAAAGTCCTACCCAAAATGATTGACCTCCTTTGTAATAACTGTAGGATTCCTGGCTGTTTTGGAATGAGGCAAGAGAGGGCATCAGTGGAAGGCTTCGGCTTGAAACACCAGCAGATCCAGGATAAGTGGCTGGTATCTAGTGGATGCCATTGGTTCAGGAAGGGCTGTCTGGGCTTGCAGGCAGCAGAGGCAGGGCAGAACTGTGCCCGCCTCTTTGCTCAGTTGGCCTCAGTATTCCTGTGGCCCTTGTCAGCCTGATGGCCTCAGTTGTTTACCGATGGGTACTGGAGCTGGGATGCCCTGCAGGAATGTCTGCACCACCTGCTGCAGCCAGACGTGGGAAGCCTGTCGGTCCACCCCTTACGGACACTGCATCCCTGCGGGCAGCTTGGAGGACCCTGAGCTTGCTGGCGCTGGGGTCTTGCAGGGGTCTTGGGGAGCTATTTCCCTCAGAGCTAGAGAGTAATCAGCCCCAGACCAAGCACTCCGCAAAACTCCCTGGGAACGGATCCTGGGCCATGGCAAGAAGCGCCTTGTGTAGCGTTTCCCTGCTGTGCCCCCGGAGATCACAGTCCTTCCTTGCCTCCTGGCACCCCGTGTCCAGCACAACGCTGTGACAGGATGGCATCCCACCCACAGCGGCGCAAGGCGCGGGCACAAACTCCCTGGGTCAGGGACATAAACATATGGAAGGAGGTTGATCTTCTTTCCTCGGGACACTGCTGTCAAGTCGTAATTTTGCATTTACCAGTTTCCATGGCAACTTGTTGGCTCACAGCCAGCCAGTGACAGGCCAAAGACATGTGCGTGCTAAAAGTGCTTCCTGCTGGCAAAATAAGCCCAAGGATAAACATTTTAAAGAAAGCTGAGCACCTGCCTCTGCCACTGTCTGAGGCTCCCTCAGCAGCAAAGGTGTGAGCCCAAAGTATCCCCGGCGGATCTGCGCCCAGAATTGCTTCCCATCCCTGCTTGTGCTCCCTGCTGCCGTTAAAACATGCCGTTGAGTGGAGAGGTTGCCTGTCTGGGGCTGGAGACTCTGCTATGGAGACTAGACTCAAGCAGCTGTCTGTCGAGCTGGGACAGCTTCGAGACAATAACCCCTTGTTGACCACGTGCTCCTTGTTGAGCAGTGAGCAGTGCAGGAACACTTCTCCAGGCAGATCTGGATGGGTCTGTGCACAGCCTGTCTGGCATCCCCAGCTTTCAGGCTCTCCTCTCCACTGGGTTTGCTGACCACTGGGTTTCCAGTGCTTGGAAACACCTCAGGGGCTGAGCGCTCACTGACATTGGACCTGCCTCCTTCTGGTCTTGACTGCATGCAATAAACATTAAAAATTGCTCTGCACGTGGAGTCTGAGGATCGAGGGAACCCTTGTGATTTTGCATACCTCCATTAAGTAGCTAGTGGGGCTGAGTTTAGTAGAGAGACCCAAAACTGGACGTGGGATATGGATACACATCATTACTTCCAGCATGTTAGAAGGGACTCCAGGGATAAGAATAAGCATCCTAAACTGTAAAACTCAGAAAGGAAGTCTTACTCTATGGTAATTCATTCAAGAATAATGGGGTTTATACATGTGGCTCCACTTAGAGATGGCACTGGTCTCCAGATAGTCCTATGCTCTTCCTTTCAGTTCAGAGTAGAGTGGGGTTTCCAGAGGGCTAGAAGTAGACCACTGGGGAGGGAATTTCGTAAAGAAAGTACACAAGGCAAAAAGTTCCATGGACTACGCAGCACCTCGCCAGGTGCACAGGATCATTTCTTTAGAAGTTTGATCCAAAGACCTCATACAGTTGTCTGCTGGAGCCAGGCAAAGTGAGCCCTGCCAGGATGTGAAGGTGTTGTTCATAGTGTTTCCCTTGGCCCTGTGAGTCCCAGCATCAGACCCTTTGCAACCCCGCGGTCCTTAGGCAACATGCAGAGGGTTAGGGTGGGAGACAAGAAGAACGTGGTTGCCCTATGTGACTCATTCCTCTGCTGCTCTGTGCCTGGCTTCCCTCCCTGTGTATTTAAAGAGCCTTGAGATCTCTAACTAGAAGTGTGACTGAAGCCCTTTTTATTGTGATCGAGGTTTCATCTCATCCCACTGGCCTTCCTAGAGCTGGAGATCTCTTTGAAAATAAGGGAAGTATATGTTGTAAGGAGGAGTGGGGCAGTTAACTGCGTGTCAGCTTTTCAGCTTTTCCATCAGCCATCTTCCCTCTAGTTTTTTAAACTTACCGGCAAAAGTTCTGGTGCCATCAGGCAAAGGAGTGGGGTTTTTTTCAATGGGCATTTGCTGGAGGGAGGGGAACAATTCTGATTCCTCCTTTCTGAACTGCATGTTCCATCTGTAATTAGTAACAGGCTGGGGCAAGCCTGGCTTGCACCACTAGGAAACTTCTCTTTAAGGTGGAAGAAATTATTGGCTGGAATTTTATCGCTGGCTCCATTTAAATAAAACACAGTTGATGGGGAACATAGAGAAATTACCCAGAAAGAGTCGTATGCAGTAGTGGAAGCACAGCATAGTGAGTGGCTCTCCCTATGAGCTGCTAAAGTGATGCTGTTTTCTGCTGAGTACATCTGAGATCTGACTGAGGCCTCTGGCTCCCAGGAAGTTAAGGTTGGGCTTTGACCCTCTGACTGTCCTAGCGAATGGTCAAATGCCAATTGTGGATAAAGCCAAGGAAATTTCTGTTTGCAGAGTTGCAGAGAACCTAGCCCACAGCAGACTGTGCTCAGGTCTCAGCCCTGAGGCACGTAGATCTTCAGCTGGAGTCAGAGGGGGTCCGAGAGCCTGGTAGACTCCTAGCTGTGGCTGTCTTTACAGCCTCTTCTCTTTGTGTGCTCTTTTACCAAGGGAGATTGCTGGGGTTATGAAGCAGGCGTATCATTAGATTGGACGGGGTTGGCAGTTCAGTTTGGGACAGGCTGACCATATGACATCCCTAGGGAGTAGTGTCCTACTTTCAGTATCACCAGGAATCCCTATTGTTAGCCTGTAAGTGGAGCCAAGGGATACCCTCCTCTGCTGTTTCTGTACAGTAGTCCCTCAGGCGGTGCTAGTTGGGGCAGATTCATTGCTGGGGTCTTCCTTGTAGAGCTCCCTGCTGTAGATTATTCCCCACCCACAATGAATGGGGCTGTGGTCTTCCCTGTACAGCTCACTGCTCTGGAATGAAGGCAAAAAAAAATAATAATGCCAAAGCAGCAGGGGAAAGAGAGTGCCAATAAAGATAAATGATTTCCTAATTAAGCCTGGAGACAAGGAGGGGCAAAGAGAACTGTTGAAGCCTTGTGGGAGCCAGAGTGAACCCAAGCAGGCTATACCACCACTCTGGCAGGGGTCTTCAGGCTGACATTTTTAAACAAAGGAAAAAGCTCATTTGACAATGGATCTTGCAAGAGCAATTCCAGATGCCTTGAAGCTAAGACTCTTCTCAAGCACCGGTGTTGTTATAATCACCAGGGGACCTTCTGCCTTGCTAACTCTCACGGTGTCATTATGAGTCTCGATATTTGGGATTTGGTTTTAGCTGCTGAAGGCACTTTGTTGGAGGGGGGTGTGAAGGAGAGCATCTCCTTTGTTTGTCTGTTTGTTGTTTTAAAGGAGATGATGGACATCATCTTGGCCAATGCACCTGGGACTGAACCAGGGAATTTGAGAACTGAAAGGAGCAGCAGTTGGGTCTTGAGCTAGAACAATCAAACTTTGCAAGTTGGGGCTCCTACGAGATTCAGGGAATGGGCATTTAATCAAACTTGACTGAGTTACAGTGGCTAACAAGTTACGGTCAGATGCCGGGCTGCTTCAGCTAATGGTGTGTGCAAACTTAGAGGTGGAAGGAACTGTATGTGCCTGAAATTTTGTGTGTTTTTTACAGTGATTTTGGCTGCTTAAAAAATAAATAAATCTCTCCCTACAGACCCTAACCTTCTGTGGTTGCAAAAACGTCACAGGTTAGGTTGGAGCACCCATTGAGACGTGAGCTGAAGTCCCATGCATCCAGTTTAGGTTAAAACACTTTGCCTTGGGAGAGGAGGGCTGGGCTGAGGGCAGTTCATCTGGGACAGCATGTTACGTACCTACAGCCATGAATTTGCTAAGTACCCCTTACACTTGATGGATCAGGCACTGTTGAGGATCTGTGGCACATACCAGTTGCAGAAAAATGACTTAGGAAGACTTAGGAAGAAGAGAATGACATGCATCCCAAAGGCTCCGAACTCAGAAAAGAGCCCCAAAACTGTAAGTGAATCTGTTGCACAACCTTGTGTACCACCATGATATGTTTCACAGAGGTTTTAGAGGGGTAGGTCTCTGTCCATCTGAAGGTGCCATTCCTTTCCCATGACCTCTGTTCCCACAAATGCTTTTACCTAATCCGAACATTTGCAGCCTGGCTCTGCTCATTTCCATTCCTGTGCTCTGCACAGGGCTCCCCCCTAGACAGCTGGTTTTGGTCCTCCCTATCCTCCCTCTCCTCCTCCCCTGATTCTTAAAAACTAATTGATTTTGCTTTAAAGACTCTCTCAAGCCTTCCTGCCTGGAAGGAAAGGACCTGGGGGTCCTGGTGGACAGCCAGCTGAACATGAGCCAGCAGTGTGCCCAGGGGGCCAAGAAGGCCAATGGCATCTTGGTCTGTATCAAGAATAGTGTGGCCAGCAGGAGCAGGGCAGTGATGGTGCCCCTGTACTCAGCACTGGTGAGGCCCCACCTGGAGTACTGTGTTCAGTTTTGGGTGTCACAGTACAGGGGAGACATTGAGGTGCTGGAGCGTGTCCAGAGAAGGGCAACGGAGCTGGGGAGGGGTCTGGAGAGCAAGTCTTACGAGGAGCATCTGAGTGGATTAGGATTGTTTAGCCTGGAGAAGAGAAGGTTGAGGGAAAACCTTATTGCTCTCTACAACTACCTGAAAAGGACTTGCAGTGAAATGGGTCCTGGGCTCTTCTTTCAAGTAACTAGGGATAGTACAGGAGGAAATGGGTTCAAGTTGTACCAGGAGAGGTTTAGGAAAAATTTTTTCACTGAAAGAGTTATCAAGCATTGGAACAGGCTGCCCAGGGAGGTGGCTGAGTCCCCCACATCCCTAAATACATCCCTAGATGTGTTTAAAAATCATGTAGATGTGGCACATGGTTCAGTGGCAGACCTGGTAGTGTCAATGGTTGGACTAGGTGATCTTAAAGGTCTTCTCCAACCTAAATGATTCTATCATTCTATGATTCTGGCAATCCCTGAAGTTTTGGTCCTGCCTCTGATTTGCCTAGCATATCAGCCTCCATCTAATGTGTGATATGCCTCCACAGTAGGACCTCTGTGCCTTCCCCTCCCTTTCTTCCACTCTCCGCTACAGAACGAGTGCGTGGTTTGGTTGCTGAGGTAGCGAGACCTCTGCACACTATCCTGGCTCCACATCTACTGGGGGTGCCTTGACTCTTTATTGAGGTCATACTGAGGTCAGATTGGGAGGTATCTGTTCCACATTTGGTGCTGGGAGGTCCTTGGCTCTTGGGAGGCTGCTGGCACACTCCTGTGAGATACCACAGTAAGCAGGGAAAGAACCTGCTCTGAGCTGACTTCACAGTACTGCTCCAGCATTTACATATTCTCAAAGAAATTAAAATCCTGGCACTGGGGTTAGAGATCTATCCATTCATGGGATGATCAATTGCCTTCAATTCCAGGACAAGTAATACAAGGAACCTTGCATCAGCTTTAACCCAGAACTCAGCTTTTACGTGTTCATTGACTTCGTGCCCTGGCAACTGCCACAGGCTTGCCTGGCACAAAGAGAGCGGCACGCAGGGGTTTGCCTCTCAACAGTGTGGCCACAAAGTCCACTCCAGGGACTGGTGTGGTTGCATTACACTCCTTCTGTCACCCTACACCTCTTCCCATTGTGGGAACATCCGTGGCAATTCAGTGACGCGGCCTCAGGCTGAACTTGAGGATGGAGGGGGGGTTGCACAAGTGACCCTGCCCTTTGGAACGTACTTATTGATCTTTTCCCCTTTATTGACGCTGCATGACCCAGAAGGGACTCCTGCTCTCACTCTGAGACCAGTGTCAGTGTCAGCTCTGCAGAGTGAGGACTGGTCGAGTCTTCCTTTCATTATCAGCCTGTCCCAAGCCTGGGCACAGAGAGACAACAGCACTGCTGAGCAGAGAAGGGGCAAATCTGCTTTTCAGGTTAGAACAGCGCTTTGATGTTGGGGGACAGGGGTAGGAGAGAGCAGGCAGAGGGGGTCAGGGGACGGTTGGTCCTGTCCTGGGCACCCACAAGGACGTTAGCTGTCTCCCATGCCTTTTTCTCCCACAGTCCCAGCGGGTCGGACACGGAGAGGGGCAGATGATGGTGTGAGGGGAGGAGAAAGGAGGACTTTGCTCACTGCAGAGAGGATGATGGCCAAGCTGAAAAGTCCAAACCTTCTGGTGCTTACCCCTCTTATTTGATTGCTTTTGCTTGAGGGCATGTTATTTTCCTCTTTCTTTTTGCTGTTTCTGTAGCTAATCCTGAGCTAGCCAGATCATGCCCTAGAGTGTGTAGCGGCCAGCTTAGGGGCCACTTGTTTTTCTCAAGCACTGCAAGGGCACAGCTGGCTTGCCCAGCTCTGTTGTGCTGATCTGTAACTGAAGGGCAGAAGAGAAATTGGGGTGGTTTCCATCTGGCTGTGCAGGGTTCCCTTCTGCGCTGCAGGACAGAGGTGCTTTGCCGTGGCCATCCCCGCTCAGCTTTGCGTTGCAGTGGTCTCCGCTACCCGATTTTATCCCACTGTGTGCTGGGGAAGATGAATGTGTTCCCTGAGGCCAAGGTACCCAAAGCCCCTGCTCCAGCCAGTGGGGCTGCCTGATGTTTGATGGTTGCTGGACAACGCTTCTGGACTGTAAGGTGAAGAATTGGATATTCTGGATCTTCTTGCCAATCATTAACCTGCTCTCTCAGGGCAAACGCGCCGCCATGCCGAGTGCCAGGACAGTACACAGGCACCAATTAAATCTTTGGCAGGAGTGTCAGCAGTACACATTACAGCGATTGCTGGCCTCTCTGCTCTCTGCAATATCGGCGCGCTTCCTGCCACTGTCTCTCTGTGCAAACAGAACGGAATGGCGTTAATAGGTAACCAAAGCAGTGTATTCTGTGTGTCCTTTGCAAGGGTCATATTTGGGAATTTCCTTTTCCTAGGATCTCAGGTGTGTTTACTATGTGCAGTGTTCCTCACTGACAATTTAGGGGCCGCATAGGGTGTCCTTTCCAAATTCTCTTCACCAGCTAATTCTTTGACTTCTTTATTATGTTAGCTGTTCTATTTTTAGAAGACTAATAAAATACTACAACAGTAGTAATCCTCGAGCTATTTTTGTCCTGAACGGTGCAGAAGCCTCTGAACTCACATAGGGAACACTGAGTCCTCGGTGAAACGTAGGTGTCTTGCGGCTGCTGCTGTCCTGCTCACACGCTCTGAGATGAATGGCTTTGTAAGGAGATGACCTGGGAAGATGGTCCCATTTCCACTTGGCAGCAGGAAAGAGAAGAATGATTCAAGCTTGACCAAAGTGCTGGTGGGAACATGACTCCTGTCATGAGAAGTTCCTCCTTGGCTGGGATGAAGTGCCTGTTTCTTTTCCTCTGACTATGCTGGAGGCCTCGGGGCCCAAGCTCACATTTAGATGTCTAACTCCAAGATGTCTAAATTACAGCAGATGAGGCCACCCTTCCCGGCCAGAATTTGCCAGGCTCTTTGTGTCGGTCCCAGCCAAGGGCTGATCTCCCTGTTTCCCATTGTAGTCTGGAGATTGGCACTGCAGAGGGTGATTTACTCATCGCTCCAAACTGCCCTCTGGGGGACTCTTTTCTTTCGGCCAGAAAGGTATTCTGGGGGATCTTCTTCTGGCCAGGCTGAAGGTCTCCTTGTGAATCCTATCCCCCAGAGCTTGCAGACAACATATTCCCCATGGCTTATTCCTCCACTGGCACTACAGGAGATAATTAGTGCGTGGCTAAGTCATATGTACCAAGGGTCAGAAAAGACAATGAAGCAGATTTTCCCCTGGAGTAAAGAAATGTCAACAGAGTTGCGCTGCAGTGAAATGATGGGATCTGTCAGTGACCCTGGCCCTTTCACTGAACAAACAGCCCGGGGCAGAGCCTTCCTCCAGAAGAATGGCATCGTCTGGCAGCCAGGCACCCTTGTGAACCCACACGGTAGGGCTTTCCCAGGGGCTGGCATCCCCAAGAGACAGGCTGCCCAGAAGGGCAGCAGGGGACTTGGTACAAAACTCCTGTGCACCACATAATTCCTTGTCTGCTGCTACTTGGTATTTCTGTAAAAACACGCCTCAGCCCTCAAGTGAACAAAGTACCTGCCCTCAGGCACAGCGGGAGGAAGAACATGAACTTGAAAAACCAATTTCCTAGGCAGTCTTGAGATATTTCAGTAGCACTTGGATATAGTAAAGTAGAACAAAGACAGGCTGGTCATCTTTGTCTTTGCCACACATGGATGAAGCAAGGTCTAGTCTCTTTTACATCCTTCAGTTCAGTTCTTCTAGTGCACAGGCATTGTCCGTGTGGATTAAAAGGCACATGATTTATGCTGTGAAACAAGGTACCTCTCTGGTTGTTTCAGTGCTTCCTGCAATGGGGAAATTCTCTTTACTGGGGCTATGGTCCACATTAAAACTGTTCTTTGTCCGTATCCTTCATCTCTTTCCCCCAAGTCTGTTACCTGGCATTACACAGCACAGTGTGGAGACGAAGAGTAGCTATGCCATTGGTCTAGGGTTTGAAAAGCAAGAAAAGGCTCTTTATTTTTCAAGGGGATCTTGCAGTCCAGGAGAATTTCAACAAACTGTGACGGAAAATAAAAATAAGCTCATTTGACAGTACAACAGTCCTGTGCATTAAAACAAAATAATCCTCTTTGGTTTCACCTTGATGCTGTTATGCTATAAATGCCAACATTGCTTTTTATTCTGCTCACATTCCTCTCCACTTTCAGGTAAAAGACCAAATGTCTCTCATCCTGTTCTTGGAGATGAATCTGTCAAGTGTGTCCACCTTCATTAGGCTTTTGTGTCACTAATAACTTACTAGTTTGTATCCTTGGGACTTAAAACCCTTTATCTGTAAAAGGTCACGTACACAGGCGATATTCTAATGCTGTAGTGGATTTTTCCAGATACTACACACGGTGAAACGTGCTGTGCATATGAGGTTGCAATGCAGCCAATTATCATTAGAATATCTGTCCTCTGGCAGCTGAAGGCAGCGTGTTCGTTAATGCTTTCAGCTCTGCACTGGCAGATAGCCTCAGCATGCTGGTGCATGAGGGTGGTGTTTTCTACAGGACTTTGAGTTAGAGCCTCGCTCTTCCAAGCTGCTTTCAACACGTGCTGCTTGCCTTTTCACGCTGCAATAGCTGCGAGCCTGTTGTAGGGGTGGTTTATGAAACAAATGGTGTATTCTGTCAGTGAGGGTTGAGACAGCCAAGAGAAAGCAATGGCTGGGCTGTGCTGGGGGCAGTCTTCTTGGAGCTGCATGCAGTAGTACCTGTGTACTACTCCAACTATTCCAACACTCCCTTTGCCGAGTGTTGGAATATGGTCCTGAACTGGGCGCTACAGCCCAGACGAGCCAACCCCCCTTCATCAGGCACCCGTTGTACCCCCCTAGCAAGATACAGAGCCCAACTGGTACCAGGCACAACAGGCCCTGGAGGCCCTTAAATGCCTTGCATTTGCTCTTGGGTACTGCTCGACATCACAGCAGCAAGGACCACGATGCCCAGGACTGTCACAGGTTGCTCTAAGAGACTTGAGAAAATTCAGAGAAGTGCGGAGCACTGGGAATCAAGGCAGCTTCGCACCATTCTGAATCAGTCCGCTTCTTTAGGCACCCATGTTGGGACATGTTTTCCCAAATAAACAGCTTTGCGCAGTGGATTAGGGGAGACCCAGGATTAGAGGGATTCGAGAGATCTTTGCATACTGTCAACATTCATTTAAAAATTGCTCTACATGGGGCCTAAACTCGTGCAATTGAACACTTGACCGCATCCTGTAAAACAGGGCAGTGCCTGTGTCGTGGGAGCTGTACCAAGTTGTCTCCAAGTGCTTTTAATTTACTAATATAAGTAGTGAGATGTTCATGCTGTGTCCTTGCGCCGTGCCTCCCAGTAGAAGAGCATGTCAGGGTGTTTAAAAGATGCCAGTGTGCTTCTGTCCTATGGACAATGATTTGCACAGCCCAAAGAAAAGTGCTTCTCAGATGACACGTGCAACTTTGCAAATATGTCCAAAGCTAATCATTATTTTCCACAAAAAAAGGGATTTTATTTGCCTTCAGCAACATAAGCCACTGGGACCTCTGTCTGAAGCTGTCAGTGTTTCCAAGTCTCTAAATAAAGCAACTGTGTGAGACAGACCTGAGATAAAAGCTTGGGGTAGAAAGCAGAGAGATGTCACGAGAAACGTACGCAGAGAGGGTTTTGATAAGATGGCTAAAACAGAAGGAAATGTAGTAAAACAGAGGGCCGAATGCAGAAGTCCCACTGTGGTCTCACGAGTGGCATTCAGTATGTGCTGAAGGCTCCTATGGACCTCTAGGACAACAAAAGGTTTTGCCTTCTAGTCAGAAAGGCCTCCCAGAGAATGAGGCATCAGTGACAGCCGGTGGGAAAGGCGATGCTCGTCCTCCCACTAGCGCTGCGGAGATCTGCTGCAGAGCTGCTCCAGCTCCCACGAAGCACACGGCACAGGTTGTTAGGTGACATCAGCAATCGTCACTAACATTATCTTCTGCCCTTTCTAGGCACTTGTGGCTGATAAGATGGCTGCGTGCCGTTTAGCTCCACATGTTTGTAGTACATTGGGGTGTGTGTATTTGGGGGAGACGAAGCACTTGCCATATTTGTTGGCCTGGGTAAAGCTACAAGCTAGCTGTGTAGGTCAAACCACGGGGTGTTGATTTGCAGGCTGGAAAGGGATGAGTCCCCCCAGCCCCATGGGTGCGTGGCACTGCTGAACACAGGCAGTGAAGCACTGGACTGCTCGGTCTCCTTGCTGAGGAAAGTGCAGAACGTGCACCTCATCTGCACATCTCCATCTCGCAGGCAGATCCCGCTGTCCATCAGTGAGGTGGCTTTTCTCCAGTGCAGAAAGTCTGTGTGTTGGGATGCTGGGACTCCTGGGCTCAACCCCTGGCAAGACTTTGTGTGCGAATGAGAGCAGGTATCAGACCAAACCACAGCGACGTGCTAAGAGCAGTGAGTTCGGAGGGAGGTGTTCATTTAGGAAATGTTCACTTAAGAAAACCATTAGGTGGTTGTGGTTCCTGGGAAGGGTCTCACCTGAATCCTGACCAGGCTTGAGTGCCTATTCAGGTTGTGAGGACAGGCAGCCCATCCTCTCAAGAAGGGGTGACATACTGGGCAGTACCAGGGCCAGGAATGCTTATCAATTCATGAGGATGGTTAGCAATCGAGTAAGAAATGTCTGCTGTACTTTTCAACAGAAAGATTTCCAGACTGCAGTTCAACAAGGTGAAGCTGGAAGATGCTGGGGAGTACAGCTGCGAAGCGGAGAACGTTTTAGGGAAAGACACCGCAAAAGGCAGCCTGAATGTGAAAAGTGGTAAGTGAAGAAGCCAGCAAATGTCTTGAGCTGTCTGCCGTTCAAGCAGAAAGCGGGAGGTTCTGCACATGATCTGTCTTATATTTTGCTTCATGCTTTCAGGATATCGAGTAAAACAATCTTGGGAGATAAGAAAAATGCAGCTTAGCATAAATGTTTATCTTTGTTATCTGTCACTGGCAATGTGGTTAATTTACATTTTAAATAAACTTACAGTCTATGTATTTTTTTTAAAAGGGGTAAGGAGAAAAGAAAGCTGGTGGGCTTGATGTTTTCTGTTTTTAAAGAATTTCTGAGAAGCAAAACTCACCAGAACACAAGTAATTAAACCATAGCTTTGTGATGAGTGAAGTTGCTTCTGGTTTCCATCCTAGAATGTGCACTCCATCTCATAGAGCTCAGCGGATGGAGTCTGAGGTTAGGTGGTTTTTAGTATTATCTTGGTCATAATAATTATATTGCTTAACATGATGGTTTGAATGCACCCTCCAGCTCAGAAAGTCCCCACAGTGGTTGCCAGAAGCTGAGAGGGTGCGACTAGGGGAGGGATGACTCTAGACAAGCTGTTTCCTAAGCTCTTCCTCCTGCCACTCACAATGGGCCACTGCGGGAGCCTGGGCTCTGGGCGCTGCAGCCCTTTGCTGCGATCCAGTTTCTTTGTCGTGCTCCTGCCAGCGCTAGTCAGATGTGAAGGAAGGTAGCTTTCTCCTGCTGCTTTCTGGCATTATTTTCTCTATTAACCTCTGCCTCAGCAGTGTTTGCAGTCCCGAATCTTTCATTCTGTGAAACTTCAATATCACATGGCCCCCCTGTGCAAGCCAGTGAAGATCCAGTGTTTGCAAAGCCTGGAGAAAATCTGCCCGTGTTCAGACTCCATGCCTTCATGCTTCACGCCTGTGAAGTTCGCCCTGCTGCTCTGCTGCGTTTCTTTCCAATCACAATAGGAAAGCTGTCTAGAGCAAGCTAACTGAGGCAGTGCTGCTCTTGTTTCTGACTCGTGCTCTGGCTGTCCCATCATGACATAAACTGTTCCTGTTTTCCCCGGGAGCTGCACGTGCAATGCTGCGTTCCCCCACCCTCCCAGCTCGTCCATGGGCAACGTGCACGTGGCCATCAGAGCCCTGTCTGCCTCTGCCACTTGCCCTTCCCGGTCACCAGCAATCCCCTGTCACAAGAGGAAGAGTGATTGAGCATATAGAGCTCAAGGCTCTGATCCTGCACAATGCTTATGGCACCAGGAACATGCACGTCGGGCCACTGCAGCTTCAAACTGTCCCTTCCCCCTCTACTCTGCCCTGGGGAGGCCACAACTTCTTTACTTTGAGGGTGGTGGAGCACTGGAACAGGCTGCCCAGAGGTGTTGAGAAGTCTCCTCCTCTGGAGACATTCAGAACCCGCCTGGATGCAATCCTCTCCAATCTGCTCTGGGTGGCCCTGCTTTGGTATGGGCTTTGGATTAGATGATCTCCGAAGGTCCCTTCCAACCCCTGGCCGTTCTGTGATTCTGTGATTCCCACGTGCACACACAGTGGCTGCATTTGCCAGGGTTTTACTCTTCCTCCACGGGAAGGCACGCTGCCTGGCGAGGACAGGTGGTTGCTCTCACTCAGGTCACGGCGGGTTTTAGGACGCACCTGAGTTACCCAGACATGTGTTAAGACCTGAAAAGCAGCCAAAAAGACCCAAAGACCTGGCCTGTACCTTTTCCTAGTGGGAGCTGCGGGCTGCAAGGTGCTCCAGAGGCAGGAGATTGCCTGCTGCGCCCTGCTGGGACACTGCCTTGGTTAGTCTAAGCTGCCTTGCAGATCTGCGTTTGGCTTGCTGCTCTCAGCTGCATGCAGACCTTGCTGCTGCTGGCTGCAGGTCACCTGGCAGGACAGCAGTTGAGTGCTGGTTGTAGTCCCTTGCAAAGGTAAACAAGATGATGGTGATTGCTGTAGGCTTTTGCAGCTGTCATACCCACTTTGCACTCTTTTTTCACTTCCCCCCGCAGCTAACCAGAGCTGAGCAGCCTTCATCTGTGTCCAGGCGCTTGCTGTCCTGGAGTCTCCCTCTTTTTTAACTGCTGGCCTTTTCAGGACCTTGACGGCTTTCATCACTTCTGCAAGCTCCCTTCTTCTGTGATATCTTTCAGTAGAAAACTCCCCAGGGCATCTGCTGGTCTCTAAATCCACGTGTGTGCTGTCTTCTGACCCTGCCTGCGTTCTTCTCTCCAGGCTCCATAGCACTGATCCCATTGGGGCTAGGTCTCAGCACAGTGCTCTGTGAAGCTCTAGCAGTTTTATAACAATTAATCAGAGCAGACGCGTGAGCTGTCCTCCCCTTGGAGCCTTCCCCTCTTTCCCAGAAGTTCACTGCATCTCTTGCTGTTTCTGGATGTTCTGCTTTATTTTCTTCCTCTTTACTGCTGCCCTGTCCTGGGCAGGCTGGCTGGGACTGATGCTCTGGGACCATCTGCTGGAAGCAGGCTTTCTGACCTAACCCTCAGCGGTATTGTTGGAGATTCTGTAATATTGCTGTGACACAGACAGGTGAATCCAGGGCTGGGAAAAAGTCCTGACCTAACACTGCAACTTGTGATACAGAGACACGAGGTTTGGGGACATATCTGGGTGCCCCTGTAGAGAGGTGGCATTGCAAGAGCTGGCTGTTGAGGCTTGAGATGAGCATTATGGAGGAGCGAGGTGACCTCAGCCTGACACACCATTCCCCTGCAGGGATGCAGAGGCCAGAAATGGGGGCTCCTGACCCCACTTGAGTCCTGGCTGGCAGAGAAGGAGCTCACACATGAGACCCTCAGGCCCGCAGACGTGAAGGTCTGAGGCTCTGTCTCTCCTGGTAAAAGTTTCTCAGCCTGATGAGGCAGCATTGCTGCTGCAAAGTGGTCTTTGCTCTATTCCACTGCCACTTTTTGGTTTATACCAGTTTCAAAAGAGCACCTTTTCAGCCATGCACGTCGGTTGCAAATCACTGAAAACACCACACCGATGAGAGATTTTCTTTGGAAAGAGAGTGGCTGCAATGCGGCGACCCTTTGTCACTTAGAAAATGCCGGTTGGCCAAATGCATCACCTCATCTCTTCTCTGCAATTCTGGTATTTCCACAAAAATCCCAGCGCAGAAATAAATGCTTTCACATTGAAAAGCTTTGGGAGGGTGTCAGTTTCTGAGGAAATGCTTCTGGGCTTAGCCAAAACGTATTGTGCCTTGGTGGTATTTTCAGATTTTTATTACTTTGAGGTAAATTAGATGCTTTCTTAGAAAAATGTCTCATTTCCCACTTGTTTTTACTGAGTAGTGTAATATTGGTATCATGTGGGCATCAGGGCACAGCTGAGAGGTGACTGTTTCAGACTCTTTTTTTCCTCAGAAAATTTCTAGACGCCACCTTAACTGACACACCTGCCCCCCCTTGCCCCCCCTGCACCCCCCCCTTTGCTAAACGCTACAGGAAAAGTCAAACTTATAAAAAATTCTTTCTGCTTTTACTTTTTCATGGTGGTCTCACCCCCTGTCTCTGAGAGGGTGCTGCACACACAGCATAGGCTCCTGGTGCTTTCTCCTGTGTGCATCCAGAGGATGGTGAGGGGCTTTGGTCCCAAAGGGGCTGTTGCTGCCAGTGGGCTTGGGTGGATCTGGTGACTGCGGGTGTTGGAATACCCCAGTAGCCCGGTTTATAAAGAGGAAATCGCTACACATGCTCGGCTCCTGTATTGCTGCGGGCCGTGGCCTTTATCTGTTTCATGTTCCTCCATCTCTTGTCCGAGCATTACTTTGTGCTGCAGAACTGCACATACTCGTGGGATCTCTTCAGACGATCTCCCTTTTTCTTAAACTCCACATTTTTCTTGCTGTTGCGTCCTGTGATCCTGTCTTTGCACCCTTGTGGCCGTCAGGGCTAAGATAAACCTCCCACAGTTTTGCTCCTCACCTGCCGGGTGACTCCTGAGCCGTTTCTGCCTTTTTTGTCGTGGCAAAGGTCCCGATGGCAGGATGCCCATTGCGGCGAGGGGACCGGAGTGACCCGTGCCATCCCCTGCAGCGGCACTCTCTCTGTCTCTGCTACTCAGTTACCCACCTGAGCGTGTCCTAACCAGTACTAACACGCCAACAACCACCCCAACCCGCATCACCCAGCCATACCTGCTCTCGTCCTCCGCCCTGCCGTTGCTAAGCCCACTCTTCTCTGCTCAAAATAGATATTTTGTTCACTACTTTCTTACCTTAATTTCCCCAGGAACAACGAAAGCACCACAAGTCTTACCAGCCTCAGAAACTAAAATAGTTGTTATGGAAGAAGAGTGTAAGTACCTCTCCCCCTCCTCCCCCCATATAGCTTCCTTTCCCCTTACTTGTTTTGTTTTTATGAGACATTTTGCATAAATGCTTTATTGCCTCCTGGAATCTTTAATCACCACTACTCTTTGATTTCTCCAGAAGCCACTGATCTTTCCCTAGATCTTTCAAAAAACCTAATTTATTTTTCTGGTGTCTACCTTAGAGAGGAGGGAGAGGTTGATAACTATTGCAATGATAACTTGAAGAACACACTACTTAAAATTGCAGCTGGATTTTAAGCATTTCCAGCTCTTTCAATACATGGGTTTATTGATACTTGTAAGATGTGCTTGTTGCAGCCTTTGATTTAGCAGGGGGGTTTTTTTGTTGGTTTGGTTTTGGGGTTTGAGGTTGTTTTTTTTAAAGAATAGGTGAGGAAACCAAAAGAGGCTATAGTAAATACAAGAAAAAAGATGTGAGTATTCTAAGCATGTCATAAGAAAATTGCGGCAAATACATCCGCGCCCTGCTGTCACACTTTTCCTGGAAGTCTCCAGAAAGCAAGAACAGATTTCCCAAAATGTTTAATTAGATTTAACGTAGTGGAAATGCTTTTTACCATTCCCTCCTACTCAGTCGTCACAAACGTGGCAGAAAACGGGCACACAAAAATACGAATTAAAGCCTGTATACAAGTGTATATACGAGGTGCCTGGCTGCTGATTCAGCTCTTTCTGCATTATTTTGTACGTCAGAGAGCGTCTCCCTGCTGGGGGACACCGCGCCACCCCTGCGGTGTCAGGACGCTGGACAGGCCACCAGGATCCCATCCAAAGGAGAAGGCACGTGGAGAGCTGAGGACCAGGCGGTTATTTAGAGATCTGTGCTGTATTTCCACTCCAGCTGCTCATGCCCAGAGCTGACAGCGCAGCTGGCTGTGCCTCTCTGTTGCCGATTCCACTTTGCAGATTCTGTGGGGAAGTTTCCTCCTTGGAAAGCTCAATCTTTTATGATTTTAAAGGAAATCTGATTGCGGCCACAGCAGGAGCTGGCCAGGTATCCTTTAAAAGCTTTTCTGATTAGAAAACTGCACTCAAAATTTGCTCGTGTTGTGCTTAGCCTTCCACTGCACTGGGGACATCATGCGGAGATGCAGCACCATTAATGCAATGACTGTACCATCCTTCTCCAGGGTTTTTCCTTTGTGTTCACCGGCATACATCCATGGAATCATAGAATCACTTGGGTTGGAAGAGACCTTCAAGATCATTGAGTCCGACCATAAACCTAATCCATGCTACATATTTGCATTGCATTACATATATGCTATTTTCACTAAAAGCCAAATTTCAACAATAGAAAGGAAACTGGTAAAATACTGTGTGGCGTGCACAAAAGTTTCTCCTTTTGAAAAACATTTTTCCCCTGTGGGAACATCATCCTTGGCTGTCTATTTTGTTTTCTTAATGATGGGAAGAGATGGTAAAGTCTCCAGAATTAAAGCTGTAATTGACTTTTTCCTTCACATTCTTTTTTTATGATCTCTCTATACGTTATCAAAATAACACATAATCCCCTTGATTTTTATGGTTACTGATGACATACGTGTGTAAAACATATGGGGAGGTAATGAAGATGTGGTGAGGTGGGATGATCTGGAAAGCTGGCAGGTATCTCCTTCTTGTAAAATTCTTGCATTTCTTTTCAATACCTGTATTCAAAAGCTTGTCTGGCACCTGTAGGTTGTCCCACCTCCCTTTGTTTCACTGAAAGGTTGTAAATGCTCCACTGCTAAACACCGTGTTGAGGAAGCTCCATGCAAACTTGGTGGTAGCTGCAGTTCCCTGGGAAAGGAGAGACTGCATCATACAGGTAGCTTGGTTGTGGTGCTTAGTCACTCCTGTTTAGTCTGTAGTGCGAGGCAGGCATCTTACCAGGTAGGCTGGACCTCAAGAAGCTCACTGTGTTCTCCCTGTGGCCCCAACAGTCCCTAAGGGAAAGGTCATAAAACCCCATCACTCCATGTAGCCCCATGAGCCTCTCCCCCTGTATCCCCGTTGCTCCCGGTGTATACATTTTTAACTAGTGTTTTTGCCGAAGGTCCCAGTTCCTTCCTGGATGGTGTAGCCTTCCTTTCTACCCCTGCCTTGGGAAAAGGAGTGAGATATCACGTATTTTCCCCTTGGAGCACTGTTAAAGCCTTCCTTACCAACTCTAAGTGTAGCTACTAGCAAATCCTGGTGCATTCTAAGCACCCCTGCCTTCCTCCTCCCCTTCTGCAGTGGCCACAGACCTCTGAGCACTACCCCATCCTTGACACAAGTCAGGTTTACGCACCAGACAGCACTCAAAATGAAGCGCAGCTCTCCAAGGTCTTCTGTCCCCTTTCTTGGGTAACTTTTCTCTGGAAGCATATTTTTGGTCCCCACTGCTTTCCGTCTCAGCACCTTCCCATGTGTAGCTGGCACCTGACACAACACTACAGAGTGCAAAGAGGCAGACTGGTTCCATTGGTCCCTGGAAACACCTGCCTTGTTATGATGATGTGCATGGGATCTCTTCCCCAGCTGCTGTTCCCCTTGCCTACATGCTGGCTGGAGCAGGACCTCTAGAACAGGACCCCTTTGACAGGGACACTGTTTGATACGGGCCTCACAGATCTCATGACAGTACGGAGAAACCTGAGGATCTCATAGTGTTTCTGGTGTAGAGACAACCCTGATACCAGTCTGGATCTGGGACCAAAGACTTGGAGAGATCTGGGATCTGATTGCGCTGCATTTTGAGAGCTGTCTGCATTCACATCTTCCTTGCATCCTTGTCCAGCCCATGTGGATGCAACCCTATACTTGGGGTGAGTACTGGGGCCTGCCAGACAGAGAGTTGGGTTTCCTGATGCCCCCACTACATGGTATGTGCTTGGCATGAGGTACCACTCAGCTTCATTCCGTTGTGTGGACGCTGTCAGACGAGCTAGAGCCATTTAGGAGATGCAACAAGCTGGATCCATGGAGTCTGATGAGTGCTAGCCCATAGGGGTGTAGCGTTGATCTTATCACCAGCTTTGGTCCACATGGTCAAGCTGGAGTTTGAAGGCCAGATTCAGAAAGGAAATCTGATGTCTGAGAAAGTCTTTCCATGATGCTGTGTATTTTGACATGGTACCACTTCCTCTGAGTATATGATTTTGTTTGAGCTTTGTCAGACTAGAGCAGCCCTGGAGACGTTTTCTTCAGAAAGCACTGGGTCTCAAAAAGAGAAGACATGCCTACTACTCTTATCAAGAAGTCTTTCTGTTGAGCCCAGTATGCATGAAATAGTTGCAGTAGCCTCATCCATAGCGAAAAAGTATTAAATAAGACATGTTGTCTTGTGTTTGTCACAGGCTAAGGTTGTGCAGTCGGGTAGTCACTCTACTCATGCCCTTTGTCTGGGTCACAATCCAGCTAATCTGCTCAAGTGTTTTTACTTTACCAGCCTGCGTAGGCTGACAGTGCTGGCTGGTCGGTCTGATCTCACTCTACAGGCACTCTGCAGCAGAGAGAGGTTTGGGATCAGGTGAGAAGATGAAAGAAGGAGAAAGAGCAGAAGACATAGTGCTGAGTTGTGGTGAGAGCGTGAGGACTGGGGGATAATGTGAGGCATCTGAATGAAAGCCAAGCTCTCTGGATGGATTTTTGGGGCCTTTATCTCAAGCACTGGGGATCGCAAGCCCTCCCTGAAGTCTCTTTAGAGATCCCTGTGGGAGGGTAGGTGAAACAGCCCTTCATTCTCCAATTAAGTTTAACTCTACACACACCAGTTTGGGTCCATAGATTTCATAGATGTCACGTTGGTGATGTCATTGGACTAAGTTTGTCGACTCATTGTTTTGGACTCATTCAGGCTCTCTTTCCCATTTAATACCTTGCCCAATGCTTAGCATAGCTAGGTGTTGGAAATGTTTTCCTTATGATCGCTCTCCCAGGTCAGATAGGCCTGGTGGAGTTGCATGATTGCAATGATTCATTCATGTCTTTACTGTGATATGTCTATACTGTGATACAGTCACATCTAGTTGAATCGAAACTTCAGCATATAGCAGAGTAAGATGTGACATGGAATTAAGGTTCAGCCAATTCCCCCAAACCAAGTCCAGTCTGGCATGGCCTTTACTGAGTGGCCACGGCAGATGTGCGTGTTAGTTGGCTGGTCAATCTCTGGTCACGCCAGCCTGAAGGCACTGCGCTCTCCGGGACCCAGCAACGTGACAAACGTGAGCATGGAACTGTTGGTTTGGAGTTGAAGGGTGTCCAGCCAGCCCAGATCATGGGTAGAACAGACAGAAGTCAGTCCACCAAGGGCCATGCAGACAGACCGGTTCTCAATATTAGGCTGAAAGTAAGTCCTGGCGTGGCCTTTGCTTAGATAATTTAAACCCCACAGATGAAGGTGTGGTTGATAATTGAGTGGAGCCTGCACACACACAGGCATGGTACCTTGAGGTGTACGTGTTGGCGATCTCGCTGTCAGTCTGCAGAGAGCTGTGTTTTGCCTGCCTGCTGCCAGGTCCCGGTCATTGCTTATTTTGCACACTGTGTATTTTTTAAGTAGCCGTCACATCTCCTGCTCTAGATGCGATGAAAAGACAGGCCGTTGTGACTCTGCAGGCAAAGATGGGCGGTGTGGAGTGAGGCACAGGATGGAAGCTGACGTCCCCTGGAAGAAGTGAGGCTGTAAGCCCGACGTTCAGAGCAGGAGGCTGTGTACCAGCTCTGCTCTGTCTAGCTCCATCATGCGATCACGGCATGTTGCTTCACTTCTTGGGCCTCCGCTGTCCCACCTGCAAAGCATTCCTGCTGGCACTGGCCCTGCAAAAGGCTTTTTAGGCTGCTGGACAAATCCCCTCGTTGAAATATCATGTTGCTGCTATTACAATTGACGATGGCGATTTGGAAAAACAAAATGCTGCAGTACTAACACGTGCATTCTGGGACTCTTGTGGTAGAGAAAAGCATAGGAAGGAGTCCTTCATAAAGCTGCAGGGATCAGCCTGGAGGAGCAACTAGAAGCTTTATAACAACACAGGACTTTTCCCTTGCAATAGCTACCTGTCCTATGGAAACAAGTGGTCCCTTGATGCTCAGAAACCTTTAAACTTGCTCCTCAGTGAAAGACCTGACCAGCGCAGATGGAGACGTGGGGAGTGCTGCGTGGGTTGGTTTGATCAGCAATATCTGATGCCCTGCAATGAGTGTCCTGCAGTCTGGCAGTCTGCAGTATCTTGGGATGAACTTGGAGTCTGCAGCTATTGATCCTCATGATCCCCTCAGGAGCTGGGAACATGCTTCCAGCAGGATCTATTTCAATAAAATGCAGGGGTAAATATTGGGTCATTTCCAAATGAATAAACACACAGAGGCAGAATTTTTATGAGCTCCAGAGTCCCCAGTCTGTTGCCAGGCGAGCCCCAGTCTGCACAGGCGCTTCTGATTTTACGTACAGAAAGCAGCAGCAGCAGCATCCAGCCTCTGTTCACGTTTATTAAGAAAAAGAGTGTCATACCAGACATACAGAAATCTGCCACGGAGAGAATGGTTAGGATCAACAGCCCTTCAGTGTATTAATCAGTGTAAATCATGGATTTAGTGTGGCTCACACCAGGATTACAGTGTTACAGCTACGGAATAGCTTGGCCAGACACCTTCTCATCCATGTTCTTCTGACAAGCGGTTGGATGAACTCGGTTGAGAGGAACCTCAGCAATTCTGTGTTTTATCAGTAAGTACATAAGGCATATACAGAGCAGGCAATTTGTATACACTCTCCAACTAGCTGAGTTCATCTGTCTAACTGAATGTCTAAATATTGAGAGAATAAAGTGTCTGTACTCTATGAACCCACGAGTCAAAGTTATTTATAAAAAAAAAAAAGGGAGCAGCAAAACTATTGCTGTCTCCCTGCTCTCCTTGACAGTAGCTGTAGTTTGTGAAAAATTAACTATAATTTATAGTCGAAGATGCAATAATTAACTCTTTGCAGGGGGAGTATTTCACCATATTTCTGAGAACAGGCTGGTGAGCTGTCTGCAAAGGTTAAATGACATGCATGGTAGGAATTGTGTAAGAATCCCTGCACAATCATTAATGGCCTTTCCGCGTAGGTGGATTGTGTGAAGGGAAGTCCACATGGCAATGTCAGTGCCCCTGGCTCTCCTCTCTGTTTCTGCCATTGCTGTTATTCCCGAATAACATAGGTGTGGTGGAAAATAGACACTCTGAATGACTACAGTGCTCTGAATCTCATGTGTTTATGCTGCACTGTCCTCACGGGCTGGGACAGCAACAATAAAATATGGCTTCAGATAGTTCACAGCCACATCTATCAAGAGGCAGCCCTCTTTTCCCCATCCTCACCCCCTTGTTCCCTTCTGCTTTGTTCTCAGCCCTGGGACTGAGACCGGCTGGAGGTCTGACTCGCTGATGGGTGAACTTCACCTTCTTCCACCTTGCAGGAGCTTTGTGACCAGTTTGCCTGTGTGTTTGCAGAGGCCCCTGTCTCAGAGGCCCCTTGCTTATTCCCACTGGTCTGATATCACCATTGCTTTTTTGGAGCTTGCCCCATGCACACGCCATTTCCTGCTCTTAATTGGTTGAAGTACTTGGGGAGGCAGTCGGCACATGGCTGATGTTACTGCACAAACCCCCTCATCATGTGCCACTGCCTTTACGTGAGTCCCTTCCCACCTAGATTGCAGCTGGCACCCAAAACTGCTCCCTTGCTTATTCAGATCACCATTTGTCGCGGTAATTTTACAACTTTCCAAGTCATTTGGGATAGATGGAATTGTGTTGGAGGCTGAAAGAAGGGCTTATTCTACCACACCAGCCAACAGGGAGTAAAATCTGCCTGGTAGCATGTGGCGGTTAAGGAAAAATATCTGTGGGAAGTAATTTCTGGATCAGCAGGCACACCTGAGCGGTGGTTAAAGCGGAGGTGAATGAACATGCACGACTGCAAATAAACTGTACATGAGGCTCATTTTACAAACATCAGTCATCGAATGGCAGATGACTCAGGACCAGTTACATATTTGTTAAGGTACTTCCAGTAGCCCAGGCTAAACATGAAGTAACTGAATGGAATCCCTCGTGAATCTGGGACTTATCCTGCTAGTGTGGTGGAAACCCACTGAAACCTCCCTCGGCCTCATGCTTCAAGGTGCTTGTCTGTGATCTGCAGCCACATGGTGTCAAAGGCGGCCACATTTCAACCCAGGCACAGTTAACATTTTCTAAGTGAGACATTTTGCTTCCCTCTTTCCCTCTCCAGAGCTGCTCTCTCAATTGATGGGTTTCTCCATCCTTGCTCCCAAAGTAGTTGCAGCTACGGCACTCATAAACGTGAAGTCCCAGCTGCGGCAACATCCCGAAGCAATCAGGCACTGACTGGGAGGCCCTGTACTCCATGTTACCATGGAGGAGTGAGATTTCAGGTTTATAATAGATAATGATCTGTATTCAGTGCATCAAAACTCAAAATGATCATTAGGAATTACAATGAATGGAATAGAAGACAAACCGGGGTGACGTAAATATCGGTGTGTGCAGGATGGTCTCGCCATCTTCAAAGGGAAAAGCAGAACCAGAGAAGGCACAAAAAAGTACTGCAGCCAGATCAACCTCTGTATAAGAAGCTGCTAAAGAGATCTTTGCTTTCCAGCTAGGGAAGGGGATGCTGAGTGTGGCTGTAAAGCCACAGGTGGCACAGGGGAAATGAGTGGGGATGATCACTATTTTTCCTAATGCAAGAGCCAGGAAGGGGCAAGTTTAAAAGGAGTAAATGGAGACGTACTCATAACACTGGGTCTCTTGTCACAAATGTATGTATGCTACAAGATCAGATTTGTTCAAGCAGCAACTAGACACGTTTGTGGGAGAGAAATCCATCAGAGGCTATTAAATGTAAAGACACTGCAGCTCACTTAGGTTGTCTCTGAGCTGCTCGTCCTAGATGGCCAGAAGAAAATTATCGTTGCATGCTTGTGCTGATCTGCCTTAAGCATTGCTTATTGGCCTCTGTCAGAGACAAGACAGGGCTTTGGTTTGACCAGTCCTGCTCAGGTTATAGTCTTACAATGGCCTGTATTTCATGACACTCTCTTCTCAACAGGGAGCTGGGCTGACAGCTGCTTTTTGTGGCCGTTGCCACATCTCTGCTGACAACAAATGGACCGTATGATTCTGTGATTCATTTTTAAAGCACTTTGTGCTTCTTTGGGAGAAAGGGCACGGTACTTGCAGGGTTTAAAAGATAACAACATTAGCAAGATGCTTCTAGGAGAACTGATCAGCCACATATTTTTCTGACAGGTGTAGCTCCATTGACAGCTCTCTTTCTGGAAGTGCATGACATGCATATCCCAGGCCTCATTCATGTCAGTCTCTTTTTTATTTTTTTAAAAGGAACAAAATTGTTTTTATTGGATGAAAGTCCCATGCAATCTCTAGCTGGTCAGCACTGTAATCCATGCTGGTATCACAACATCATAGAGCACTGCATCCTCCTGTCCACCTTCTCTGGTGGAAAGGGTGCCTTTTTATCTGTGGTGTTTTCTGTGGGGAGGTTTCTGGGCTCTGTTTTTATTTCTCCCTCTCTGCTCCTCCCTTAACTGCGGGAAGGCTCACTCCAGAATCCTTTCCTGTAGGATTTATGATGTGAGACTTTGCCAGATGGGTTGTTTTGCTTGCTAGCAACTGTCGCGTTTGATGGCTGTGGGGATGACAGCTTCCTGCAGTCTGCGCTTGTTCTTCATCCGTGCGCCTTTCAATTTGCACCAGCGCTTTGGTTCATGAAGTTTCAGTGCTCCCTGATCTGACAGCACACTTGCAGCTTTCACACAGACCTCTTCATTGTGCAGTTTTAAGGTACTGTAAGAGCCTGCAAGCGCTGCAAACCAAACGCCGCCCAGTGAGTGGCTCCCAGCAGCGCCCATGCCGTGTGCTGGCCAGGCAGCACCCGGGGACTGTTGGGAGGGACAACATCTGTCTTCTGTGTACCTGCTCCCCTGCAACCTCCACACTTTGATTTGGGGTCAATTGGCCAATGAAGACAAATGACAGATGGTCTCCCCACCTCTCTCTTCAAGGAGAGGAGGGAGAGAGAGAAAGAGACTTAGGAGTTTAGAAAAAAACGAAACTACTTTAATGAAATATTAATAATGGAATAAAAATAAAATAACGAAATATACACAAAACTGTGTCAAGCTCCCAGGATGACAGTCACATCACCAGCAGGCACTGGGGAAGTCCCAGACTGGACTCAGTGATGGACAGGAATTGAATTCAGGGTCGGGATTCAGGATTGGGATCGAAGGCAGATGAACAGAGGCCTCCTTGAACTCCAGCCATTGAAGAAAGAGGGCTGACCCTTTGATCCCTCAGCTTTTATCCTGAGCAGGAGGCAGATGTGATGGAATACCCTGTTGGTCACTTTTGGGTCACCTGTCCTGTCCACTCCTCCCCAGAGGTGGGACCCACCTATGCTTTTCCGCTTCCCACTCTCCAACAGGGCAAATAGCAAAGTTGGCTGCCCTTGGTTGTGGTAGCAATAAGGATAAGCAGGAGCCTCTCTGCATCCCATTCCTCGGCATCAACTATAAACATGGGTCTGATCACTCTGAGAGAGAGCAGTTTCTGCACAATGTGTCATTAATTTCAGTAGTTAGAAGAGACCTCGCTAAAAAGTAAAGTTACTGAACAAAATTGATCCCGTTTTACCTCAAACCAGGACACTCTGGCAGGCCCTTGCTTGCTCTGCTGCTGCTTCCGCCTCCGCAAGACCAGCCCAGCCAGCCCCAAGAGAGCTGCAGAGCAAAGCAGGCAGCTCCTGCACAGCCTGCAGCTTCCCATGCACGGGCATGGTGGAGCCCCTGCACAGCCTGGCCCTGACTGCCTTTTGGGACACAGCTGCATGCTGCCAGGCTAGGCTTTATTTCCATGCTCATTTTTACAAGGGCATTTGGTGTTAAGGCTTGGTTTAAGTGGCTGGATCAAGCAGTAGCTAAAGGGGAGGCCTCGCAAAGAAAGTCCAGGTGCTATTGCGCACGGTGAGAACTCCTCTGTCCTCAACCCACAGCTCTCCACCAAACTTAGAAGAAATGTGCTGCTATCTCCTAAAGGTATAAATTATACGGACTTGTTACAAAGCCATTATAATGACTTTGGCTTCTAGTTCCCATTAATCTTAACTGGAAGGGAGTGCTAAATTTCCCTACGGAAGTTTGGGAGTTTTCATGTTTGAGGGTTTTTTGCAAAGACTTCTTTGGTGGCTTGGTCAAGTCATGGTCTGTTCTAAGCCCCGGCGTACATTCCAGTATGTGTACACTGCTCTGCACATTTGGCTCCCAGCTGGTGGGTGTTACGTGCCTTAGGAAGGGAGCAGCTATTTGCTGTCCCAGGGCCATTTGCATTTTCAGTCTTTGCTGAAGTGTTTGCCATGTCTGCTTTGCAGAGCACTTTGTGACAACTTGCTCTGCCCTGGATAGCTGTGAAAAGACAACCCCAGAGGCAATCGTTATTCAAGGCAAGGCATAGAAATAGCTGCCCTTGGTGCACAGCCACAGCTCTGTCAGACAGTGGAAAACGTTGACTTCCCAATGGCGACAGAAGACAATGGGGTCAGATGGTGCATTGGTTCGAGCAAAATGAACAGTCAGCTCGGCTCTGCCTGGAGCTGTGGGCAGGTAACAGCGGGCTGCTCCTGCTGTGCACAGCCTGATGAGCAAAGTCCTTGTTCAGGGAGGCACGGACCCTGTGCAGCCAGAGATAGTCCCAAAAGCAAGGGAGCCAGAACCAGCTTGTTTGGTTGCCCGTGTGCCAAGCATCGCCCAAATGTGAGAGGCATTGCCGGATGCTGGGAGCACTCCTTTGTCTGTGGGAGCCTGGATGTGCCCAGCAGGCACGGGGCTGCAGCCCAAGCACGTGAGTGGAGACCTTGGCTTTGGAGGTACAGGCTGTGGCTGGAGGCAGCAAGGCAGGCACCTATGGCAGCTGCTGAGCCTCTTGTGGAGGTGGGATGGGAACAGGGGCTGCCCGAGGTGTGGGGACCAGCCCCGGCTCCCTCCAGGGCAGGTTCTGGCAGGCTTCTCCCATGGTTCTGACTAGCTCCTGCTAGCGCTCTGGCTCCAGCCTTCTTCTGCGAATCCTGTGTCGATGAGATAGTCAGTCTTCAGGGACTGGTCTGAAGTCCCTAACCTCTCCATGAGGCTTGTTCATGCTTTGGAAAACAGCGGAGGAGGGTGTCTCCTCGGAAATCTCAAGTACAGTATAAAGGGCGCTGGAAAGTAGGTAGCAGTCACACTGCTGGGGATGTAACTGCGTTAGTGTATAAACAAGGTGAGTAGCCCAGGAAGGGGGAATACCTTTAATGAGATGAAGTATTCGGTTGGAAAAAGCATGTGCTTTTGAGTGCTCAGCCCTTCTGTCAGTTATGTGAAGATGGGTCTGCATTCCCCAAAGCTGGTCTGCTTTTGTAACTTGTATCAGTTACTCTGACAAAAGGTTTTTCCCTTCCTAGAAGCCTTCATCTTGCCTATGAAGACTCTCTCTATTGGGCTGTAAATTTGTCTGAGTCATTCAGATGCAGGAATTGCAGTGAAGTTCTGCAGAGCACCGTCAGTTTTGTTTTTAGACCTTACATGGCTGGAAAGCTTTTCTTGAGAAAGAAATTCCGCTTTGGAAAAGCATCTCTACCCCACGGAACTTGAGTCATGCTGGCTGCCTCCCTCTTGGCACAGGCTGGGGCTTACTGACTTCTACTGCTGAACTTCTGCTTGGTCTCTTGAGGCAGCCCCATCGGGGCATGAGAGAGAAATGCTCAGAAATAGGGGAGGAAGAGATGGAGCTGCTCTTGCTTGCGCTGGACCTGTTCTGGGGAGAATGAGGGCACTTGCTGCTGGCTCTGAAAACTTGTTTCCTCCCAGAGATGCGGAGCAATGAAGTGTCCCCCGCAGTATCTCTGGATCTTGGTCCAGTATCATGACGTAAATGAGGCCTCAGCAACACGCCACCGTGACTCTGACTCCCCAGCACATGTTCTTCCTGACCTCCTGCCTGCCTGCTGGTGCAGGGTTGCATGCATGTGCAAGGGAAGGGCAAGGAGGGGTGGGAAAGGGGCACTTTTCCCTACAGTTTGCCAAAAAGATGATCTTGTCCTGACATGCTGGCTGCCTAGAGGAAGGCTTGTCCTCAACTCCTTGCTCTTTTGCTGGGAAAGGTCAGGTCGCAGCCCCAGGACCTGGAGAGGTGAAGGTGGGTCTAAAGGCACAAGCTGAGATTTGTAGCTCTGGGGTTTTTACTTTGGCAAATGAACTAATTGAAAATCATCTCAGAAAACAGAATTGCCCAACAAAGCAAATAACAATATATCCTTTTTGTGTCTGTGTTGTTTTTTTTTTTCCCTGCAGTAACCACAACTCTCTCCTCCTGGTCCGGGCATGCTAGAAAATGCAACGAAACAGCCAAGTCCTATTGTGTCAATGGTGGGGTATGCTACTACATCGAGGGGATTAATCAGCTGTCTTGCAAGTAAGTGAGTGTAGTTCTTGTGTCAATATGGGAATTACTTGGCTGGGGGAGAGGAAACCTCTGCTGGAGGAGCGCTAGCTGTGAAATTCTCCTAGCAATTGCAGTTTCAGCTGGGCAGGTTCAGAAAGGGAGACTAGAGGGGTGGGGGAGGAGGGTTCTTATTTTCTTTTTTGTGTGAGTGCCACTATTCACTTGACCTGACTCTTCCTCTAAGAATATGTTTGTCCTCGTCGTTTCCTTTCCCTTTCTTCCCTTTCTCCTGTGCAGCTTCAGGGAAGGTTGGGTCCCTTTTTTCTCTCTCTGAGCTCGGTCAAAGCTCCGTGTCCCCTGCTGACACATCCTCCCCTCTGAGCAGAGAGGATTTCCCCAGTGCACAGCCACCTCCCTCCTCTGTGACCGGAGGGGTCCCTTGCTGCGACCGGCTTCTTACCTCTCCTGTCTGCTCCTCATGGGCCCAGAAGCAGGTTTAGCACACAGCTTTTTACCACTCTGTGCCACTTTGCAGCAGGCTTGCAGGTTGTTTTTCCCCGCTTCAAATGTTAAAACCTGCAAAAAAAACCCCAGGGAGACATGCTAAGTTATCCTTAAAATAAGCTTTCTTGGAGAGGTTAAAGTGGGGCTGCATAGTCCAAGGGATGTGGAATGGGATGTGAGACCTTTTCACCTCTGGTTCAAACCTATCACAGCCAGCAAACCCCATAGCATCTCACAGCTGACCCTCCAAGCCTAATGGGGACTGTGAGTGAAAAGTGCAGTCTGATTCCTGGTGCTGGAGAGGTGGGTGCCCAAAGCGCAACCGTTGCTGCCCCTGGGCTCCTGCGGATTGAGCATGAGGTGGTGCCCTGGGTGTGCATTTGCTAAGGGGTTGCAGTCAGATTTTGAGCTCGCCTGGGGATCCAGGCGTCACCATACCCAGCTTGGAGAAGCACAGGGCTGGCTGTTTTCTCCTGGCGTGGCCCGGAGACCTCTCCGTGGAGATGCACAACCAAAGGTATTTACGTCTGTGGATGTCAGCCTCGTACCACTGGCACTGCATGGTGTGATGTTCACTAGACACCTCGGCTCCTTGGGCCTTGAAGGACACATCTGAACAGAACCATCACCCCTCCTGGAGGGGCTGTGAGCTGGATTACACTTAGCACACCTCCTCCCATCTCCTACTACTTCTTTTATTTGGCAGAGAGCAGTAGGTAAGATCATGTGAAAATGCATTCTGCTGAGCTCCTGTGCTCTTACTTTCCAATGCTGGATCAGCACGGGTGGGAAGGACGTAGGATGAACAGCATTTTCCAGTTCTCCCAGGACTGCCCCTTCTACCCCGGATGGGGTAGAAACCAGAGGCTGCTGTCCTCCATGTTTCCCATGTATGTGAGAGCAGCTCTTGTCCACCAGAGACCTGCGCTTTAGGGTAGTTGTGTCTGCCATTGGCTTCTTGGTGGCCCTGTAAGGTCATCTTGCCAGTGTTCCCCATCGGAAGCATGGGGGAAGCCCCGTATGAGGCGTCAAAGTCACAGCCACTGTTCTGGTGCAGCTGTAGCTTCAGGAAGCCCCAGCAGTTCCAGTCTTGCCATGCTGGGGAGGGCTCAACCCCTGAAGCCTGGGGGAACATATGAATCAGTATCTCTGTCTGTAAGCAGCGTGGTGGTGCCAAAGGCATAGATCTCAAGGCTATTTCTTTTGGGAAGAACTTGAATCCAGATCAAGACTTTTCGAATTGGATCGATTTCTAATTACAGCAAGAGTTACCTGAACTTCTGCCATAGGCAGCTATAACAGTAAGGCTCCATTTTTCCTGATAAAGGATACACATGGTAGTTATCAAGTGTCTTCAGCAGATAGACTGTTTTAACCAAAGTGATTCCCGCCTTGCAAAGAAACAGTTTACCTTCAAACCAGGCTGCTGTGATAGCTGGTGAGCAGAGGGGAGGCTCAGTGATGGATTCCATTAAGATTTTATGTGCCATGCGAAGCAGACCTAATTATTTCATATCACTTGAAAGCCTCTATTCCTTACTTGCAGATGGTAGAATGATTTCCTTTTCTGATGACTCCCACATCCAGTTGCTAAGAATGGGTGTGCATGTAAGGACAGCAGTGTTAACCAAAAGGAGGTGCTTTGAAGGTCTGCCTTGTCTCCCTATTCATCTGCCAGAGAAGACAGTTCTGTGTTAACAGAAACCCAGGGGACCCAAGTGCCTTCCACACGGTACGGCAATCTCTGATCTTACTGCTTGAGGAGATATCTGGATGTTCATTCTCCTTGGGTGTTTTTATCATTAAATCGTAGACTGGAGATAAGATATCCTGTCTTTTGAAGTGGTATAATTTTAGTTTCTGGACTCCAGAAGGCAATAGTTAGTTACTCAGGAATGTAGAAACACTTGAATTGAACATAGTATTTCCCATAAAATGGCTTTCCCAATAATGTGGACGATTCTTGGGAAAGGCTGATGATGGATAAACAAACTTCACTTTTGCCTGCCTGCAAACTAGGAAAATGCAGAAATGTTTCATATTGCACCAAGACAGGAAGGCTGCTGCTGTGGTTTGTGAAAGATATAATGATACAGATTCAGAGGAGAAACTAGAGGAGATAGAGATGCTGGCTTTGACTTGCGTTTCTGAACTCTCTAACATGGGAACCAGCCTTGGTCTTCCAGCCATGCCACGCTTCTGAAACATGAACATGGAGGAGAAGGATGGGTCCTTCTGCGCGCAACCTCTTCAAATGCCTTGGAGAGCTGCTTGAGCATCTTCAGCCAGGAACAACGCATGTGTCCATGCTCACTTCCCACTTTGCTACTCTGATTAGAGTCAGCAGGGCCTTGAGGGGTCTTCTGGCACCATGTGCCACCTTGCAGTCCTCCCTCACTGAGTGCTAGGGAGAGTCTAGCACCCTTGCACCCGTGTTATGTTACCAGCCTTTCCAATACCAGCCATTGGAAAACAGAATTTTAGAGTGTTCTCATTCACTACTTGCTGTCATCCTGTAATCAGCTTCCTGCAGTGGATTTCACTGTTTGCAGTGGTCCACAAGCATAGGAGATGTTACCCCTGGCATTCTGGAGCAAAAAGAGCAGCCAGGTTCTCAAATGATTTCTTCTCCTGAAGAAGCTTTTGCTTGATATTGTTACAGATATCGCCTGAATTGGCCACTGGCCTTTTATTATTATTTTTTAACAGGCTTCCCAGAAACATGTTCCTTCTGGTCTTTTAAATTCTGGGGCACAAACTGTTTGACTGTAAACCCACCTTCTCCATCCCTTTTCAACACACGTCAGCTAGACCTTGAACAATGCGTTTTCTTCAACGTGGAAGAGCCCAGAATGGACTTGCAGCTGTTCCAGAAATTGTTGGTTTGGGATATTGTACTTGCATAATTTTGACCCTGGTTGAAGTAAATTCTGCACATGCTAGTGTCAAAGGAAATCTGAACATGATATAATCTGTGCTGTTATCCTGACTCTCAAACAGACCCCCTGGAAGTTAGATGGGAGAAGTGTGATCTGCAAATATTCTGCAAATTTTCGGCATAAACCCAGGAAACGACTGAGCCACACACATACAAAATTGACTCAACAGACCCAGGCTTTTATTGACAGGAAGAATTTCTTGACCCTTCTCCAGACCATATTGCTCAGAGAGGACTTACGAGTTGGACTGTTTTCTCACAATAACTGTAGGGAAGTGGTGAGTTTGAGTAGAACAAATTCCAGTGCCTGCCGAAGGGATGCACACAAGCAAGTCTGAAGACCTTGAGCTGGACTGGGACACAGAAGAGTGATGATTAGTTTGTTGTGTCCAGCTGAACATAGTGTTTGGGATGGGTAGCAGCCTCTGATCTTGGGTCTGCCTCTGTCCTGGAGACTATTGGGTTCTTGGCACAACTTGGAGCAGTTTGAGGCGGGCTGCTGTGCCCCACAGGGTTGTGCTAGCTTGTGTATCACAGCAGAAATACTCTTTTTCCCAGTTAGGTCTTGGCACACATTATCTACACTTGGGGTCTTCCAAGCCAAAGAAAGAAACAAAGCTAAGTCTCATCGCTGCACAGCCCTTCTCTGCCCTCTTAAACGAGCTTCATGACTTTTGTGTGATTGTTTTAATCAAATGCCTCATACCCTGGGCCAGGATCTTCCTAAATTGCATGGGATGAGAAGACTTAAAAAACTTTATAAAGCAACACCCCCAATCACGTTAGACTGGTTGTGTTTGCAAGAGTCCAGGTAAAGGATTTACAAATCACAGAATCACTGGAAGTTAAGGGTTGGAAGGGACCTCCAGAGATCATCTGGTCCAACCCTCCTGCCAGAGCAGGTCCACCTAGAGCAGGCTGCACAGGATGGTGTCCAGGCGGGTTGGGAATGACTCCAGAGTCGAAGACTCCACCACCTCTCTGGGCAGCCTGTGCCAGTGCTCTGCCACCCTCAAAGGAAAGAAGTTCCTCCTCATGTTTAGATGAAACTTCCTATGTTCGAGTTTATACCCATTGCCCCTTGTCCTGTCACTGCATACTACTGAAAAAAGCCTGGCCCCCTCCTCCTGGCACCTTCCCTTTAAGTATTTTTAAACATTGATGAGATCCCCCCTCAGCCTTCTCTTCTCCAGACTAAAAAGACCCAACTCCCTTAGCCTTTCCTCATAAGAAAGATGTTCCAGCCCCCTAATCATTTTCGTGGCCCTTTGCTGTCCCCTCTCCAGCAATTCCCTGTCCTTCTAAAACTGAGGAGCCCAGAACTGCACACAGTACTTGAGTTGTGGTCTTGAGTTGTGGGGAGGATGACCTCCCTCCCCCTGCTGGCCACACTCCTCTTGATGCACCCCAGGATGCCACTGGCTTTCTTGGCCACCAGGGCACATTGCTGGCTCATGGGCATCCTATTGTCCACCAGGACTCCCAGGTCCCTCTCTGCAGAGCTGCTTCCCAGCAGGTCAGCCCCCAACCTGTGCTGGTGCATGGGGTTATTCCTCCCCAGGTGCAGGACCCTACACTTACTTTTGTTGAACTTCATATGGTTTCTCTCTGCCCAACTCTCCAGCCTGTCCAGGTCGCACTGAATGGCAGCTCGGCCTTCCAGGGTGTCAGCCACCCCTTCCAGCTTCATGTCATCAGCAAACTTGCTGATGGTACACTCCATCCCTTCATCCAGAGCATATTTACAAATGCTGACAGACAAACACACTCTCTGGGTTTGGGCTGACAGCACTATGTTATGCGAGAGAGGTCAGAGGCCTGGAGAACCTTGGACAAAAAGTGAAAGTCAAGGAGAGAATAAAAACCAAAACAAAGCAAAAGAGAAACGATCCATTAATTTTTAAGCTACTTGATGTATGCAAATTACCAAATTGCAAAATTACATACTTGCTTCCTGGAAGCCCATTTGCTTACCTCCTCCATGTGCATTGCTTCCTGCAGATTTTCCCAGGAAAGGGGAAAGATGATTATGAAGGGTTAGCCACATTGCCAGCTCCCCTGTGCTTTTCCAGAGCACCGTTCAAAAGGGTGAACATCAGACTGACTTTTTTATGGCCGTGGTCCTCCTTGCAGCACAGCTTGCTCAGCTCCCCTGTCGTGTCAGGAGCTCTGCCACCCTTCTCAGTGACTCTATTGATTTGTGACTCTACAGCACAAGTTGCTCATTGCACAATCACAAGTGTGTCACTTCGCCATGGATATATGAGCAGTTCTGCGGGGAGGTGTTGCAATGTCCTTGGAAAGGAAGAGCACACAGTGTTGACCTAGGGGTGAAAATCTCCACATCCCGTTCCAAATCTCCTGAACCAGCCAGGACTCATTCTTTGGGTTTTGCATGATGTTTATCTTGGGGTTTGAGATCAGGTACCTTTTTTGGGTTCAGGTGGCCTGTCTATGCATCCTGTTCAACGCGTCCTGTTTAATGCGCGTATAACGATAGCAGACCCTTGAGAACCATCGGAGTGTGGAAGCTGATCCTGCATGAGCAAGGCTCAGTGAAGACAACAGTACAGATCCTGCTGAGCTCCCACAGTTCAGTCGGAGCTGCACTGTTGTCTTCATCGAGCCCAGAAGTGGGTGTCCCTGTGGTTTGGACTCTACTATATAGCAAACATGCCTTGATTAGCTGCTCTGAATAAGGCCTCTGCGTTTATTCTGGTTGCTTTCTTTTCTTCCCACCAGCAGTTTTGTGGAGTCCAGACTTTTGTGGCTTTCCAGAGCCTGATCATCTGGGACTGGTCAGGGGACAATGACAGAACTGTCTTCTTTTTCAGCCCGTCGCACAAATAAGCAACATGCTTGAAACATTACTGCATTAGCTTATATCAGTGCATTGTGTCCTTCTGCTACTGCTTCTCCTTATCCTGTTATTTTGAAGCACCTGCTTGGTCACATTCTTCGGTAACATGGGTTGCATTATGAGAGCTACTGAATTTGGCATACTTTAATTAAGATCTGGGGGAGCAAAGGAAATATGCCAACCCTTGCAAGGTTTAGATCAGGAGTTGGGCAGAAAAAGTTTTGCTTCCAGTGCAAAAATTATGATAATGATGTTGTTAATTAATAGTAGAAAATAATAATTAACAATAATTATTGCTCTGCCCTGATACAGGGAAAAAGGTCAACATTTTTCAGTTTTCATAAATGAATGCTCTCCAAATGACATAGGAATGAGTCATTCAAGCCATTTTGGTTTGTACTTTTTGAGATGCTTTATTTGACTGATCGTCTTACTGCATCTTTTTTACCATGTAAATTCTTAGCTGCAATTCATCCTTTGAATTGAGGAATTCCGCACAAAGAGCAGAACTTTGTGGATGTTTTTGAAATGGGATTAAAAAAAAAAGTCTTAAGGAATTGGTCAAAACTAAAAGAATTGGGCATTTTCCAGCAACAACAGAATCTGGACAGAAAAATCCCTGACCAGTTTTATCAATGGCATCTGCAAGTAGTAAATTTTCAGATGTGGCATTTTTTTTAAATTTTCATGCATCTGGTTAGGCACAGGAGGATGGAGTTAATTGAGGAAGGGCAGTCTTAGGGGTTCTCCACACATGCTAGAGAGGGGACAAAGGGCTACCCACAAGAGGTTGGTGCAGCCTTGTACCTCTCCAAGACCATTCCTACGGACACAGCTTTATCCACTTCCCTTGGCCTTTTCAGAAGAGACGAGTTGGGTCTCTGTGACACCAGTGAGTGGACCAGGAAGTCCAAAGGTAACATTTACAGGAATAGTCCACCATCTGTGTAGTCCCTGCAAGAGGTTTCAAAAGGAGGAGGGACTCCATTTTTCTGGAATAGCCAGTCAAAGCCCTCTTGAGCACAGTCAAATGTGCAGGAAGAAGGATGCCATGATCAAAGACCATCTTATGGCTCTCGACCTTAGTGAGCCTTAACTTTCAGGGATGTCCCTCAGGCCATATGCTTGGCCACTGAAGAAGAGCTGCCCAGAAGTCCTTACCACAAGTAGCAGATTCTGGATGCAGAAGCAGTCCTGTCCGGACTTGTTGACTCATGTGCCGTGCACGCTGGAAATTTCTTTCCTAGAAAACCTATCTGGAGCCATAGTAATAAATAACAAATCATCTTCATCAGCCTGGAAGTATCAGACAGCTGAAAAAGAAAGGGAACCATGAGCCCTGCATGCTTTCAGAGGCCTCCTGGCCACTGTTGCTGCCAGCAGCCTTGCTTATGAGGAGCTGAGACCCAGGAATGCCAGGGTGGCACATGTGTCTCGACAGCTTGTATGCTAGCTTGGGAGGTGTCAGAAGGTGCACATGTTCATGAGGGCTTCTTTTCTGTCCCTTTTCCCAGTGCTGATTCACTAGTAAATAAAGATGAAAAGCCTGAGCTGTCCTAGACGCAGAGAAAACAGCTATCTACTGCCTTCTGTCTAGAAAGCTCTTCTCCCCACGCACGCTAGGCTGACTGGAGAGATCTGAAGATGGGCTATACGGTAGCTGTCATGACATCAAAGCTTCTTTGACACTTTTCTGTTTTGCTTTTTCCCTTCTCACCAATCTCTTTCTCTGTTGGGTTTGGTGTTTTTTTTAAATTTCCTTCCACCGGTTTTTGCATAATTTTCAGTCTTTTCTTAATGTCATGCAGCTTTAGTCACACTGAAGTTCCAGCCTTGGCTGACCTCTTGCGAATTTGTGCCTGAGCCAGTTTTAGCTCCTTTCAAACAAGGCACCCCTTTTTGAAGTGGGTAGGACGTTTGCTTCTCAACAGCACCCTTGAGGCCCTTCAATGTGCTCACAACATACATGAAATCTCAGATCCCAGACAAATGGGCAGCATGTTGAAAGCTAAACCGGGTACCCTTGATGACTCTGTGAATAAATTCATGACTCTACCCATGTGGATGAATAAACTTCAGAGAGGATTAGGAAGACATCTTCTATTTTAGATGCCTTGTTCAAACCCAGTGCAATCTCTTAAAGGTTTCTCCAAAGTTGTGCTTCCCTAGGGATGTCCCTGTGAGTCTGCATCACCCAGCTGCCTCAGGTTTGTGCTCTTTGATTGCCAACAGGGCATCTTCTTCAATCCACTTCCCGGCACCAGCTTCCTCTGCTTCATCATGGGGAAGGTCAGCAGGTCTTGATGTCTTGGGCTGGGCCTTCCTTGGGAGCTGGCTGGGCTCCCTGGTACAGAAATGACGTTACTGGTATGTCTGCCTCTCCTGCACTTCAAGATGAATGTCCAAGAATGAGAAAGGAGGAGAATTTTTCAAAGATATTTGCCTGACTGGGGAGTCAGATTTCCAGTTTGAAAACTTGGATACAGAGAAACTGAAGTGTATGACTAGGGAGTTCAGTGAAGCCTCGTGCAGAGCCATGCCCTGAAGTCCTCCCAAGTCCTCCCCGAGAAGCTGGGGGTGCACAAATAGTCCAGCACAGTGGAGTTGTTAGCACAGGTCCCAAAAAACAGTTGCTGTGTAGCACAGAAAATAGGTTTCCTCATGGGCAGTGAGGGTGCACCAGTTTTTTTGCTTAGTGCAAACCTACCAAAACTGCAGTGAAAGCCAGCAAGAAATCAAGCACCGAAGCCGCATCAGTCATGCAGAGCCTTCCAAAGCTTTCTTCTGTGAGGACAGTGGGTGAAATGTGCCCTGGACGTGAGGTGCCCTGCCGTGGAGAACTGAGAAATACATTCTTTAGGGGAAATATGGACAGGTTTGGAGCTGTGGAGGCGTGGAGGTGGAGAGTGACAGCAGATGGGATGGAGAGGTTATGCAGCCTTTTATTGGCTGTATCTTCTCCTTGAATCATGCTGGATTCAGATGTGCATCTGGAGGTCCCCTGTAGGCATCCAGTGTCCAGCACTGAGGCTCAGGCTACCTCCAAAGTACCAGCAGGTTGTCCCACAGGCGGATGGCCTCCTTTAGGAGCCTGTGGCATCGGTGTATCAGTGTGTCAGCAAATGCCTCACCTCTGGGAGCATTAATGCAGCTCTCCAGGCAGGGATTAGATGTCTATGCAGTGGGGGAGTGGCACCAGCCGTGTCCATCGCCACAGCATGGAGATCTTTATACCTTGTCCTGCCTTGTGTCCAGCCACCTGATGCCTCCTCAGATCCTTCCCCAGACCTCAGCCGACTCAATCCTCTCATTTGCAGAGGACCCTTCCAACTTAGAGAAGTCTCTGTCTCTGCAGGCCTGACAGATGGGCTGGCGTACCCTCGGTCTGTGCAGCTGGTGTGGCTGCTGCGAGACCCTTGCGCTCCCTCACATGTCATGATTCCTAGCTGCTGGCCCAGATCAGGCTATCTCCGTGATGAGGGAAAACTATTAAAAATCAGGGTTTTCTTGTCATAATGAATAGGGAAGACTTCTCTAATTTATACCTCTTCCCCCCAAGGGAACTAAATAATTGCGGAAAAAAACTGTCTGTGTTCCCTTAAGCAAGTAGGGGGAAGGAAGAATTCATCTCTCTTCTTGACTTTTTTTTATTGCTGCTGGAGTTGTGTATCTGTAATGTGCCATCTAAACATAAATCTGTCAAGAACAACACATGTTGCCATAGCCCTTGAGCAACAGCACAGAACTAATCTGCCAACAAGCTTTGGAACTGCAAAGCTTTGGTCATATTAAACATCAAAGCCATCATCCCCTTCACGACATCTGCAGACTGGGAGCAGGCATTGGCATACTTTTGGGAGGCACAGAAGGGTCAGATCTGCCCTGCCCATGTAGGGCTGGCAATGACAGTGTGGGACCTGGGCACGGACCTGCCCCACTCCACCCCACCATATGCACAGGTTGGGACCAGCCGTCTGACACGGTACCGAGGCTGCTCCGGCTGCTTGCTGTCCTTCTCCTTCTCCAGCAGGGAGCTAAGCCATTGACTTCAGGCTCGGACTTCTGGTCCTTGTCCTTTGTGCTGAGGTTTCTTTCAGTCCCTTCTTCACTGACCAGCTGGGGCCTGCCGGACACTGAGGGACAGTGCAATCTTGCAGGTGGCGTCTGAGAGCAAGGAAGGTCTGATACGCATGAGAGGCAGAGCCTGCAGCCCTTCTTACCCCAGGAATTTGGAAAAACAGATGTTAAGATGCTAGCTATAATGATAAAACCCTCTTAAGGTCAGAGGAGGGAGAGGTTCGTTGGGGACGGAGGGAGTCTGGGACAGGTTGGGGCTTCAAGGAAGGTAGGGATAACTTTGAGGGACTATCCAAGGAAGCCAGAAGAAAAGATGTGAAGTGAGGGAAAGAGACAAGTGCCTAGGGGAGAAGCGTTGGACCACCCACGGCTGAGCTCCTGTTGCTCCCCAGGTTGGTGGCTCACAACGCAGAGTGCACAGGTGCTGCTGCACCATGTGGGCTTCAGCAGCTCCCTCTGCACCGCTGACAACGTCCCTGTGTTCCCCAAAGCTGGATCAGCCTGGGAGCTGCTCTGGGGAGCTTACTCACGAACCGGTGCACGTGTCTGGTGGCCCTCATCCACAGGGCACCATCCCTGCCACTGCGGCATCATGCTAATGTGTAACCGGTGCCCCATGAGCTGGCACATCGTGGCCCATCACGTAACATCGGTTGGAAGAGCCTTGCAGTTGGGCTGTTCGGTTCAGCTTTCTTCTCTGTCCCTTTCTCTCTGTTAACACAGAGACTCTGCACATGCTTTCTCTCTAACCGCAACGTAATCCTTTTCCCTGGAACATCCTGTGGGTGCTTCTGTGGTAATAACGGGAAGACGCTTGCCGCACACAATGCTCACTGTCACCTGAGCAGCTGCTCCCCTGTCTGTGGTGCCTCTTGCCAGTTGTGTCTAGATAGCAGCTCCAAGGACAGTCTCTGAAAGTAGCATCCAGCCCATCTCGATCTTCCTGCCCACTGGTGCTTCTAGCAGGTGAGAAGGAAGGAGGCAGGTAGAGGAGGAAAGGAGGGGTTTGGTTGGCTGCTTGAAGACCCAGGCCAAAAATAGAGCTGGAATGCTGATGTTGCAGGTGCCTGGTTAAAGCAAAGCGAAGAGTAAATATGCGCGTAAAGCCTTTATTTTTTCCATTCATCACAATGCACTTTTTATTTCTGACCTTCGCCTCAAGAATGGTGCTAGACATGTTCTGTGATTTCTCCCCTTTTCCCCTCCAGATGTCCAAACGGATTCTTCGGACAGAGATGTTTGGAGAAACTGCCTTTGCGATTGTACATGCCAGATCCTAAGCAAAGTATGTTTGAAGACAAAAAATGCACCACACTACTTAAAACCTCCTGGGCACAGCGGTGGATGTAGAGTGGTCTAGTCAGGGATGGCTCTTGGTGTCAGCTTTGGGCTAGGGCTTAGGGATGCAGGTAAGGGTGAAGGCTGAGAGCAAATGGATAGGAGTCGTGGAAGGGACCAGAAGGGGCCTCAGTTCAGTCTGTTTGGGTGTCATTTTGCTATCCTGTTTCTCTCTTTCTGGTTTTCTTTCTTTCGGTAGGTGTCCGATCGAATTCACAGGAGACCGATGTCAGCATTTCGCAATGGTCAGCTTCTCCAGTATGTCTCTTTCTACTTCTCTCTCTGCCTGGTTATTGTAGCTCTGTGTTGTGTCCTTAAAGCAGGTTCTTCTGTTCTCCAAGAGCCCTCTTCCTGTCTTGCACGCTCCCAGCTCTGCTTGGTCATAAGAGGAGCTGTGATCATGTCCAAGAGGAGAATCGGGGCTCTTGTTACCTTCCCATTTGTTAGAATGGGTTCTGTTTTCATTTCTGATTGAACTTAATGTTGCTTGCTCTTTCCATGCAAAACGCAAACAAGGCACAAGGTTATGCGGTGTGCTGTGTGAGTCTGTGGTGTCTGTGTAACAAGCCGAATCCACTAGCGTTGCTGGCTCAACCGGGACGATGTTGTGCAGTGCAGGAGATGCACGTTTTCCCAGGGCTCTTGCGAGGGAGTGTGTGAGTCGCTCTGTACAAACCGAGGAAATCACAGCAAGGGCTGTAATGGGGCTTCCCCTGAGGTGAGGTGGCACTTCTGTTTCCAGAAGATGAGCCGAGCACCAGCTGCCGTTCAGGTGAGATGGTTGGAGGCTGGCTGGGAGTCAGATCCTGGAGCGCACCCGGAGGGCTGGACGGGGCATGCCTGGAGCACCAGAGGTCACGCCGGTGGCTGCCACCATCTCAGGCTTCCCACGCCTCAGCACCGTGCAGGATATGGGCTAAATCTGCTGACTCAGTGTCTCAGACTATGTCCCTCCCAGACACAGAGATGTTCCTGTCTCTCCTAGGGGTTTGGACAGCCTTGCATGTGGGGTTGTGTCTAACCACAGCGACCAATCCTTTAACCTCAGATTCAGTGGGCGTTAAGTTCCCTACAGCCCTTGCACTTGGTGCTTCCTAGTTTCTAGTTCCTACAGGCTCTAGGTCTCCAGAGATGCCTGGCTTATGGACATCATTAGCTTGTTTTGTTCAAGGCAGATAATTTTTCTGGGCCCATATAGAGACAGTGCCCCAGCGTCAGTGGGATCCTGGTTTGGGTAGAGTGACCCTCTGTGTGACCCATCCCGCCTCCAGTGCTGGCTGCTTGGACCACCACAAATGGTGGGTTTAAAAAGAGGCTTTTAAAAAAGAGACACAAAAGAGGCTTTAATTAGTGGCAACCAGAGGCGAAATGCCTCTCCATGATGACTCCTTGATTGCCAGTACTCCCTCTCCCGCTGCTCTGTGAGAAATCCTGCAGCCCTCATCCTGAACTGGCAATAGCAGGAGCCTCATTAGCACATGCTAATAGCTGGCAAGTGCTCGCGTTCGACTCCCTTCTACAGGGTACACAGACAAGATGCAAATGAGCTTTGTGAGGCCCTTGGGACAGCTTGATGTTTTTACATGGCCTTTTGTTCCAAATTGGCTTCCAAAGTTGAAGCATCCATTGATGTATTCTTTCAGACTGAAACAGCCGAGTAAGCTCTTTTTAAAATGACAGAACAAAATGTTCTGTTTTGGTCTTTAACCTGATGTGAAGGGGTTTCCTTTCTGCTTGTAAGCCCACGGTGTCAGGGACCCCGGCTGCAGACAGGGGTGGGATGCTCACCCGGTGAAGTAAATCAGCTTCAAAATCACCTACGAATCAGTAGCGTGTTTCATGAGCTGGTGTCCAACATGCTGCCATGCTGCAAAACCGAAGCATGTGTGAAAATGAGTTTTGTGTCAGGAAAATACCTTTTTAGAACATAGAGTAAAATGTTCTCTCATTTTACTGCGAGAGTAAACGGCGAGAGTAAACAGCGTGTGCTTTTTTTCCCCAGCCTGCAGAATCCAACTTTTTATGAGAACGAGATTTAACTTTAACCAACTTTATAACCAACACACGTACACTTCCTTACCTCAATTCTGCTTTAACTACAGGATAGAAAGGTAAAAACAGGTTAACAATCCAGGTTACCTGTCTGAACTTGGATAAAAATCATTTAAGAAGATGATTCATATGTGTTTATAGCTGTTTTCACTTTCAGGTCACAGTTGGGTAATATACATAGCAGCAACACTGCAGAAAAGCATGCACTGAACTTGCTGTTCCTCTGAGTAGGAGAGGGATTTCACTTGAGTCTGGACCATGCAAATGCTTACTTTATACTTTAATCAATAATTAGGGCCCAGTAGAAGTTGCTGTTGCTCTGTAATTCACTCAGTGCTTCTTCCCATATGGGTTCTGACCCGGCAAAAGCTGAAACAGATTAAATGAGGTCCAGGCATTTCCATTGGAAATAAAATAGCTCTGTCCTGATTCATGTTTTGAGAACATTACCAGCACTTGACAGATACTTAAATAGTAAATAATGACACCTACACTGCTGTTCTTCTAAATGCGTTTGGTTTTCAGGCCTAGATTGGAGTCTTCTGGTCCTTTAACATAAATATTAAATATTACAATATGGCTTTTAGTAGGTATATCCCAGGGCTGAGCGGAAGTCCCTGCAGAATGAACTAAATTTAAGATGCTGTTCTGAAAAGATACTTTGCTGAATTTGGGCCAGACACGGAGACAGTGCAGCACCCCAGCATTATGCCAGATGTTGTGTACCTTCCTTCCGGGAGCAGTGGTTTAAATCTGGATTCAGATTTTCCTCTGGTAAAACGCCCCATGTTCTCTAGGAGTTTGGGCTGTCTTTGTCTATTTGACAGGTAACTCTGGAGGTTTGGTTTTCTTTTGGATTGTGCAAACTACCTGCTTAGACCGCTGCAATTGTGAAGCTGAAAATCAGATGTATTTAGATGTATTTCTCACGTGTGATATTTCTTTTTGTTGCTTTTACAACCATATGACCAAGTGCCTACTGCCAGACATTTTTGGGATATGCCCTACTGCTTGAAAATGAAGAGGAAGTGTTAAAGACAGAGGGTTTTTCAATACCATGCTCACACTGTTGCTATTTTCTAACAGATTGGTACAGAGGAGCTCACTAGGAATTGTATTATTGGTCTAGCTCAGAGAGCTCCCAGTCTGTCCCGGCTCAGCTCTTATTTGGATGAATAGCATTTGCTTTTGGTAGGAAATTGCAACAGCAGAATTCAAGCAAGTATCTCAGCGGTAAACTGCTTATAAGTAGTTTACGTTTTATTTTGCATGTGTTGTAATGCAAACGTTAACGGGTAATGTGCTGAGATACTGGAGTAAAGAAGCAAAGCACGCTAAAACAGCTACTTCTCTGAGAAAATGGATGCGTAGTGCAAACAGAGAACATTGCTCTGGCCTAGGAAGGTGCCATTTCTGTGGTACCTGACTGTGTCAGCTCTCTTAAACCTGCCTTTACGCTAAGCCTGCGTTAGTCTAAGCCACCCTGAGGGTCTGTTTTCCAGCAAGGCTCGTACTGTACGGACATGTATTTTGTGCAGCAGTGGCTGGGTATGTGTAGACACTTGGCTACCATCAGTCAGCAAATGGACAATAATCTACTGAGCGGCATCAACAGACATGAGGGCCTTTGAGACGCTGACACGTAGTAATCCCACATCTAGTAAGTATGGGCAAAGTCTCCCAGGGAAACCTAAAATCTTTGTCCTGTTTGTTACATGTCAGTTTTAGGACAGTATGACAGACGGCTTTCCCGCATTCATCCAAACAGAAAACCTGCCAGAAGAAGGGAGGAAGGAGAGATGTCAGAGCAAACGACTGCACGTTCACTGAGATTAAAATAGTTGAAGAAAAAGATGTCCTGGCTTAAGAAATGCTGACTTAAGCCTGGTTAGATCCCTTTTCTCTGTATGATATTTCACCGATCACAGTCTCTGTGCACGCTCCTTCATCTACCCCTAAGGAATTGGCTGCTGGATCCAGGTTGTCCAGGCTTTAACTAATCTGTAAGGAGAAAGCCTTATAGAGGCCATACAATATAACTGAGGGACGTTAAACATTTGAAGCAATTTTAATTTATAGACTGAAGGAGAATTAATGACAGTGAACAGAGGGACAGTGATTGCCTGCAATTACTGTATAAAACAGAGGAATGCCCTGGTAGATGAGAATATAGACAATTATTTTCATGGGTGATGAGTCATTAAATCATCTTACTAAAATGCTTTTCACATCAAGGTCTTCATATTTCTATGTCTCCACATGATTATAGTTGCAGATATAATTAATATATATACTGCATTGTACATGTGATGGTAAAGTCATATAATCTGCTAGTTTCAGGAGTTAGATCTTGCAGTTCTGATGTAACTCTGACGAAACCAGAGGGCTGGGAGATTTTAACTCCGAAGTGCGACCTAAAGTAGGGATCCTCCCTGACCCTGGCCGCGGGGAATGCAATGTGCAGGCACGGAGTACCCAGCCGTACTGGCAGCCTGAGTTCATGTCATGAACTTGTCTTCTGACCCGTGTTTTCCCTGGCCCCTTCTTGGCAGCAGTAGCGCAGACAGACCCTCATTATTTTTTCACTGGGCTTTTAGACATCTGTGTGAGAGGTGTAAGTCCAAATTCATGAAGGTTCTCTTCACAGTCATTGCAGAGAGTTTGGCACCCGAGGATGAGCATTTGGCTAATTGAAGTCCAGTGCTGCCATCAGTGATGAGTCGTCTCTGGCTTCCAGAGGTGCTGAGGGTGATGAGTACAAACTCAGAGGTTTAGCTGCCAGCTGTCTCTCCTGGAGCCCTGGTACAGGTAATCTGCAGAATTACAGATCACAGCTGTCTCTGGCTGGCTGCCCATGCACTGATGAGAACCAGAAGTTCAACACATCAAACAGTTGATCCACAGCCTGAATGAATCCATAGCATTAGCACCCAGGGACTATTTTGTCTTTGCAGTCAGATCTTCATCTCTGCTGGCACACATGGGTGAAAACTTCAGCAATATGACAAAAAAGTCAGGAAGTCTTTCTAATATGAGAGCTTCTAGTGGGTACTGGAGATGGCCCAGTTGACAGCTGTCTCCTGGGTCCAGCTTCATAGGCACAACTATGTCTTGCAGCTCTTTCCAGAACACAGAAGCATGTCCGAAATCATCCTTCCTTTTAAGAAACCTTTTTTTTTTAAAGCTGTGCTGGCACCTGTATTTCATAGCTGCCTGTTCTATATCAGGTCAAGATCTAACTCTGTCTTCTCTCTCCTACAATAAACTTTTCAGGTCTTTGTAAATCCCTTCTGGAAGTTTACTAATGAATTGCCAGTCAAAACATGTTGGCAGCTATTTCACACCTGTTGGCAGCTATTTTCACACCTGAGATACTGAGGGTTAAACATTGTGAGCGGGAATGTTTTATACCTTTTCTAAATCTGCGTATTTGGATTATTTCCACTTGTGATTTATGGAACAATTCAGAAATTTAGGATGAAGTTTTATGTTTGTGCTTGTCTCTTGTCTGTGGAATCTGAAATTTCATCTTAACTTTGCTGTTTATTCATCTCCCAAAATAATTATCACTGATCTGGAGGACAAATGTCATACGATTCATCTTGTTTAGTGAAACATTTTCATTTCTACTTTGTGACCTACTTAAAGTTGAAGTCTGTAGCCTGCCTGTAAACATCCCAGAATAGAGCTGACATTCATATACAATGTAATCTAGCATGTTCTCCATTTTTACCCCATATTTCATTCTTGGTTTCTTTACAAATTGAATTTTAATTCATAGTCTGGTCTGCTTTGGAAGGACAGAGCACCATTTTCTGCTTTTCCATTGGGAGATCAGTCTTTCTCTTTGACTTTGGGCTCCCCTAAGACTGTTATTCAGGCATTGAATCCCTTTTTGAAAGGGAGAAAGACATTTACTCTTGTTGGATGGCACTCAGTGTAGTCATCTGGAAACATGGAAGAGCTTGAGCTGAGAAATCAGTCTTGCAGTTGCAGACTATCTTGGTCAATTCCGCTACAGTGGATGCTGATATGGAAGCATATCCTGAGTTCCCAGCTTGATATGTCTCCCAGGGCTCCCGAAGTGTAGCCATCAAAAGTTTAGTGCCATGGGTCCGTCTTCTGACCAATTTGCTGTGTGACAGGACATTTCCCTTGCTTAGGCATTAGGGATTCCTTCCAACAAGAGATGACGAGCACGGGCATTTCTGAGGCGAGTACCACCATCTGTGGTACCTCTTGAGCGTGCACCACACCATCACTGGGTGTGATCTGTCTAACTGTGTGACTGTGTGCTGGTCTCAGCAGCGTGATTCCTGCCCAACCATAACGCGTTTCCTGTAGATCAGACGTCTGTGTCTTCCCATCAGTCATTCCTTCCAAAGAAATTGCTTTCATAGAGCTTTTCCAGACAGAAAAGCATGAACTCTTTCTACTTACAATGTCTGTAAGTTCTACTGCAGTGTCTCTCTGGGCCGGATCCGGAATCACGTGTTCCCACAGCAGCACACAAAGGGACTCCCACACTGCCGACTAAACTGTCGTGGAAGCAGAGCAGTGTGGGTTTACTGGAGGGGGAGGCTTCTTATTTTCCTGAGGTCCCATTCACAGCGAAGTCACCAGGCTGCAGCCGAAGGAGTGTTCAGAGGTCATCACGCTGACATGTAAAAGTGACCCTTCCGACAGGTGGGTTTGGGACAGTTGCTCCTCCCACTGAGGCAGAGTGTCCCTGAGAGCAGAGGGATAAACGTACCGCTTCAAGCTCTTCTGGGAAGATCTAGATCTGGATCTCTGGTCACTTCAATTCACTTATTCAGCAGTAGTTTCCTGCCTGTTCCATTGCAATACAAAAATGAGAAGCAGAGGAATACTTCTAGCTACCTTTCTGTTTCCTCCTCCACCTCTTACTCATCTGAACCCAAAAGCAATATTTAGCAGCATTTTAAATTCCACAAACATTCTGCAGCTTCCTTTCAATGATGCGATAACTGCTGACCACTTAATTACAGGGCGATGACTATGCTGTGGTGTGGCTGGGTAATTACAGCGCATTTGTGGTTTATCATAACAGGGTTATTCCTCTCCCCTGGGCGCCCGAACAGGTTACCCTTTGGGATCTCCTAAAGTTAATTGCGTGCTAATCCACAGCAGCTTGCTAATGCTCTGTTGTTATGTATCCAGACTCTTGAGATGACCCAAATTGTTTTTATTGATACAGTACTGGACAAGCTAAATGGCTGTGCTAAGTGGCTATGGAAAGTTTGCAGACTATCGGTACTTGGAGATCCAATGTGCTGCCCAGCCCTTAACACGAGCACAGTGTTCTCTGTCCCCAGCATCATGGGAGGTCTTGCATTGCTCCCTGTGCTTCCTGGGGGGAAGCCTGGACCAGGGTGCTGCAAGTATTACTCCTGACAATACAATTTATTATCGATAATCTCTCTTGGTGGTCCTCATATGTTAATTCCCTGCTTTGTTTCATGCCTTGGAGCATGTTCTGTGACCCAGACGCTCTGGGGGACCCAGGCATGTCTGGGGGGAATAATGCATGTGGTAACTAAACATCTTAATGACCTTCTTGGGCAACGTGAAGTCCACATGAGCACAGGCCTAGTGTTCACAGCTGTTTGCTAAGTCTTTCATCCTTCTTAATCATCCTATAAATCTGCAGTATGGTGAGAGCCACCTTGTCTTGAGGTGTTACTCCTGTAAGGATGTTTTAAATGTTTTTGTCTTTCATCTTTTAAGACAGGAAAAATACCTTCTAGAGAAAAACATAGTCACAAAGTCATTGTGTATCAAGTAAACGTAGGACTTACTCTCCAATGATTAGAAGAAAATCCACCACAAAATTTGTGACAGTGGGTCCACAGAGCACCCACCCTACTGGTAGCACCTAAATCCAACTGCATCTTTTTCTTTCAGTCCACTTCAGCTGAATTTTTTTGAGACCTTTGGGGAACTTGAATGTAAGGTCCATGCATAACTTGAGTCTTCAGCCACCCCTGCTTTGAAGAGCTGAGTGGTACCGATCTGGGTACCAACCCGAATCCCATGCAGGTGTGCTGCAGCTGAGATGAAGAGTGTGAAAATGAAATATTTTTGTTCTCTCTTTCATATTTTTTCCCTTTTCCCCTTCCTCAGCTCTCCCATGCTGGCAGCCTTTCTGTAGAACAACCTTCTGTCTCAGGTATTTGAACATTTCCAAGCTACTAGTACATTCTCCATTGGGACCAACACAGAAGAGCGTAGCTTAGCTTTTAGGTACAACAAATAACGTAAATACTGTGAAGTGCATTAAAGAGGCCAGTAGATACTGTTTCCTTCACACTGATGGCAGCATTAGGAAGAATGGTTTCTAAAGGCCATCATTTTCAGGAAGGTTCAGTGGGCACATTTTGAAATGAGATTTTCCAAAAAAACATGTCCCATCTTCAAATAGTCTGGGGAGTCTCACAACAGCTCAGGGTGTTCAGCCCTAAGTCCTTGCCATCACCAGGGACCATGTGTGGAGTTCAGACAGAAGGCTGATGATGTGAGAAAAATAATACACCCATTTCCTCAGCCGAGAGCTACAATCTCAGTGCCGTCCCACTGTCATTTATTTGCATAGCAGCCTCTGGATATATTGCTTCCAATGGAGCTTGTCCAGTGAGAGCTGGAGTGCTGCTGCACTCTGTCAGCACTCCTGGCACATATCAATTTTGTCTCTACGGACGGGATTCATCCATTTAGAATCATAGAATCATAGAATCACTTGGGTTGGAAGAGACCTTCGAGATCATCGAGTCCAACCATAAACCTATGCCAAAACCACCCCTAACCCATGTCCCTCAGCACCACGTCTGCCCGGCTTTTAAATACCTCCAGGGATGGTGATTTAATCTTAGCTATCCCAAAGGCTCCCTCTGCCACAAGCCTGGGATAAAATACACCTCCCTGTTGCAACCACCTCTATCATCGTGTAGTGAATCCGCGTCTGCAGGAGCTGGCAGACGTACCTGGACCTCATGCACCTCTCTATTTGGTTAATCGCTACAGAGGGGACTGTTGCCCAAAGGCTTCTAGGCATCCCCAGCAGCCAAGTCTGCCAGACTCCCAGTCTAACTGGGAGGGTGAGTAAAACGCAAGCTGACCGAACTGTTGCAGGACACAGTGCAGGTGCTACACGTCATGCTGAGCATCTTCCCCACCTAGCATCAAATATAACCCACAGCTTTTAAGATGCGTTAATTTTCCCGATCGACCTCTTAAAAAAGCGAAGGAGACTGCTTCCAAACATGGTAAGCAGTCAGAAATCTCTTTTGCTCCCAACGAAAGCAAATTGTTTTCTCTAGGAGAAATTTTGATTTGTCAAACGTGTTTGCTCCCATGTGATATGTTGTTGGTATAAAACAGGCATGCACAACGTGGTAGCCCATGTTTGTGAAGACGATACCCCTCTGCTGACTGCAGAATGATTACATTTTAAAGCAATGTTTTTCATGGAACGGGGGTCATCTTGCTAGCCTCTGGATTGGCATGTGTTGAATAATTTTGAACAGTCTCTTCTTTAGAAGAGAGACAAACCCTTCAAATCCCAGCCTGCTCTTGAAGTATCTCCTCCTTCACCGTCCCAGCACAGAAAGCAACACCTGCCCAGGCTGGGAGGACCTCCTGAGCAGGACGGGGGATACAGAAACAATGTCTGTAGCCTGAAATGATGGTAGAGAAGTGTTGACATGGACATCAGGTGCAGGAGGATAGGCTGGGGTAAGGCTTCTGCTGTCTTCAAAGCTACCAGTGAGTTTGTGGGCGTAGGCAGGCAATTACATTCCAGCTGCTGCATGGTTGCATGGTTTCTCTCCTACTCAGGGAAACTGAAGCTAATATGCAATGAGCCTGCTGCCTGTATGTGCTCCATGGGGTTGGGAAACCAAAAGAAACTGCAGTTCTGATGTGAAAGGGACAGTACGGAAGGCTAAAGTTCCTCAGGTCCTGCCCACCACCTCTGTTTGCACAGGCATGTCTGAGCTTGCGAAAAGAGATGAAAATATTCTGAGTTGCATCCATTTGTAGCTGTAGACGTTGCAGTAAATCCTGGATCAGGGAGGAAACGTGGCAGTGTAGGCAGTATGCAGCTATGGGATGGATCAGTAGCGTAGATATATAGAAGAAATTTAATGTATCTCTACTGGCATTTGTCACAGTGTCAGGTGAAACAGCGTGTGTCGTGGTAGCATGCCTTAGGAAAAGGTCAAGGCTAGATGCGACAACCAAGAGGTTTAGGATGATGAGTGTATTATGTCCAGTTCTCTGCTGCCCACCACATTGTGTCCATGTCACTGCAACACGTACAAAATGACTGTGAACCACGTGGTAGCATTTGCTGGTCCTTTTGCACAAATGTGAGATATGAATCAGAGAGCAGCCAGGTTTTGGAGCCTTTGAATTACAAAAAAAATTTGAAAAACCCAGCGCCACCCAACTTCTGCCCCCCCCAAACATCAGCATCGATTTGAAGAGAAGAACCTGCTTTAGAAAACGTGTTTACATGTTCCATAATGATTAGTGCTTATTTCCCCACCCCCCTTGCTGAAATTTTGAAGAGCATTGCAAAAGAAAGCCAAAGCAGCAGAAAAGAGCAGCTCTGATGCAAAATATAGCAAATAAATCTGGACATCTCCAAGCTGCAAATAATCTTGTGTGTATGGTGATTGGGAACAGCTGAGCTCACTTTCCTGTACAGTGATAAGTATGGAGAACTTTAATGTTTATGTAAGAAAAACTGTCCTTAGGTGAGGCCTGTACCAGGAAAATTACTAAAATTCAGGATATCTGTTTTGGATCACTGTGTTATTGATTCGTTAGGTAAACTACTTTGCCTAGCACTATCTCTGCAAGATGAACTGCAACCTTACTTGTGATGAATACGGATCTGAAAGCAGAGGCTCCAATTTGTGCTTTTTTAAGCATGCTTGTTGTTTCTAAAACAATGCAGCAGAGCCCCAGCAGAAGTGGAATTGGGAAGATCACAGGCTTGAGGGAAACTTCCAGTGCGATTTGCACTTTCAGATCTGCATGGGATTCATTGCCTTGGCTGGGCAACGGACCCCTCGCAGCATCGGTGGTTCACCTGCAGGTCGGCACGGCCGGGAGCAGCGCTTACGCCACTGACACACGGACGATGCTGCCAGATGACGCTGTGCATCCCAGACCAGACTTGAGGTTGTGGCAGCAGAATCGTCCCGGCAGGTCTCAGGGCCCCGTGCAAGCGCCCACAAAATCTGTCTGCCCAGCGCTTGTCCTCGGTGCACGGGCCCCCAGGCAGAGAGGGGCGTGTGAAACCATGCGGGGCATATTTTGCCTGTAGACAGTGAATGAATGGGTTTCACCAGGTTCATGCAGTCGCTATGTGTTTTGACCTGTCAGGAGTTGTTTCAGAACAAGTGTACCTTTTTTTTTTTTTTCCTTTTCTTTTTTTTTTTTCCTCCTGCCTAAACTGTGAATTCCATATCAGGTACTAACAAACATGGCTCATCTCAAAAGAATTCATAATTAACTAAAAGAATTCATGATTAACTTCCACTGCAATTTGTTTGGGTCTTTCTTTACATAAGATATAAGCGCTGGTGGGAATTTGAAATGCTCTGAAGCGTACACTGTCTTCCGTGTAACTGCTGCTGAGCCTACAGAAAAGCTAACCTGCTGTAACTGCACAGTGTGTTTGTATATTAGAGATCTCTGACAGACCTGTTTTTCTTTTTCTCTTTCTCTTCCTTGTCTTCTTTCTGCATTGGCAGAGCATCTTGGATTTGAATTAAAGGGTATGGAACAACCATTCATTTATTAATCAGAAGCCATTAAGAGCTGCCCACATTATATTTATGGCTTTAATGGGATGATTAAAAAATCAGCTGTTCTGTTCTCTTCCCTGGCACCAAGATAGATGTTTGGATTGAATTAAAAAAAAAACCAACCCAAAACAAAGCAAAACACAAAATCTAAATGTAAATCTATAAAAATGCACGTGTATTTTTAGCAGCACTTTTTTCTTTGTTTCAAGCAGCAGCCTGGTGTGTGTGGCGTGACTGGGATGTTACAATTGCCATACGTCTCCTCATTCAACATGCTTTTATGTATTTAACTGAAAAGCTGGAGTTAGAGTCCATCCAAAAGGCTGCCAGCAGGCACCACTTGGAAACTGCAGGCATTCCATGAATGGGAAGGCAAGGTTTAGGAAGACCAGGGCTTTTATATAAACTGCCGTCCTAGACATGCTAACCTCCACTGGATCCTACGAAGGGTCAGGATGAGCTTTGCCGTTCCTCCTCCCAAAGGTTCGTAGCTTATTTTGGTTCTTGACTGTGAGGAAATTATTCCAAGAAAAGCGACATCGGACAAGTTAGTCTAGAAAACAGTGAGCCTAGGGAAGTCAGTAGTCTCCAATGAAAGTGGAGGGTGTAAAGTGGAGCATCATTGTACAAGCTGAAGTTCTGAAAAACACTGCAGTAACTTAAACACTTTAAAAAATATTCCCTTTGGGCAATTACCTGCTCCTGCCCAGTTGCTCATAATATTATTTTTCTTCCATTCTCCTCAGTACATTTTTAGAAATGCACCAAGTATCTCTTGAGTAAGCACCTTGGAAATCAGATCCTTGAGGCTAGGTGTCCCTTGGGTGTAGAGGCCAACTTCAGGCAGGGCTTGGTCAGATGAGAGCAGAGGGATTTATCTTTATCACTTAACTTAAAAACATTGACTTGGCAATGTCACTTAGAGGAGATCTTCACATGAAGATGCTTCAATTCCATTTGCCAGAGGTATGGGGACACCAGTCTTTCACTTCTGGATCCTAAATTGTCTTCTCAAGTCCCTGAGGTGGACAGACGTGCACTAGTTGAAGCCGGAGAAACTTGTCTCCTCTGGTTTGTGCATGCCTGATCCACCAGGATTGGTGTGTATCCCCCGAGAAGTTCTTCCCTGCTGCAGAAAATATGTGCATTTTGTGGTCAGGTGTTCCAGAGAAAGTGGTGCTGCTAATGCTAATACACTTAAATAAACTTTAAAAATGAGGATTTTTGACATCCCTTTTTTGTTGACCTTTTGTCCTTTTCCTCACCCATTCTCAATGTCATCACAGAACCGCACACATCCCGCTCCCAGTCTGCAGTCGTCTCTTCTCTGTCATTCGTCTTTCACTTTCATGCGTTGCTGTGACACCCATGGCTGGACTGTGATTCTGTCAGCATTGTGTGGCACCACATGGTTTGTTCATAGTGTTTGCTGCCGTAGAGTGATGATGCTGCTGATGAAGACGTGGTGTTTGTAGAGCATAGAGGCACAAATGGGCAAGTCCTGCTCCAGGATCTTAGCTTCTCAAATGCAAAATTGTAGTGTGCATTCTCTTATTTTCTTTCTGTCGCTGTTCAGATAGTTTTGTGCAACATGAAGATATTGTGTTATAAAGTGCCAACTTTAATGAGATGTTAGGAGCCAAGCTAAATTACTGTCAGGGGGTCATTTAATTTTTAGTTTTGCGGCACTGATGCACACAGCCTCATACTTCGCTGCGTCACATAGCAGAGCTGTCAGCTCAAGACAGAGAGGCTAAATCTGCATTTCTGATGAACTGAAATATTCCCCATGCAATTCAGGTGAAGGTTCAGGACAGTCAAACATAGCAGAGTCAGGATCCCATATTGACATGATCACCAGAACACAGGCTGTGATTTGAGCCTCGGGTGAAAAATTTTGGCATGTAGATAATAGGTTTAAAAAAAAAAACAAACCAAAAAACTGTAGTTTTTACTCCTTCTCCCTCTACTGTGATTCAAAGGGAATGATTTATGCTTGGAAAAAACGCCTTTGTAGCAAAAAACGTAGCTGGTGAAGGATCTTTGAATAAATTGGCTTGATGGATGGGTCCATGGTGAAAATTGACCTCCTGCCCAGCCTTTTTTTTTTTTTTTTTTTGTAAAAGCAGTTTTTGCTGGGTAGTAGTAAAATTCTTGCCCGGTGCCATCCATAAACAGGACACGGTCCTAGCTGGTTTTCCTGATTCTGGTAAAATCTCTGAAACTCCTGTCTGAAGGAAAGAGCTGTACAGCTGGAATCCAGGTCCCGGAGGTGTGCAAAGAGCAAAAAACTCGTCTGCCATGGTTGCTGATGCCTGGAATAGGGCATCCGTGCAAGGGAAACGTGTTGCTGAAGGAGGTGTTTTGCCCCAGAGCAAACGCCACGTCACCCCCACGCCAGCTCCACCTGGTTCCTTGTAGTAAAGCACAAAGAGTGTAAGGTCATCCAGCATCCAGACCCCTCTCTCTGGGCAGGTCCCAGTCTGTACACGCTCTGGCTCTGAGGAGGCGCAGCCATCTGGTGAAGCTGCTGCCGCATGCGGTAACCTCCAGCCCAAGTGAGATCCGTGACCCGTCCTTCCTGGTCCACACCACCATGGGGATGGATCCTGGGAGAGTCTCAGCTGCCTGCCTCCCTAGTGAATGGTGGGAGATTTCTTTCCTGGCCGCTCCACCGGCACCCTGAGCGCCTCATGAAGCCAAAGGCCAGTGCACAAACCAACCAAATGGAAATGTATTTCTTTAAACTGCAGCTTTGCAGCACACGCACGAAGCAAGCTCTGCTGGTTATGTTTTGCATCTCTGTGCCAGGCTGTCATTTTCAGCCCTTCTTTAGCAGATCTTTCTTCATTCCCATTTGGAGAGTTTTGAGTAGAAAGAGATAAACATTTTTCCCAGGGCCTTTTTTTCTTCCAAATTTGCTTTTTGCTTCCTAAAATGGCAAGGGGGAATTGGTCTAAATATTCAGTTATCTCGAATGTTTCATTTCCTCCCCCTTGCTCTTTTGCTAAGGTCTAGTTCCAGGTGTTTCTGGGACCAGACCTGTTTCTCTTCTGGTTTTGTATTTCATTGTTTGGTAGCACTGGCTATATCATATAGTCTATTCAAGGTATTTAGGGCGGCATGGTGAACCATGCCAAGCACAGCAACCATGGCATGAGTTTTATTGCCTAATCTGCATGAAAAAATATTTCAGTGAATATTAAAGAAGTCACAAACCCCAATAACTTTAACATTAACACATAGTATGGGCGCACAAGGACATTGTTTGTAGATGCTGAACTAAAATGCTCATGGCAGCTGTGCACTGAATCCTTCCTTCAGTCATCTGTCTGGAGAACCAAATTGCCTCTGCTGATCTCGGTGGAGACGGCTGAATGTCACCGAGAAGAGCATCTGCTCTGGTGTAGCCACGGAGGAAGATGTGTCCTTGTCGTGCTGCCGAGGTGTAGCTCAGTCACGCTGCAAGCGACATCCGAGCGTTTCCTTGGAGCTTTGATTAATGTGAATGAATTAACTCACTTCCAGCATGGTCTGGGTTTTGATGCAAGTGACTGACTTTTCTGTTTCGAAAGGTGGCCCATGACAAATGGCGATATTTGAGAGAAGCAGCAGCGTGATGCTTGAAATTTGGGTGTGCATCTGAGTTACCTGGTGCAATGGAATTAATTGCTTCCTAGGGTTTCCTTAAAAATCCATAACTGCAGTTGGTCTCTGTATTTTAATTACTCCACTCCCTTTTCTTTGTCTAATGCGCTATCACTCTTCCATCCTCACTCTGCTTTTTGACTGTTTCAGGATGTCCCTTTCAGCACCTACATGCTTTGGGGCCTGTTGCTCGGTGTTTTCTAGCACACTACTGAGCTCCAGGGCATGCAGCCGCTGCAAGGAAAAGGCATTCTGAGTCCGTCAGAGCAGAGAGCCTGTGATGAGAGCATCACAGGGCATGCATGTACGTGGTGAGTGGAGGATGCTCGGGGAATTCCTTGGTAGGCTCCTCAGTTACCGAGAAAGTGGGATCTGCTGGAAGGGAGAGGAGAGTCGTGGGGCTTTTTGAAATTAGTCACCGAGTTAAGCTGCAGGAAAAGAAGCCAAAGCAAGAAGCACGTTGGAGCACAGAAGGGGTGAAATACTGAGCAAGAGAAGGGGAAGGTGCAGAGAAACAAAAGGAATTAAGGTCCCTTGAGGGGTGAGTAAGGTTGGGCCAGCTGGTTTCAGCACTGGGGCAGCTGTTAGAGATGGGCAGTGGATTGGCAGGTGACTGAGCCCTGGTCTCCGTCTCACCCACATGCAGTGCTGGTTCCTGTGCAGCCAGACACATCCCTGGTGCTGGAGCCCGTTTGTAATTAGTTTCTTTCTCTCCATTTGCAGAAGCGGAAGAGCTCTACCAGAAGAGAGTTTTAACCATCACGGGAATCTGTGTTGCCTTGCTTGTGGTGGGCATCGTCTGTGTGGTAGCTTACTGTAAAACCAAGTGAGTATGGGTGGTTAACAGACAATAACTGGCCAGAGGTGACTAACTGGTACTGTTCATGCCTCATGCTTTCACGCTCTTCACCCAAATGCTATTTTAAGGAGATCCTGTGCTGTGGTACTGCTAGGAAGGTCTCATGAAGGAGGCCAGTGAAGCCATCTACCAGGCTGTGCCTGGGCAGGATGTTTTCCCCAGACCATTTGCTTATCCCCTGAATCAGCAGCATTTTGCCCGTCCAGGCGCTGCTGTGTTGCTGGGAAGAGCTGGCCCCCAAGCCAGTAGCTCTTCTCCTGACAGCAGAAGCACACTGTTGTGCAGGAGCCATTGCCTCATCTGTGTACATTTCAGGGACTTTCAGAGCACTCTTGATGGAATAAGAGTTTTGGAGACCTCTTTTATGGTCAGCGTCCCCTGCCTGGACAGCACCTTCTTCCCTACTTAGCCTGCACCTCCCCTCAGTTTAGGGTGCCCCTGGGACATGGTGGGTCTTGTGGAGTGGGTACCCTGCCAAGGGCATGGATAGGCTTTGCCACTTTGTGATTAATGCAGGACAGGTCAAGCGCCTTGCCACCAAGGCCAAGCAAAGACCTGCTTTCCCTTTTCCTTCTCCCTGCTTTTCTCCTCCGCTCCCAGTGCCGTGGTGCCCCTGCCTCCACTGCATTGTGCTCGGCCTTGTTTTGCAAGACAGGACCCTGGACCCACCTTCCCAAATTGCACATAATAAGAAATGCTGACCTTTTTTTGAAAAAGCAGCAGAAGGTGGCAAATGTTGAATGCCTTGTTTCTTCCTGCTTGCAACTTTCCACAAACACCACTGAAACATCAAGCGTGTCTTCTCTATCCTCTGCATCCCCCAGGTGTCTCTGGGGGCAGAGAGCCCCGTGAATGGGTCTTCCTAATAGATTCTTTCCTTTCTGTTTTAAAGGAAACAAAGAAAACAAATGCATAATCATTTACGGCAGAACATGTGCCCTGCTCATCAGAACAGGAGTCTTGCGAATGGACCAAGCCATCCACGTTTGGATCCTGAGGAAATCCAAATGGCTGACGTAAGACTTTTTGTCTTGATCTCCCTGCATTTTACTAAGTACCTGTTTTCTGCCAGAGATTCGATGTCGATGTATATACTTACACACCTGTGTGCATGTGAGTGAGGAGCAAAACACTAACAAACTTGAACAAAAAGGTGAGATTCTGCATAGAAACATGTCCAAACCCAGCATCTGAAGGGACATGTGATTTGACTTTGGAGAACAGGATGAAATTAGGGCATTTTGGACAGGCTTGTTATGATGAACCAGGTGTGATCCTGTTTTCCTCTAAGAGAGACGTTCCTGATGTTTCCTGTTAAGTCCCACTTTGCAGCATGACAAATGCGATCAGTGCAGTGGTGGCCACAGCTGCCACAGTGACTGTGTCATGCTGAAGCATGTCGTGGTGACTTGGTCAGCACTGCAGTAGCCCACCTGCCCGTACCAAGAGCTGGTCCATACTGTCTCCCACAGCATCCTCATAGGCAAGCTTAAGAAATGCGGGTCAGAGGAATGGACAGGGGGGTGGATTGAAAACTGGCTGGCAGGCAGAGCTCAGAGGGTTGTGATCAGTGGGGCAGAGTATAGTTGGAGGCCTGTGACTAGTGGTGTTCCCCATGGGTCAGTGCTGGGTCCAGTCCTGGTCAATGTATTCATCAATGACCTGGATGAAGGGATGGAGTGTACCATCAGCAAGTTTGCTGGTGACACCAAGCTGGGAGGGGTGGCTGACACACGAGAAGGCCGAGCTGCCATTCAGTGCGACCTGGACAGGCTGGAGAGTTGGGCAGAGAGAAACCATATGAAATTCAACAAAGGCAAGTGTAGGGTCCTGCCCCTGGGGAGGAATAACCCCATGGACCAGCACAGGTTGGGGCTGACCTGCTGGGAAGCAGCTCTGCAGAGAGGGACCTGGGAGTCCTGGTGGACAACAGGATGCCCATGAGCCAGCAATGTGCCCTGGTGGCCAAGAAGGCCAATGGCATCCTGGGGTGCATCAAGAGGAGTGTGGCCAGCAGGGGGAGGGAGGTCATCCTCCCCCTTTACTCTGCTCTGGTGAGTCCTGTGTCCAGTTCTGGGCTCCTTGATTCAAGAAGGACAGGGGACTACTGGAGAGTGTACAGCAAAGGGCTGCAAAGATGATTAGGGGACTGGAACATCTTTCTTACAGGGAAAGACTTGGGTCTTTTTAGTCTGGAGAAAAGACTGAGGGGGATCTTATCAATGCTTATAAATACTTAAAGGGAGGGTGATGGGAGGATGAAGCCAGGCTTTTTGGAGTGGTGCCCAGTGACAGGACAAGAGGTAACGGGCACAAACTCGAATATACGAAGTTCCGTCTAAACATGAGGAGGAACTTCTTTCCTTTGGGGGCGGCAGAGCACTGGAACAGGCTGCCCAGAGAGGTGGTGGAGTCTCCAACTCTGGAGGCATTCCAAACCCACCTGGATGCTGTCCTGTGCAACCTGCTCTAGGTGGACCTGCTCTGGTAGGGGGGTTGGACCAGATGACCTCCAGAGGTCCCTTCTAACCCCTAACATGCTATGATTCTATGGAGAGTTGTGCTTTGGGCAGGGTGAGATGTCCCGGTGAGGTGCCAGTGTCACACCAAGGAGAACAATCTAAGAATTTAGGACTGCATCCAGAAGGGTGGTTCGGTCACTCTCATGACTTAAGTCACATGAGATTCCCATCAAACTCCGTGAACTTAATAGGACTGTCAACGTGCTGAAGGCCAACTCCTGGACCAAGGCATTGAAAAGGGGCAGAAAAAGGCAGGTGGGAGGCAGAGCCAAATGAAAAGAAATAGTGATGGAAATGAGTACAATGAATCAGTTACTGCTGGGTCGCCCTTTGGGTGTTAAAATACAGGTAGGTTGAATACCAGCCATGAAGGAAGAGGGAAAGGGAATTTCTAAGAACCGCAGCCCCCCTGGCCACAAAGTACTGACTCCCCTAGAGAGCTTAGTGTCCCTGTGAAAAGCAGTGCTTCTTGTTAGATGAAGGAGTATCTCAGCATAAATACTTGGATTACACCTGGTGTTTCTGTAGGACCTGTATCTCTGGCAGATCTCATCTGGTTGTCTTGGTGGCATTCTGTCGGGTGCATAATCTCCTGTGAGCAGAGATGTTTTTCTGCTCAGTAGCTACACGTGGTATCACTCTCCTCCGGGGAACCCCTTGGCTCTCCATACCCTTCTGCAGTCCCCATGCCACGACCCTTTTCCAAAGTGTTCAAAGTGCAAGGGCAGAAAAGAGACTCCAGCCTCCTTGTCTCTTTCCATGGGGTGCAGAGCTGCCTGATTCACTCAGTCCTCATCTAATTTCACCGGAAATAATCAAGCCAGATGAATTTGGCCGTGACAGCGATGGCAAGCTGGTGGCTGATCTGTGTGATTCTTCCTATCTTGCAGTATATTTCTAAGAACGTTTCTGCCACTGAGCATGTGATCCGAAGGGAAACTGAGACAACCTTTTCAGGAAGTCACTCCTGCTCCCCGTCGCATCACTGCTCCACAGCCACTCCAACATCCAGCCAGAGGTGATGTATACCATTTTCTCCCGAATTTTATCCTGCTGTTTGCCTTAGCATGCTGTGAGATTCAAAGCCAGTAAAAGGTTTTCCTTTCACCCCCCTTTCTGTTTTTACTTGATGTTTGGCACTACCCTGGCCGTGTTTACGCTGTGGGTCTTTGCTGGCACGGTGAGTTAGTGGGAGGTGTGGAAAGGTGTGATCCTTGACATGCAGCAAGGTGTCAGCAGGAACCTGCAGCACAGCTGGAAACTATGAGGAAATGAAGTTGTGCTTTCATGCTCTGCACAAACAGAAATAGGCAGGTGCATCTAGGAAAGGTTTTGCAAGATTGTCGTTGCAACCACACTGGACACCTGCAATAATTCATTACGCTCACACAGGTTATTCATGTCATGCTTGATATATTTAGAATGTATTTGCCTTGTGGAAGGCAAAGTTCACAAAATGTCACAAAATGTTTTGACCAGTTCCTCAAAGGTAGAGCCTGACTTGGGAGTCACAGTTTTTCGCCAGAGAAAACACTCCTGTGCCATGTTTCAGTCCAGAAAGTTGCGTTAGAGTCTCAGCCTCTGAGGTGGTGGCACCTCTTTCACTGGAAGTCTTGCTGAAGCTCTCAGGAAAACTGGGGCCAGCAGGAAAGTACCAATAATTCTTGCTACACAGGCAGAGGCATAGGTGTTTTTAAATTTCAACATAGCCATCAGGAGGAAGAGCAGCATAGCTTAGAAGCTGAAGTTCTCACGGTTTTTGAGAGCATTTAAATTGCAGGTAGAGCTTTCCTATTTTGATGAAGTCCAGAAAAGTCCCTCAAATGCTCTGGAAATAGTCCTGTGCTGTTTCAAGTTTGGATGTTCAGGTTCTTCCTCTTACATAGCTCTTATGCTTCTTCCAGTAAGTGGCAGTGGTTCCCTAGGAGAGCACTTGCCTTTGAAAAGTGATGTGGAGGTGCAGGCGTCCATATCTACAGCCTGTCAATGACACATTGCATTGATCACATTGCACTGATTGCATTGATCAATGCATTCCATTGATCACATTGCATTGACTTTATAAAGCAAAAGATGTCCTGGCTTGTTTACTTCGTTAGCTCACTGTGTTTGTCTCCATTCATCCAGGGAGCAATGAATCCTTTCAGTTAAAGCTCAAAGGTGGCTCCTGGTAGGTTTCTTCAGAGTTCAGGCATTAATCAGCGATATACAGTGCGTCAGATCAGCTTCAGGTATTCAGGTGAATTCCTCCTCAGACTCCTCTGGCTAGACCTCCCCCAATTAAAGAGGGAGCCAAGAATGACTTGCTGGGCTGGAAATTACTACCTTTGTCTGGGAAAATCCTACCCCTGGTGAGAGAGATGGTGTGCTTTCCAGTATTTTTGATTCATAATGCTGCAGCCCAGCCCTGGCTAGGGGTGTGCGAGGCTTGAGCCAGGCGCACAGAGGTTCCTGTGCCTGCAGAGCTGCACCTTGCCTTCCATGCTCACTTCAAAGTCCTGGGACCCCAGGGCCGTCCCTGGGTACCTCCTGAAGATGCGAAGGTGTGTCTGGAGGGCAGCAGTGACACATGACAGCTGTGGGGAGGCACCTACCTTGCATAGCCTCTGCTCCTGGCTACCTGCCACCGAATCTTCCTGAGTCAAGTGCAGTGAGCAGGTGTCTCTTGAAGTCATGCCAGAGGCAAACTACTGGCATAATCAAGCTCCATTTTACTTGATCAGTGCCTCTAATGAAAACGCCGTTTGAAGTTATAAATGAGTGTGGTTGCAGCCAAGCATGTGCCTGGAGCCATCAATAATTAACAAGTTCTTGGGAAGACTTAATGAGGCCTGTTCTCCGCAAACCCCCACTCAAAATCCTCTGCCGGCACAGCTCCACCTCTGCAGTTTGGGAGTCCAGAGCTGTTGCTCTAATGGATCACGGGCTTCTGCTATGGAGAGGGGTCAACCTGGTGGCTGTAATGCAGGTGGACCTCCGGGTGTGTGCATGTCCCTGTGTGTTCGCGGTGAGCCCTTGCAGGATGTCTTCTTTGCACCAATACTAGGGCAGGTGGAGCTCCAAGCGCTCAGCAAGGTCTAGCCAACATATGACAGTTTTTTGTCTAGCACCTTTGAAGTGTTTTGCTGCCAAAATCCTTTACAAACCAGTGGAAACTGAACATCTAGGTCTCCCTTTGGTATGCTTTTATCTGATGGTGACAAAGCAATTTTGAGTGTTTTTTTTCTGGCTCCTTTCTGGTGGCATTGCTGAAGGGGCTATCACTGGGCAATGCAGGTGGCACATTTGAAGATCCTTTGCCGATTTGCCTTGGCACAGCCAGTGCATTGCTCCACACTCAGCAACTCGTTGCAAGCACAAAGCAGAGTTACCATGGCCTCCCTCCAGAGGCTGTCCTGTCCTGTCCCCGGCTGTTAGAAGGTGGTGTGATAAATACTCAGTATGCGCTGGTTTGCCTTGCTTTACCCTCTGATCGTATCTCCAAGAAGCAGCAAAGAAAGGCAAGTCGAAGGGAGGGTTGGGAAGCTGGACATCCTTGGCCAGATGTATCCTAGTGAGAGGGAGAAAGGGCACACAAGTGCAGAAAAGAGTGTGAGCTGTGCCTGCATGCAGTTCTTTGGAGGAGACCTTGGTGGGGGTTCCTTGCTCAGTGTCCCTATGGGGTTTGGTCCACAGACATGAAAGCCACACCTGGAGCTTGGAGCGGACAGAGAGCCTGACTTCAGATTCCCAGTCTGGGATAATGCTGTCCTCAGTGGGAACCAGCAAATGCAACAGCCCTGCGTGTGTGGAGGCACGGGCTCGCCGTGGGGCCGCCTTCTGCATCGAGGACTCACGGAGGCCCATGACGCAGTATCGTGACTCAGTGGATTCTCTGCGGGACTCACCACACAGCGAGAGGTCAGACCCCACTGCTTGGTGCCACCCCAGCACAGCAGAGGCAAACCGTATCCTCTGTGCTGGGCACAGAAATGTTTGCCTTTGCCCAGCCCTAGAACAGCAGTTCCGTGGTAGCACTGGAGAAACTCCACCTCTGGTCCTACCAGAGGAAGCCACTGTCCCCGGAGGCCGCTACCGCCGGCAGAGGCAGCAGCAAGCACTGCGCCCTGCTCACCTGGTGGCAACTGGTTTGGAGCACAGGGATGAGAGGAGCAGAAAATACCTGGCTACAGTCAGCAGCTGGTGGAGAAAAACTGGCTGAGAGCACACCTGGGGCAGCTTGGTGAGCTGGCAGCTCAAGCAGAGTCTGGCCCTCAGGTACATGGGGGAAAGACGTGCGTGCTCAGCGTAGTCCTGGATGGTCTGGTGAGCAGGGTTGCTGTGTGTGGGCACAGCCTTGGGACAGAGCTCCGTATGACCCAGCCTTCAGGGGAACGCGACTGCAGAGCTGAGACACCATCAGCCAGTGAGAGGCAGCAAGAGTCGTCCCCATCCTGGGTCTGGTTCCTCAGGGCACATCTCCACCCTTGCTCCAGTCCTTTGTGGGTAGCTGTGGGTGACCCTGGGTCGCCACCTGGCCACTTTCAGGCAGTTGCCCTTCAAAGCAGTGGGACTTGTCCATGGGGAAGAGGAGAACGGCAGCATCTCCTGCTGTATCATTCCTGTCCCCAGTCCATCCAGGCAGGCTGACCCAGCTCCTACAGAGGTCTCACACTTCCCAAGACGCACGGATAAAAAGGCACCAGATGAGCCAGGGAGCCCAGGCAGCCTGAAATGAACAGAGACACCAGTTGGCACTATGGAGAGGAAATGAAATCTGTTCCTTAGAAAGAGGTGATGCCAAAGGAGGGGCTGTTTGGTCAGGGGTTATACCAGATGTGAGCTGTCACACTGGTGTCACTTGACTAGTGGTAGGCGCCTTTTTGAGGCAAGTTTTTTTGCTAAGTCAGAGGAAGCAATGGCCGGTCTTTCCCCATCTGTGGCCTGAGCAGAGGGAGGGCATTTCAGGGACCTTCCTTGGAGACAAGCCCGGCTGCTCCAGAGGGAACAGAAAGCAGCTGGCAGGTATATGAGAGGCAGGAAAGCTTTGACTCAGCCTACTGGCAGATGCTGCAAGGTTTGCAGCAATGCGGGGTGGGAATTGCACACCAAGTCCCTTGGGAGAGGCGGTCCTGGGGTGCATAGTGCATGGTGCCCCAGCTGCCAAGGCGGCAGCTCATCCTCCCTCGGCACAGCGGTGCAAGGTCCCTCCACCTGGTCCCCCAGGAGATGCCGAACTCCAGCACCAGGTGCACTGGAGACCTCATGTGTCCCCGCGCCAGGTATTTGGTGGAGTGCGGGCACAGCTGGAGGTTTTCTGCGTTGTTCGGTGCCCAAACGGACGTGTTCCTTCTTTCAGGTACGTGTCGGCCCTGACCACACCAGCACGCCTGTCGCCCGTCGACTTCCACTACTCGATGGCTGCGCAGGTGCCCACCTTCGAGATCACCTCCCCCAACTCGGCCCACGCTGTCTCCCTGCCGCCGGCGGCCCCCATCAGCTTCCGCGTGGAGGAACAGCAGCCCCTCCTGCGGCGGTACCAGCTCCCCTTCCAGGACACGCAGCGGTACGACAGCTACTACCAAAGGAAGACCTACCTAAACGACAGCATGGGGAGCCTGCCCTCCAGCCCCTTCCGCATCACAGAGGACGACGAGTATGAGACGACGCAGGAGTACATCACAGCGCTAGAGCAGCCAAAGAAAACAGCCAGCAGCAACAGGCGGTGGAAAAAATCCAAACTGAACGGGCACGTCCCCCACAGAGCCAGAGCCGTCCGGGACTCCTTCTCCTTCAGCAGCGCCTCTTACAGCGAGTCTGACGAGGAGCTGGTGGCCGAGAGCACCCCCTTCCTAAGCACTCAGAACAATGAGGGGGTGCACACAGAGTCGCCCCCGCTCCACCGGCCGGGCGACAGCCGGACTCACTACGCCTGCAGCAGGCACAGCGCGCACGGGGAGGGCGGGCACAGCAGCCTGGTGCACACGACGCCCAAACCCGACCCGGATCCGCTTTAGGCGCCTCCCAGACTCCCGCGCCCGCAGACGTAACCCGCATGGAGGAGCCCGAGGAGGGAGACGAGACAAAACAAAACAAAAAAATAATATTTTTATTTTATATAAAAGAGGGAAAAAATATAACAAATAAAATGTTTTATTTTCATTTTAGCAAAGTTGTCTTATAATAGCTACTGGCGATGACTTTTTTATAGGGAATCTCTATTTATATGTAATGTCTTGATTTACAGCTTCCGAGAAAAAAAAAAGTTTAAAAAAAAAAAAAAAGAAGAAGAAAAAAAAAAAAACAAAAAAGTTAAAAAAAAAAGTGGGCCAATTTTTGACTACTTAAAAATAGAAAACAAAACTATCGTGGTGCCTTTTGCTGTATGCTAGTGCTGGGATTCATGCCGAGGATTCTGTTTCAGTAGCATTTTTAAGATCATAGATTTTTGTTTGGGAGACAACCTGTCACAAGGGCACTCTTCCGTTGGAGGAAAACAGCCTCGCCACTTTGCCCCATGCCCTGCTATTAATGATCTGATTCTTTAAGGTATCATTTAAACACACATCAAGGACATGAGTGGGAGCCTCTCCATTATCATGTCTAGGGGGGGATTTGTCTTGCCCTGTAAAATACTTGTATTTTCGCTTACATCGGGAGAAAAGAAACCCAACAGCACCATACTGAAATGCAGAAATAATGTTTCCTTTGCCATACAGGTAGGAAGAGAAAATGAAATTGCGCAGCAGCAGCAGCCCTTACAATATAGCTCTCAACTTTTGGACATTTCACCGGTGGGTCTGAAGCTGGGTTGGTGGGCGCAGGTTGGTAGTCGAACAAGGCAGGCAGCCCTGTGAACGTGGTGAAATGGTACCCTCTTACGTAGGGTTGAATCCATCACTGAAGCCAGCCCTGGCAGGTGGCAGGTGGCACCGTGCGGTGGTCCTAGCAGGGTGGTCTCCATTCAGCTGTGGGGCCCTGTGGCCACGTTGCCATACCAGTACCGTGCTGGCCACGGTGTCCCCTTGACTGAGTGGTGTAGCTGCGGTGCCATGTTGGTCATGGCGCCATGTGCTGTGGTGCCGTAGGGTTGCCGGGGCTGCGGCATCCCGCGTGCCGTGCTTGGCTGCCGTTCAGGTGGTGCTGGGGGGGGGACACCTGGAGGGTGGCCCTGTGGCGCAGCGTGGCTACGGCTCGCCCCAGACACGGTGCTGGGCAACTGCCGGCTGTGCTGCCCCAGGGTTTGGCAGGAGCCCCAGCACTTCTGGCCCCACTTGTCGCCCCTGCGTTGGCCGGGAAGGACCCTGCATGGGGCAGCCCAGTGAGTCAATTCATCTGTACTGCCGTGCCGTGTATTGTAAAGACAGTTGTTACCATTACGTCGTGCCATCCATGATGGACGTCATGTTTCCGAACTCGGAGCAGCTCTGGCCATTGGCTCTGTGGCGCAAAGAGACAGTCCTGCGTGTCCAGGCAGCAGAGCATCCCCCATGGAAGTGCCCCTCTCTCCTCAGTTCTCTGCAGCAAACCTGTTTACATTGTAGCCTGACTTTTTTCTTTTTATATTTTTACTTCTGCATGTCCTTTGCATTTCAGATACTGTAGATTGGATGCATGGTGAAGCTGTGACTGAGAAGATAATACAACAATTGACAGTGTATTTCATTTAACTTTTAGCAATAAAGTAACTAAACCCTCTATTCCTCACCCATGATGGGGTCAGATAGAAAACTCTGCTAATTTGTCATAAGATGATTGTCAAAGTTTGCTCTGGATTGTCTGAATGTCAGAACTCTCGACTGTTTAACACTTGAACATTTTTTATATTATAAATAAAATAAGAAATAACAAGCTATGGGCTGCATTAATCTCAGGAAGTCTGGGGGGCAAGTGAGGAGCTGTGACAGGTACCATACACAGAATCACAGACTGGTTGAAGTTGGAAGACTTCTGGAGGTCATCTGGTCCAACTCCCCTGCTCAACCAGCTCACCCAGAGCCCGTTGCCCAGGATGGTGGCCAGTCAGGTTTTGAGATACTCTCCGGGGATGGTGACACCATAACTTCTTTGGGCAACCTCTGCCAGTGGTGGGTTACCCTCAAAGCAAAGAAATGTCTTCTTGTGTTCAGACTGAATTTCCTATTTTTTAATTTGTGCCCACTGCCTCTTGGCCTGTCACTGGACACTGCTGAGAAGAGTCCAGCTCCCTCTTCTTCATTGTGTCACAACAGGTATTTATACACAAGGATAAGATCCCCCTGAGCCTCTCTTTTCCAGGCTGAACAATCCCAGCCCTCTCAGCCTCTCCTCGTATGAACGATGCTCTGGTTCCATAAACATCTTTCTGCCTGTAGAGATCCAGAGGTGGAAGTTTTGCTACCTGCTATGGACATTTGACCTTCACTGCAGGGCTCAGAATTGGAGGCTCACTGAGGTGAGTGGATGCTACTCACACGTCTCCTGAGGGGATGCCATTCCTTCTCCACCTGCACTCCAGGAGATCTCCCTTTCATCCCACCTGAGGGAGCTTTCTGTCATGCCAAGAAAGGCTAAGATGCATGGCACATGCTTTACACACTGGCACCAGTTTCAGCGACTTTTGCAGTAGAATGGAGATGTTTTGGGTCCAAGTCTGTGAGTGCTGTGCTGCCATGCAATGTCTGCCCACTCACAAAACACGTCCCTTCTTCAGTTCTTCCACGGCAAGTTCTGCCTCTGGCTAGTCCCCATGTAGGGGAATCACTGAGAATATGGTGTATTCACAGAAAGTTCCTGAGTTTGCACCCATGGCTCAGTCCAGCTCAGACCCCACTGCCGTGTTCTTGCTCAGTGCAGGAACCTCCTGAACAGGTGCCCCAGAGTCGCAGCTGAACTCACCTGGTAGGAGAAGGATCTGGTCTGAGTCTATACTGGTCTGAGTCAACACCATAGCGCCATGAGAGAAGTCTCTGGTCCTCACAATGGTGCCCAGGCCAAGCACACCCACAGCCTGGGCTTCTGCTCCAACACACCCAAGATGCCCATTGCCTTGGAGCTGACCTGACTGGGTCACAGGCCACCCCTAACATCCATCATACGTGCTGTGGGGACTCCAGCTGGACCAGAGGGCTCAGCACTTCACCCTGAGTAAAGACAGCTCAACAATGGCTTCCCCAAAGGTGGAAAGCTAAAGGATCCTGCCCTGCCGCCACGGGGCCCATGTGACTGACCCAACAGCAATGTGCAAAGGAGGTCTTAGGTGTCTAGAACTGGGGATAAAGGTGGTAGGGTCAAGTCCTGATTCAGGTGACATTTGCCATGTAACCTTTGGGCACATCATTTCCCACTTCTGCGCAGCCCCAAGCCTTGCTGGGTAACAGCAGTACCATGTAGATCTCCACCATTGCTCTTGGGACAGGCTGTCACTCCCCATTGCCTTTGGCCCCCCAGCTTACCTCCTTCAGCTGCTCTTGGAGCATGGTGAGAAGGGCAGAGAGCATCTGACACCCTGGAAAGGACACACGTGGGAGGTCACCAAGGGTGAGGATCCTAGAGAAACCAGTCGCATAGAAGAGAGGTGGGGGGAACTTTGGGTTCCCAAAGCAACCTTATCTTCCCTGTCTCACTTTGCTCAACTTCTGAGCTGGTGAGCTCTGGTCACCCAGGGCTGGCACAGCAGCATCTGCGTTACAAGAAGACCGCAGCTTTCATGCCTCCTGCTGCCACACTCTGGGCTGGGGTGCAGAGTGGTGATGTGGTCCTCAGTGTACCTTATCCACACCATGCATCACCATCACAGCTCAGAAAGGAGCTGTGGGTTTGCCCAGCACTTCCCCGCGCAAGGGGGTGTTTTACTGCTCCATGTTCTGCAGGGATCCGTGATGCTCTGCATCTGCTGAGACACTGCTCTCTCCGAGCCATAGCAGCCTCATGATTTCTTGTGGTGATTTCTTGTTCAACACACACCTTGATTCCCATAACTGTGTTCTATATTTGGAGGCAGTTACACCGCTTCAATTTTCTTTCCAATTGCCTCTGAAGGAAGTCTGTATCCCTCTCTTTCTCCCCTAGCTGGTTTATTTTTAGACCCCTCATTTCCAGCCATGTGTATTTCTAGGGTTTGAATGTAAATATTTTACAGCAATTTTCACAGGTGGGGGAAGCCACTGAAGCCTTCTGCCAGCTCTGCTCTGCATTTATGATGCTTTTGCTGCCCTTCCCCTCTGGGAAGGAATTGCTCCATTGACACAGATGGGGTGACACAAGCAAGGAGAGGAGTGTCAGATCCCGGCTTTGGGATTGCAAAGCCTCACTCCCAGAAAAATCCCCTCTGAAACGAATGTGATGCCAGGCTGTGTCCAGGAGAAGGGTGCTGGCAGTGAACCAGCACTGTCAGGGGATGCTGTCTGAGACTCGGAGCAGCCATGTTGCCTGCTGGGGCTGTGCCAGAAAATGCATTTGGGTACCTCCAGGAGGATAAAAAGATGTGGCTGCTTAATTCCTCTAAGATGCTGCTCTTCTTTCTTAGTGGTGGGTGGCCGAATCCTTCACCTCCAGGGAGGGGAAGAGGGAGAAAAAAAGCATTTTCTTCCTGGTCACAGGCTGAGGCTGTGGGTTGGTTAAAGAAGGCATTTTTTGCGTGTTCTCATTGCCCTCTTGTAGGTAAGATGCTCACCACATCTGCATATGCATATGCACCCGGATCAGTACTTGTGCATCAGGGCAAACTGCTGGTTGTCAGTAAGTGCAAATTTAGCCCTCTTAGCTGTCTTGCCAAGGGCTGTTTCACACCAGCTGCCGCCCCTTTCCACATCCATTGGCTGGTGAGTCTTATGACTTTGAGGCCCCTTCCTGGTGCCGAGAGGAGACTTTGCAAGATCCTGCTTTTCCCTGCAATTTACGCCTGACCGAGGACTGGCATCTTCAACGTGGGGGACTGAGCTGCTCTTGATGGCTTCCTCAAATGCACTGGAAATATCGCTGCCTGCCGGAGGGGACGATCAGCAAGGATGGGCTGAGGTACAAAATATGACCTGGGATTTTGGAGAGAAAGAGTTGGGCCTGGCTTCACCCAGGCTTCCACTGTGAGTCTGGGCACCAGATGCTTTATGTGAGTAGCAGCATTTTGGAGGTCTTCAGTGCAAGGGATGTCTGTACCTCACACAGCAAAGCACACGGTGCCTTGGAGGAACAGTCGTGACACTCAACGGAGGCGTGGGGTCTTCTGGGAACAGCTCCCAGAACATCTCCAATCACCAGTGCAGATGGTGGTGTCTTTCTCCTCCCATAAACCTCTAGGCTGCATGTGGACAGATGGAACTGGGACGCACCAGGCGGAGGGAAGTTACCTGAAAGTGTTCCCAAAGCAGCCCATCCTCCTCACCTGTCCGTACACTGGTGAGCCATCCATCCAAAGCACGGGCAGGCCACTGCTTTCATCATGCAAGAGGACGGGTGGGCTGCTCCCCACTGGTGGAACGGGATTGCAATTTTCTGGTGCTGTCTGTCCATAGGAACCTGACTTTCATGTGGCAGGCGCTGGTGGAGACCTGTTTCAGCCTAGCCATCTAGCGCCGTGAAGTCTGGGACCTATCCAGCACATGGTGGAACTGTACTTCAGACCAATTCTCTTTACCAACAGATGCAGCTTTATTGTTATTCTTTTTTACATGATTCTTAGTGCATCATTTCAAATAAACTATCAAACTGTACAAAGAAACAGAGATAAAAGAAGAGGTGACAAAGTTGGGCAGAGGTTTTTAGTGTCATGAACCACCATGAAAAGCAGTAGTCCATAGGCTCTCAAATGTTAAAGGTCCAAATAAATCTTATTTTGTTTGTTTAAAAAAATGCTGCAAAATATAAACAATAAATGACTGTAATTAGCAGCTACAAGATCCTTCAAAACTGGAACATGATTACTGTGAATGCACCTAGGGGAAAGAAAAGCAATCCGAGATAAAAGACCAAACCGAACAGTGAAATAAATAAATAAAGTGTGGGAGGACAGTTGTGGCATTGAAATGCAGAGGAATCACTTCTAGCACAACAGTAAATCATTGGACCACAGACAGCAGAAAGGAACAAAAACACAATTCCCCGCTTAAAAGAGTATAGCATGTGCATTGCAAAATGGCGGAAGTACAACATTGATGGGCAGGTGGAATCTCTCCTGCACAGGAAGGTTCAGCTGGATCGGAAGCACGGCTTCATTTGTGCCTCAAACCCAAAGTGGCGGACACCATGGATGCTAAATAAGCAGCCACTTGTCCAGTTTGTCTGAACAAGCAGGAACATGAGAGTGATGTTTCACAGCAAAGCCAGGTGGGTTTTCCGTTCAAGTAAAAAAAGGATGAGAGGGGGAAAGATACATAGGCATTTTTTAAAACATCCTGGTGGGCTGGTCAGAACTTCTGTGGTCCCTAGTGTCTTCCCCAGACAGCTTGCCTTCACTTGCACACTGAGGTTAAAAACCCACATTAAAGTTTCCTTATATATATATTTATTTATATATATTCATATGTATATATATATATTAAAAAAAAGGGTAAGGTGACAGAGGGCATTTCAGGTCTCTCCTGAGGTGGGCCGATGACGTTCCCACATGCCGTGCTGAAGATGACTCTCGCTCGGTCAGTGACTATCTCATGGTAGGCCATCCTATCGCAACGTGCTGAATGGTGCTCCTCTCGGTGGATGGACGTGCTCCCTGCCACTCTGTGTCCTTCTCTGGGAGTGCTGTCAGTGCCACAGACTGTAATCTTGGCTGAGTTTCCTGCACTGTCAGGAACTGTGGACTTGAACCTGTGGGGACTCCAGGGAGAGAAAGAAGAGGAGAGAGAGGGCTGGTGGAGAAAAGAGCAACCTGGCCCTTGGAGAACCAGCATATTCCTTTGTTGTGCAGGCTGTGGTAGGAGGGAAAGAAAAGCCACTGGTGCTGTTGGGGATGGACATGGCGTGTCTATGATGCTGAAATGATAGAGTGTTGCCAGAGAGTGTCAACTAAAGCTTCTTTGATTTCTTCCACTAGAGCAATCACCGTACGATACGTGTCTACGGTTTTGCTCATGTAATTTCCTAGGTAAAATTGTGCTCATCAATTTAGTCCAGGAGGGCAAAGCATCACCGGTTCATCCTCCCTATGCATGTGTTCCTTGTTAAGTGTTCTGCTGTAAAGTGTTCTTTTCTGCCTTGCAGCTGATGGACATGTGTCCTTGGCTCAAGGATGGGCTTGAATGTGTCTTCCGCAAAGCAATGTCGTCAGCTTCCACCTTGAAGAAACTGGTTTCAATTCTCTCCAGGTCATCTGTCCCAACTTTTATCTTCATGCACAGCAGGTTGATGTATGTCTCATAGCGGCTCTTCTGTAGGGAAAGAGGGAACAGAGAGCCTGGGAACAGGGACAGGCCACAGCATGCATGGAAAGCAGAGGCAATGCCAGCTGCTACTGCAGGAAAACCCAACCTATATCATCAGGATCCCACTAATCATACCCAACAAGTACTGTTTAACCACAGCATAATGCCTGATCCATGCAAAGCTTGCAAAGGCTGATCAACCCATTGAAAGGCTTGAGGAGAAAGGGAAGGTTTGTGCAAGACTCTGCGGTTGCTTTTATGGGTCTTGACTGCCACTCTGATTGTATGAGGTGGATACTGGAGGCAAAACCAGATTAACAGATCTGCTCTGGAGAGTCAGGCTGGGTGTTACACAAAAAGGTGGTGCAGCCCCGGTATGTGAGAGGCAGGACATTTCCATCCTTGGAGATTTCTGAGACGTGGACACAAAATGATATGCTCAGCCTCAGCTAATGCTGGCAATAATCCAAGCTTCTGCTGGAAGCAGGACTAGAGGCCTTCAACAGTCCCTTCCCACTGACACCTATGCAGCAGGAATAGGTGTCATAGGAATGCGGAATAGGAATAGGAACACTTTCAGTTCAGTTCTCACTGGAACAAAATATCCCTTCTTAGGATTTGCAGAGAGTTTAAACTTGGCTACATGCATCCTCAAAGAGTCTGTAATCAGCTGTAATGCTGATTTTGGCTTTATTTACAGAAACAGTTGCAGCAAAACAAGATTAATTCTTATTCCCTTCGCTTTTTATTAATGTTGCTGCAAACGACTGATGCACACCAAGAACTGAACCACTTTCTTAATCAGGACCTGAGGAAATTCAAGTTTCAGGGCAGTAAAGGAAGATTTTATTTCTCTCATTAGTTTTCCCCTCCTCTGGTTAGAAATCACAGGGGGAGGAAATGTCTGTTATTTCTTTTTTTAGCTTCAGTGCAAAACAGTGACGCTTGCTACTGCCCCAAGACACCCATCCAGCTTGTGAACCCTCGTCCTTTTCTCTCCTTTCACGCTCTCCCAGCCTCACAGCATCCACTCTGGAGTTCTCAGTTCTCCTCAATCAGCCAAGGTATCATTTAAGTCAGAAAAGATGAAAGTTCCTTTACCTCAAATATTAGGTAATGTTCTTTGAGTCTGTATTCTTCAGCCTCTTTTGACTTGAGGCTCTTCTCTACAGGATGTAATTTATGCTCAGCTAATTCTTCTGCAATCTGCTTCATTTTATTTTCATGAGACCTCAGCTGTTCCTCCTGCCGAGAGAAGCATGTCAGGTATTAAAACGTAGGAGTGCAACACCCAAGCGCACTGCCTGCCTGTTAATGTGGGATCTGTCTCTGCAAGGACGTAAGCTTAGCTACTGTGCTGGAGCCAAAGGTGTGCAATACATTTGCAAATTCATCTGATAAGAAGCAGCTGAAACACAGGTATTTGAGTAAGACCAAAACTCATGTATTGCAAGTGCCAAGAGTGGATTGCTTTGGCATCTAGGCTTCTTTAGTATCATAGGCATGAAATGCTCTGCATACCTTAACAACCAGGCAGAACCAGCAGTGTCCCAAGAGTGGCTTATCCTGCTCTTTTTTGAGATAAAAGTACCCTCCCCATCTGGGCTCTGAGAAAGATGACATCTGGCCACATCTGGTTCAGCAGATAGGAGCTGTACCTCTGACCTGACATTTCAGGCTGTCCTCTCCTTTGCTGGGGGCAGTGGCAGCGTGTCCCTGCTTTTTTGGAGGTGCTAAGGCATTTTGGGCTTTCCCTGAACAGTGCTAACAAAAACTGCTTTTTGGATGGCAGCTGGTTAACTGAGCCTTAGGCAGCCATGGTCTGGTGCACCATGCCCCCTTGCTTCCAGAAAACCTTCCCCACTGAGTGGGACACAGACTCCCCCTTCATCTGTGGCTTTTCGGCTTAAGAAACAACAGGGTGCCACCTCTGAGTGCCATGTTATCAAATAAAGCAGGGCTGTTGCCAGGCGTTGGGCTCAACAGCACCAGCTGTTTCAACTCCAGCAACAGAGAGGTGCTGGGATGTGGTGGGAAAGAGCAATAAACAACCAGAACCAACAGCTATACAGGCAGGAGTGTGTGCATAGGGTTGCTTTATAACCATTGCAAAGGAAGGATTGGGGAGATACTGGGATTTTCCAGACTGTCCAAGTCGCCCACTCCACTGCCCTGAATGTGCCTGTCAGGCAGGAACTGGGGGACCTGCAGATGAGCTCATCCTGAGCTGTGTGCTGAAGGGTTGGCTGAGTGCTGGGCACCCCTCTATCACTCCTCCTCTCACAAGTTACCTGGCACAGCTTGGTCATGGACGAAGGCAGGAGTGGGCGGCAGAACTTCTTCATGGAGCAGATTGCAGCTGGGAAGGCTGGGGCAGAGAAAATGGCAGCAACAAGGTTGATTCGCAAGATCCAGGAAAGCATTTCTTCCTTACTTCTGTTATGGAGGAGGAGAAAAGAGAGGAGGTGTGTGTAAATGTTCCTGACCCAGGACCAGCCAGCTCTGAACAGCCCCAGAACCAGCCGCTTTCAGGAGGGCCATGCTTTGGAGCCATTTCTGTGGCAACCTGGATTGTGAACAGAGGAAAATACTGGCTAATTGGCTTTTCTGTTGTGCCCTAATGATTTCAGGGTTGTTGTCTGCCTCTTAGAATCATAGAATCATTTAGGTTGGGGGGCACCTTAAAAATCATCTCATTCCAACCCCTGTGCCATGGGCAAGGACACCTCCCACTGGGCCAGCTTGATGAAAGCCGCATCCAACCTGGCTTTGAACACTTCAAGGGATGGGGCCTCCACAACTTCCCTGGGCAACCTGCTCCAGTGCTTCACTGCCCTCATGGTGAGAAATTTCTTCCTGAGATCTCATCTAAGTCTACCCTTTTCCAGTTTGGAGCCATTACCCCCTCCTTCTATCACTACATGCCCTTGTAAAATACCTCTCCGGCTTTCTTATACGACCCTTCAGATGCTGGAAGGCTGCTATAAGGTCTCCCCAGAGTCTTCTCTTCTCCAGGCTGAAGATCCCCAACTCTCTCACCCTGTCCTCAGGAGAGGTGCTCTTGAAGCACTGGAAGTCCTGCCTTCCTCATCAGCTCTGACTCCATTCACTGAGGAGCAGGGGAGAGGTAGCATGGTGGCAAGGATTCCAAGTACCTCCTGCACTTTGGAGAATGGAAGCCACGTAACAGAGGTCCCATGGAGCAGAGTGGACCCCTCATTTCTGTCAGTCATTTGGCACTGCCCAGGGAGGGTCCCTCATCAGATCTGTTCAGGCACTGCTCTCCCCAGCCTCCAAGTGGGCTTTCACTGCACAAATTCAGACGTCAAACTTCAGCTTGAAATTAGTACCCCAGCCCAACTTACAGTGTCACCTAACTTAGCAGGAGACAGGAAAAACATCAGACAGACAATGACTCAATCACACTTGACACTTATTAGCAGAGCAACATTCCTCTGCAATAGACCGAGAAAGAAAGAAAGAAGATAAGCCTAGCTGGTGAGATTTCTTTAATGAGCTTTAGACAGTTTCCCCATGAAAAGCTTGTGAGGGGAACCACCAGCTCCCTAGTTCAATGCACCATATAAATTTTCTCCCTCCCACAGACTGACAACAGAAGTAAGTAAGGGGAGCCCTTGACTCAGCCCTTTGCATCCTGGCCCATCCTGCTCAGCCCACCTTGGTAACAGATGAGAAAGGACCTCCAGGACTGACACACAGCTACCAAAAGTGACAGGTAGAAACTGTGACCCCATGGCCCATGCACAGCCTTACAGACCTCACCCTCAGCACTCCTGCTCAGCACCTTTCTCCCTCCCCCAGGTTTGGCCCCATAATATGTGTGTCGATTTGGCCAGGCTGGAGGGAGGCTGGTGGCGGCTGGAGGTCAGGCTGCCCATCTCTGCAGGAAGAGCTGGCACTTACGGGGCCTGGAAGAGGAAGACTCTCCAGTCAGCCGTCTTCAGCTTGAGCACGTTGGACTTCTTGCTGTAGTCAGAGGCTTTCGTGGCTAAGGCGTGGTGCACACGGATGGCGTTTTTCAAATCCACTTCAGAGAGGTCTTTGTCAGGTTTATATTCATCCTGTGAAGAGAAACGTTAATTGGATAATGACAATGCTAACATTTGTGGGCTACTTTAATGAAGCTGCCTTTCTCTCTGTGCTATAATCACAGAGTGCCAAGACCAGGAAAAGCACTGCTTTGTACAGTAAATGCTAGGAGCTGATAATGATAATAATTAACATCTGGCAACTTCTTCCATCATTAAGTTCACCGGGAAGATGTGAAGAAGGAGATGAAAGTTTTAAACGTAATTATCAATAGTTATCTCTAACACGGCACATGCCTGAGGCTTTGGGGGAAGGCACAAGACAGGGCCAGGTTTCTGCAGAACTTCACCCACAGCGCAGAGCTCGAGCCAGGATGCAGCTCCGGCTTGGCAGCAGGTAGCAGCGAGTGCCTGCCCTGGTGCTGCAGGAGTTTAGGTTTTGCACGGTCTTGGGCAGCCCTGGAACAGCAGCATCCCTGCAGCCAGTGCACCTCGGTGCAGATGTGGGACTTGCTGGGCAGTTGCCAGGCTGAGCACGGCCCTCTTGAACCATACTTGGTCTCTCTTTAGTATGTGTGACCCGTTGGCATGGTCTCTCATGTAACTCAATAGACTGGCACTTGCAAATTGCAGCAGCATTCCCTGTATTCCTGCTGTACTTGCTCCACTGAAGGACAATTTCACACAAGCAGGGAACATAGCAACATCTATCATAGAATCATAGAATGGTTTTGGTTGGAGGGCACCTTAAAAATCATCTAATTCCAACCCCTGTGCCATGGGCAAGGACTCCTCCCACTAGGCCAGCTTGATGAAAGCCACGTCCAACATGGCCTTGAACACTTCAAGGGATGCGGCCTCCACAGCTTCCCTGGGCAACCTGCTCCAGTGCTTCACTGCCCTCATGGTGAGAAATATCTTCCTGAGATCTCATCTAAGTCTACCCTTTTCCAGTTTGGAGCCATTACCCCCTCGCCCTATCACTACATGCCTATATATATTTTATAAGTAGATAAAAAATACCGAACATGGGATTATGAAAGGTTGATCAGCACTTTTCAGGAAAAAAAAGGAGTTCAATCAACCCTGTGTTTACCCTGTGCTTTCCAGTGACTGAGCTCCCTCCCTCCCACTCTGCAAACAGTTGGTCCAGCTGGCTGGTGGGATAGAAGGATGGACAAGTGGATGGATGCATGCACGCATGGATAGATGGATGTAAGAAAACCTGCCCCTGGCTAAAACAAATCACCACCCCTGACCATGTTAGAGGCCATGTCAGGACAGCGTATGACTGGAAGGGCCTGCCTTGCCCTGCGGATTACAGTGCAAACTTACGGGACTACCTCACTTGTATGTTTTGCCTTCCTTAGCTGTCCTTGGCTGTTAGCACAGGGGTGGTTCTGTCCGATGATGATGGTCTGTGTCCCAGCCCCTCCTTAGGTTTCAAGCTAGAGCTTGGTCTGTTATACAAATTTGCAAAAAGCTGGGTTTTTTTCCTGTGTCCTGGTGGTACAAATCCAGCCATTCAGGGAAAAGCCATGCCACAGTCTCCTGGTTGCTAACCCTAACCCTTAAGGCTGAACCCCAAAGAAAAGCCCTGGATTTCCAGCAGAGGAAGGGGTGGGTGCTGCAGCCACTCTGCATTCAGGATGACATTCCGATGGGCTGTGCTGCAGGGCAGTATAAAGGACCTTTCCACAGTGGGGATTTCAGTAGCCAGAGGAATGGTCTATTGGCCTTTTAACAGAGAAAAACAAACGCTTTGCATTATGAGGACCTAATAAATTACCTCACTTGGAAAGAAATAGTTGCTTAAGGAAAATATTGCTGCTCGGGCCTCATATATTCTAAAGACACTTTCCATTCTGGATGTGTTTTCCAAGGCTGACTGGAAAATCTGGATCTGAATAAATCTGACCGTGATGCCCGTGATGTCTTATTTCAAGATACACTTTCAGAAAAAACAGTGCAAATAGCTAGGCTTAATGGCATCTGACAAGGAGAAACTGCCATGGCTGCAAACTGGTTTGACTAATGCAAATCTTCACCTCGAATGACATCATCATGCGTTGCCTCTACGGATTTCAGCCTCACAGTCATCCATGTAGGTGTAAGGAAAAGCCAAATCCTCTTCTTTTTCTAACACCCCGGGCCCAGTAGATCTCCGTAAGTTTGAATCAAGCAGGTTCTCTCTACCTTCTGCTTCCCGACTGGTGGAGACAGGCTGCTTTTGCAGGAGTGCGTGATGTTGGATGCTCACTTCTGCACAGCTAGCTCTGCCAGAGAGCTCATCTTAATGCCTGTGCTTCGGTGGTCGTGATGATGGTATGGTTGCTGATACTGGGAGACCTCTGTGTGCTCTGAAACAGTCACCCTCCGCAAAGAGTTCCAAGGGTGTATGATGCCACACACACATGGCTGGAGCCATCACAGTTCCCGATACTTACACCATAGCGTAGGCTACACTGCATAGCCTTCCCTTGGAGAATAATCCCATCGCCCTTCAGCAAAGGATGTCAGCTCTGCTCCAAAGCCTCCAGCAGTTTCTCCACATTTTATAGAATCACAGAATCACTTGGGTTGGAAGAGACCTTCAAGATCATCGAGTCCAACCACAAACTGATGCCAAAACCACCCCTAACCCATGTCCCTCAGCACCACGTCTGCCTGGCTTTTAAATACCTCCAGGGACGGCGATTCCACCACCTCCCTGGGCAGCCTGTTCCAATGCCTGAGAACCCTTTTGGTAAAGGAGTTTTTCCTAATATCCAACCTAAACCTCCCCTGGCTCAACTTGAGGCCATTTCCTCTTGTCCTGTTGCTTGTTCCTTGGGAGAAGAGATTGACCCCCCCTGGCTATAACCTCCTTTCAGGGAGTTGTAGAGAGACTTTTTACCTCACTCCCTTTCTGAACTTTGATGTAAGTTTAAGGACACACTTACACTGCTGCTGAGGAAAAGACATATCCAAAAACATAACAGTACCACAGAGGCTTTCAGTGAAGGGATTCTGTTTTAAATCTCAAAGAAACTGATTCATACTGAAACATAAGCAGTATCACATCGTATTTGGAGCAACTTCAGGCAATGTTTTGTCCACGCTATAGTACCACTAACCTCACTCTTCCCTTTTTCATGATGGTACCCTACCACACATTTCTTGGCAAAGCCATTAATCTGGTATCGCTGGGCCATTGCATTTTTGTCTTATGTGTCCTGCACTGTTCACAGAGGTACTTGTCACTGGGAAATGGGCAAGGTATGCTGTGCCACACCATCCCAGTTACCCTCAGCCCTCAGCCCTTAAATGGTGATGTTTATTTTTCCCTTGCTTCTCCAGGTGTAGGATGCTGGGGGTCAACTATTTTCAGGGTCTGTTTTGGGGATATCTTCTGCAGGTATTGAGCCCAGGTATGGACACTTTTTTTCAGAATCCCTCTAAATTAGTTTCACTCATTTTCTGCTTTTAAGATTGATGGTGTAGACAGGTATGTGCCTCTTCTGCCTGCACAAAGGCTCTGCTTAAATATGTATGACCGCCCCCTGGCCTGGGCTTAGTTTCTGCCATGTTAGTGCTCCATAGTGTTTGCTTCACTCTTCCGATGCCAGCTCCCCGCTATCGCCCAGCCCTATGAGTGGGTGGTGGGAGATCCACAGCTACTATGAGCTCCCCAGCGCAAAGCTTGTTTCGTAAAGAAAAGGCATGTATCTCTTGTGCCTGCCTTCGCAGGGCACCTGGATAGGGTGAGAGAGCCCAGTCTACTGGTCTTGCCGGCCTCTTCTCTGGATTCAGCACCAGCCCCGAGCAGCGATGTGAATATGGACATGGAGCTACAGAGATTTCTCATACTGTTGTGAGTGGGTTTTCCTCCTTTTCCTTTTCATCACCTCACATCCACCACCCCAAGCAAACAATTTAATGAAGAAAACTAACCGCTATGCCCTTTTCAGTCTGGTCATGAGCTTGGCGCTCCGAGTAGCCCTACCATGACAAAGGCCTGCCTGCATGGGACAGCATCGGTGGCTTGGGGCTGCACTGGGAACTTCATGGTCGGGCGCTGCAAGGGCAGACCCAGCAGGAAGACCTGTAGCCTTTGCAGTACTTCCATAAAAAAGCACGTCATGCTTTATAACTCTCTATCATTCCTCTCAACACCCCTCTATGTGTGGTGATTAAGGGTTATTATCCCCATTTCACAGAGGTGAAGTAAGTTGCCAAAGGCCACTGGGTGAGTCAGTGCCCAGTACATATTAGTGCACAGGCGAGGTGCGCCCTGCTCCCAAGCCTGTATTTCTTCCTCAAGACTGTGCTGCATCCCTTTAGGGGATCAAGCAATTGCTTCGGCAGACTATGCTAGAACACGCTAATCCAGCAATTAGCACTGGCAAGCCAATGACATGTGACATCTCTACATCAGCAGGTTTATGGCTGCTGCCTGAATTACTTCTAACAGACTGACTTCTACCTGTCCAACCACCCACTCTTCTGGCTATCTTGTGTCCACCTCTGTATGTATCTGGACGTGGTGTTGAGGGACATGGTTTAGGGGTGGTTTTGGCAGTGTAGGTTATGGTTGGACTCGATGATCTTGAAGGTCTCTTCCAACCCAAGTGATTCTATGATTCTATGATTCTATGATTCTATGATTCCTCCTTTCTCTACATCTGTCTTCCCAGGCCCTCCTCCCCCACCTCCTTCCCTCTCTCTCTCACTCTTCTTTCCACTCAACTTGCTCCCCAAAATCAAATTGATTAGAGTTTCCTAATAAACTTATGGGAACTTTGTATTAAAGCCTAGATCCCTGGTTTGGTCTGGGAGAAAAATAGGAACAGGCTGAACCTGTGCTCCATGGCATCAGGTGGGTCTGGAAGCAAATACTTTCTCCTCTTTTTTCATGTCAGAAAATCTTTTTCCAGTGATTTGTGCTCAAGCCAGGTTCTACCTTATGTTTATCTGCAGGCATCTTCCACTGAGAGCTTGGGAGGCTGGTACAACATTTCCTTCCTTATTGTGAGACTCTCTTTATTCTGCAAACCACCCCATTGGCAAGAAATTGCACTAAGACTCGACAAGACAGGTGGATACTTATCCACTTTCTGTTGTGGTGCTGGGAATGTTTGGAAGTGGCAGGGCAAGGACTTTCTCTTCGTGGTCTCATCCTTCTGTCTTGTCTCTGCAAGCCTGATAGACACTTGTCTACAGCCAAGCCCAGCCCAAGGAATCCTCTGAAGAGGACCATATACAGTCTGGCAGCAGCTCATGACTAAGAAACCCCTCTTTGCCCAAATCCTTTGCCCAAACATTCCTCAGGTTAATTTTTGTTGTTCCGAATGCTACTTCCTTGGGGCGCCCTTGGCAATTCTGGTCCCTCCTGCTAATTACACATCAGTCACGGCTGTTATTTATCAGAGATTTTCATAACCTAGCCAAATCTTAGGTGCTTTGCTTCTTCAGTCCTTGCTTGCAAAGAAAGCCCTTAGTCTCCTTAACCATTTGCTCCTGTGGGTCATCTGTATAAAAACAGTGGTCTTCTAACTGTCGTGTCAACCTCCCCTTCACTCCCTTTTATGTACTAAACAACTAGCACTAACATGACGAACTATGTTAATATAACAGTCTGGATGGTTACTGCTGCTAGCCTTGCACAGCAAAGAAAACCTAACCTGTTTGCCCCATCAGGAGCAATGACACTCGGCATGAGCTTCATGGCCCCTAGTGCTGTCCAAGCACTCAAGAAAATCTTCAGTAAACTGGATTTTGGTCCAGCTTTTTTCAGGACAGACTTTTCTTGCTTTTTGGAAGAAAAGTCTGTCCTGAAAGTGCATTTCATTCCAAATATATACCCTCTCAAGAGACTCATCCAAGAGACATGCCCTAGAAGTCCTTGGTGAAAAATATGTTTAGATACAAATGGTCCCCGTGATTTTGATGAAATTCCACTTTTTTGCATAGAAAAACTGCCATAAAATTCAATGGTGATGGTAGCTCTGCGCAAGTTAAATGCTCATGCATCACCTATGGTTGGCATGAGGACCTCTTTGGTGGACTCCATATGGAGACTTGTAATGAGACAAGAGATTGAGGTGTAAGAAGAGTGCCACTGACTTGAAGAACACCACACTTAAAGGGCTGGAGAAGATCTGGGCTCTTCTGTACGCTGCAGCTTCCCTCAGCTGCAGGAGAGAGTGGCAAGGCTGTAAAAATACCACTTGGCTAAGAGCAATCCATACTGTAAATCATGGTCGGCTGCTGCCAGATTTCTGTTGGCTTTGTGACATGTGCCATAGGTTCTGGCAAAACACGAGAATCACAGGGGTGTGCTACGAGCTCTGAGTCATAATTCCATGCTGCCCTGAGGATCTTTCTGCCTTTCTTATATAATCCAATGTTTGTTTACCGTCATTGCTTTGGAGATAATACTGCGATACATAGGAACATCAACCCACAGGGAGTGCTGTTCCAGCAAGGTGAGTTCAATGGGTTACTGCACAGCATGTGCTACTGAGGTAGTTCAGACCTAGTTCAGTGGGTTATACTCTTGCATGATGAACAGGCATTTGGCATCCCTGTCTGGCTCACACTGGCATTCAAGTGAGCCCCTATCCAGACTCCTTGAACTTTCCCACAGAAAATGCTACCCACAGAAATCCTCCTAGCATCCGAGTGTCTTGAAAGGAAGATTGCGGAATGCTATAGAATGCAGGGAAGCTCTTCCATGGTGACTTTGCCTCCCATGAGGACCTGGGGTTTACACTTGTGTTGGCTAGAGCTGGCTACAGAACAAACAGAGGTGAAGAGAGGCAGAAAGCGTCACTTGGCAACCCATGGAAGGACCCAGCTCAGCAAGGTCCTGAAGGAGAAGAGAAACTTTAAGCATGCTCCATACCAGACTCAGTGAAGCTTCTCCTAATCAGATCTATGCCAGCAAATGAAACAATAGGTAGGGTAAGACTGGTCTGATGCTAAGCCTCTTCAGCGTTCTATCGTATGTCTCACCAACACCCTACTTCACCTATTCCATGTCATCTGTTCATTCATCCCCCCCAACAGCTCCTGCTTGCTGGGACACTTCTGCAGCAATCTTGCCTCAATGTTCCCTCTTTCATACTGCTTCCTCTATGGTCCTCTTTTGAGGTTGTGAATAGTGTCCTTAGCATGACCAAAGGTGATGGCATCCTCCAGTTCTGTATACTGGTCTCTGGAGGAGCTCTGTAGATGTCCATGTATGCATTAGGACATAGATTCACCTCTACTTGCATCCATGGGTCTCTGTGTCGGACAGCATGACTGCTTTGGAGACAGCATGAAACAGCAAATGGCATAGTCCACCATGGTTACCTTTTGTAAATAAAGGACGGTCCCTTTAAGCACAGCATAAAATTTCTTCCAACCTCTTCTTCCTCTGGGAGCTAAAAAAGGAAGAACATTTAATTATACATGTCTACTTCTGCCAGTGCTGCTTGACCTTCACATTTCTGGTGAAACCAACCCTTCTCCTGACCCATCACAGGCATGCACTGATGCTCAGACCTCGTACACCTCCATGCTACTGCTTATGGGTGGCTTGTCTGCGGGGACATGTTTTTGAGAGACATGGGCTTGGAGATGCAGCCTCCCAGCAGAACACAAGCAGATCAAAACCAGGGATGAGCTGGTATAGGGGTACCAGTGGACACGTGCAGGAAGACTCTGCTTCTCCAAACCCAGGTTCATGTTCCTTGGACTAAATGCTTGAGGAGCAGAGACATTCCTGAGCTCCTCTGCTTCAGATGAATTAGGCAGACATACCCTGGATAAAGCAGCTGCTGTTCCACTGAGGAGGGAGCATTACCACCAGCCGTCTTGATGGACTTGGGGACAGAGAGCGTGCTGGAAGCTGGAGAGGGGCAGGAGGTGAGGGGACCCACCTACTTCACAAGACAGCTGATCCTCCAGGCATAGGCTATTAAGAAAGTGCTGGAAGCAAGTGAGACCTTTGATGGTAATCTCTACTCAAGACTTTTAATGAGCTGCAGTGACTGGGCCAGTCATATCAATTAGCAAAAGGGGTTGTCTATGGTTTCATTAATCTCTGCTCATTAACAGTTCCCAAATATATTTTCCTGTACCCTTCCTGTAATACCATATGCTGACAGCAGAGTTATGAGGCATCCTGTTGCCAGCACACAACAGCTGTTTCCAGCACATGGCAGAGTATGGACAGGAACAAAGCTTCGAAGACCTGACTGTCCCCAAGGTCATGGCTGGGGTGGACAACTGCTGTGGAACCAGCCTCTCCCCATTGCTCAGAGTGTGGGATCCAGGATTATGCCCATGAACAGGATGGAAGACCAGGTCTATCTGTGTGGTATAGGCACCACTAGATTCCTTGGCAGCGAGAAGGGAAGACTGAGGCCTCCTCAAAACATTCGTGTATACAAATGCCTCAAAACACACTCCTTTCCCTGTGCCCTGGTGTTCATGGATCTAGGGATCTCTTGTGTTCCCTGGGATGCAGGGAGGAAATGCCTTCAGAAAGAAAGCAAGGGAGAAGGCTAGGGCAAGTCTCTAGTACTGCCAGGGGCGCATCTCCTGTTGTCCCATTAACACGTACTTCTCTTCCCATCCATGTCTGCATGGGTTTTTCGTGTGAGGACACCATGCTTGTAGGTGACTGCATTCAGCGCTTGGGGGATGTCCAGGAAGGGGTTGCTGCTGTCAACAATCCTTGTCACTTTCTTCGCACTGGCTCCGAATTTGTCATCTACCAGCTCCGAGAGTGATTTCCTCAATTCGTCCTCATCACTTGGAAACAAAGTCAGAGAAGAGATTTGACTGGAGGACATGTGCGCTGGTTCACAGTGTGCCCTATCTGCTTTGGTTTCAAAGAGAGTCATTTATTACAACACTAGTCAGAGAAAGAAAATGAAAGGAGACACAGGGACTGTAGCATGCAGTGTATGCCAATGGTGTTGATCTGGACATGTCTGGGAGGAGCGTGGTCCCACTGTGAGGTTGCTCAAAACAGGTAAGGGAATGCTTGTCTGAACACCAGGAAACTGCAGAGACATCATTGCTGAGGACTTGCAAGCATTTCACACAGAGGGTCTCCAATTCTGTGCCCTAAAAGCAGAGCTTAAGGAGGTCTTTTGCTGAAGACCAGGTATCACCGTGGTTTCTCAGCTTCTGAGAGGCAGCCCCTGTGGCCTCCTAGATAATGGAGGAGATTGAAGAATGTCCTCTGCATCCCTGAAGAATAAAAGCTCTGCAGACATTAGGGAGATGGGACATTTGATCAAAAAACCACAAACCCTGGAATAGGTTATACATCAGCTCCCCATTTGTGTCCTCAGGGTGGGCCAGCAGAGAGCAAGAAATGCTGGTCATTGCCATAAAAATGGCTTTTCCTCACAGATCTCTTGGTCCTGGACTCTTGACAGCAAGGGCTGAGCAGCTTAGGGAAATGTCTACTAACTCCACCAAGCCTGCCTCTTCCTCTTTGGTGTAAAACCTACCCCGGTGCATAGAAATAGGAACTAGTATGGGTGGTATTTCCCAGTGTCCCTGGGAGATTAAGGACGGAGAGCAAACAGGGAATTTCTGCCCAGTGTAATACATGTCAATGTCTAAATGCTATCAGTGGTCACCCTAGGTTGCAGATTAGACTGGGACCAAACCTCAGCGGAGGAGTGACACAGGTCTCAATCCACTACATGAGATGTGGGCAGTAGAATACCGCACTTCCTCAAGTGCAGCGAGTAGATGACCAAAGCATCAGAAACCGTGTGGAAGAGAAGGATAATTTCTCAGTCCTCAGCACCCACAGGAGTCCCAGGGTTTAGGCAGAGCTTGGGTGGGGATCTAGCGGGGCTCAGTTCTCTGAGCTGCAGAAGACTGACCTCTTGCTGCTGGGATGGTGGTTGTACACCTGCCTGTCCCGTTGGGCTTTCTGAGCAAGGGCATTTCATTCCCTGGGGTAGACAAGGACAGAAGGCAGAGGCAAGCAGGGAGAAGAGGGTCTTGCCTTGAGGTTATGACTCAGTGCCACATCTCCAAAACAAAATCAGGTACCCCACGTCACAGACCAACTGTCCTACAGCAGAGAAGCTGAGAGATCTGTTGTGTTGCAGCCTGTCCGTCTGCAACTGAGCAGAACTCCCTGCAGCAAGGCAGGTCCCAGGCCAGTGTGGGGCAAATGGGGGGGTGCAAGGAGACAAGTGGGTTGGGTGGCAGAGGACAGGAGCAGGGCTAGATGCTACTGACTGGAACTGCACTGCTGCAGCAGAAGCCTGAGGGCTGACATCCCTTGGACATGCCACAGGAGCGAGCCTGTGCTGGCAGGCGTTGTGTAACCACTGCCTGCATCCAGCCAGCAGATGCACTTCTGCTGAACTCTTACATAAACCGTCCCACCGGCACCTTCTGTGGAGCTACAGAGCTCCCTCTCGTGACTACGTCCACCCGTGACATGGTCTCTGCTGCAGAGCTGGCATTGCTGCTTTCCTCTCGCGCAGATGCCTTGCAAGATTTTTTTTTAAAGTGAAATAGATGCCACGTGACCCACAAAGAAACCACTGTCCTTCTGTGGCCACCGGCCAGCTGTGTCCCTCCCAAAGGAGACACCAGCCCACAGTGAGAACTGCTGCCATCGGAGCATGGCTGGCCATGGAGGCTCATCCTCTGCAGAGCTTGACCCAGGTACTTGGGGAGGGAGATGGAATCAAATAGTCTCCAGACTTTTTTCTGGCCAGGACAATATGAGGAGAAGAGCAAATGATAGACTCAATGCCCCAGAAAGTCCTGCTCAGTCCCACAACCCTCTGGAGACAAGAGAGGTCTGAGGAGGAGATGAGAGGAGAGGAGAGGAGAGGAGAGGAGAGGAGAGGAGGNGGAGAGGAGAGGAGAGGAGAGGAGAGGAGAGGGAAATATCTACTGTGTCAGCTTAAGGCCTCAGGTCTGCCATGAGCTTCCCCACAGCAGTGGTGGTGAGGTGCTGAGGGTCCTGGCCCATGTTCTGGGCAGGGTGCATGTAGCAGAGCAGGGGAACAAGGACTGAGGAAGGTGCTGTGTGAACCTTTCATGGAGGCCACCGTGCTAGCTGTTCTCAGACTTGTTTCAGGGTAAAAAATGGTGATCTGGAGGAGGAGACAGTGCATCTCATCAAGTTTGTGGATAACATAAAAATGAGAGGTACAGGGCCATAGCTCAAAAGGGACAGGAGCCTCGTTATATGCAGCACCCAAGTACTGCTCTGGGGTAGAGTGATCCTGCTGAAGGGTCATCTGGGGCTGACTGGCTGGGGAGCAGCTCTGCAGAAAAGGCCCTGGAGCTTCTGGTGAACAGCAGGATGAACAGGAGCCAGCCAGTGTGTCCTGGCAGAAACGGAGGCCAGGAGCACTCCGGGCTGTATAACAGCGGCACAGTGAGGAGGCCACGAGAACTGACCATCCTCCTCTACTCTGCACTCCTTACATCGTGTCTTGATACAGCAAAGAGTATTGGGCCCCCAATACAGGAAAGGACATCAATAAGGTGGAGAGAGCTCAGCAGAGGCCACCAAGATGCCTGAGGGCTGGAGCACTTGCAATGTAAGAAGTGACTAAGGGAACTGGACTTGTTCAGTCTAGAGAAGAGAAGGCTTTGGGGGACCTTCCAATATGGTGGCCTTCCAGTTTGTGCGAGGAGGTTATTGAGGGGACAAAGCCAGGCTCTTCACTATGGTGCGTGGCAGGAGGACAAGAGACAGTGGGCATTAATCAAAACAGCAGGGGTTTCAAATGGATAAGTAAAAAAAGTCACTCTCAGATTAATTAAGCATTGGTTCATGGATCCAGAGGGGCTGTGGGATCTCTGTCCTTGGATGTTTTCAGGATCAAACTGAACAAAGCCCCGAGCATCCTGATCTGAATTCAACGTTGACCATACTTTGAGGAGGAAGCTGTATTGGGGATCTCGGAAAGTCCCTTCCTGCCTGAGTGATCCTCTGATACTATTCCCAGAAGAAACTATGTGGACGAGGTGGAAAGTCTCAGTGACCAAAATAACCCCAGATCTTGATCTACTTGTGCAAAGACCTCTGGAGCACCTGGAGAGGGACCAGCATTTTATAGGTGTAATAGTATACAAAGAGAACTTTCCTTTAGATCATGCCTGTGGACCCTGTGCCCACAGACCACCACCAACTTCCCTGTCTGCTTTTGTGTCTAAGCCATAAATAAACCCAGCTTGCCTGAAGGAGGGACTTCAGTGCTTAAGGGCTCTGCAGGAAATGTTCTGGGATCTTCTGGGGCTAAAAACATGATTCAAGATCTGTCAGATACTTTGAAAGACACACTATCTTTCAAATGCTTAATATATACTTACATGGCCCATTCCAGCTTCTCATTCTTGATGGAGTTATATAGTGTCTGAAACAAGAACATGGTATTAGCTGTGTCTCTCATGGAAGACATGTATGGATTGTGGAGACCATCTTCTCCACATCCTGTCTGTGTTTTTGAAGAGATACCTTCCTTGCTGAATTGTCCTAGAGAAGTAGTGACCAGTGAGCAGGACAGCTGCTGTCCTGCTAAACTCTTTTTTGTGGATGTGCTATGCTAGTTATTGAACTGGACACGTCAGCAGCAGAGGGGTCTGTCAGCCAGCCTTGCTCAGGAGCCTGTATATGATGTTTTTGATTGATTCTGGGTGCTGCGCCTAATCCTGAGTGAATCTTGGCCTACACAAAGATGGTAGAAGACTCTGAGGTATGCCAAGACACCTTCAGTGTCTCGACCAGGAGAAAGGGAGAGTGGAGGCTTGAACACTTGCCCTGAGAGGCAGGGGAGGAATGAATGACTTTGTGGACCAGCTTTTCCAGTTCCTCCTGTGCAAAATTCCAGTGGCTTCCCTGGAGCACTGGGAAAGAAGCAGGAAAGGGCTAGGAAAGCAGAATGGGGACATAGCCCTGACCATACTGAGGGGTGGGGTAGGGTGAGGTCTGCTGGGAGGCGTGAGTGTCATCTAAAGCATCATGTGACACCCCTGATGTGGCAGTGGTCATTTCAACCTCCTTCCATACAACAAAATCCAGGTCAGGTTGCTGGGCCTGCAGCAGGTGCAGGCATCAGTAGTGGTGTTAAACCACGTGGAAGGAGAAAATACTCACTTTGGGGTTTTTAACAGACATCCCATGGTACTGAACTAGTTGTGTTGGAGCACTACATCTAACTACATGGAAGTGAAGGCAGAGAAAAATATCAATGTCAGATGGTCATATTTGGAGGTGTGGGGTACCTTGTTCTGTGCGTCGTCTGGTGCATCATAGAGCTACCGTGGGGTAGCAGGACCCCTGATATGCTCTGAGGGCAGATGTGCAACGAATCTAGACAAAACACCACCAGAGAACAGACCTCTGGTGGCTCACTGCACGTTAGCAGAAGCTATCTATGTGGGTTACAATTCTTCTAATGAAAGAATTGTGCACTAGAAAATGCTGATCCAAGGGCTCAGAGTGTCCCAGCAGGACTAGGTGGTACTACAACAATAATGACAGTATCCCACTGTCTATTTATATCACGTTACCTTCAGCAAATCCTTTGCAAAGTCCTTCCCATCATTCAGCCCATCCAGATTTGCTATGAACTGTTGACATGACATCTTTTTGCCAATATTCTGTAAGGCAAAGAAGCAGCTCATTAAACTTCTGGAGAGTTTTGACTTTAATCAGTGTCTTTTAAAGAACAATTTTATATGCTTGCCTCAAAAGCTCAAAGCTGAAAGGTCTTCTGCTCTAATTTTCTATTGGGGTCTTTACTTTATTTGCTCATGCCAGCACCCAAAGGTTTCAAATGACCTCTTTTTTAACGGTGGAGATAAAACACCTGAAAACAGCCTCTTGCTCCAAACTTTCTAAGTGGTCTCACTTCTGATCTCCAGGCTGGCGCTGGTACAGGGTCTGCGCCTAAAAACTCAAGGCTCACACTGCCTTGAAATTGTAATGCTCGGTTGGGTTTCCAAGCCTGCCATGTGTGAAATTGTGTGAGCATGCAGTGTCAGCATCTGAAGATAGCCAGCATGGGGCAATGACTCGTCCTTCATGGAAACTATTATTTTTGATTGCTGTTATGAAGAGAGATGATCCAGCTACCGGTACTGTGTGAACCTGAGTGCTATGGCATGTGAGGGCAATACACATACACTGGGAGAATCTCGCAACCTGGAATACACTGATCACCATCTAATACCATGACTATTTGGTGCTGATGCTGCCAGGTCATCTGGCATCCTTGACATCAGTCTGTGCCATCTGTCTTCCCAAAACTTTTACCCCTCCTCATAGCCAGGTGAGTCACTGTCTCAGCCTGCAAGAGTTGAGGGGCTGGAGGCAGGCAGTCTTTTTCCAAGCCTCCCCCGGCAAGCCTACCTCTCCAAAGGACAGGAGCAGAGGTGTGGAGGAGTCAGTGGGACTAGTAGGGCTTGGAAAAAGGAGTCTGATACCATAAAGGAAAGATAGGTGTCTCCAGTGCCATGTCATATTGCAGCCTTCAACCCTGGAATGAAGTGCCTAAGGACAGACCCCATGGTGACATCACATGGAGTGGATAATGGAATTAGTGATAGGAGGGCATGAGCTGCCACCAAGTGGTCCTGAGGATCCCAACAGCATCCTGACACTGGGTGGGCTTTGCATCATGGTATTGACAGGGTCACCATCCAGGGAGACTTGGGAGGATGGCCAAGAACAGCAGAGCCAGGACCCTGCTTAGGGACTCAGTGAGGTAGAAGGGTGTCATTGGGTCACTGGGAGGGGATGAAACTGCAGCAGATGATATAGGAGGTGCCCTACAAGGCAAACATGCACAACCTGGAGCCTTCTCCCCAGGCATCAGCAAAGAGTGAGGCCTTGGGATCATCCCACAATGCCCCCCTCCCACCTGCCATCTGTGTGTGCAGACATGCCACACAGGGAGCCAGCGCTGCCTTTGACCAGCTCTGTCTGATACTCTTAATTATGCCTCCTGTTAGTGAGATCTCTCTTCACCCTTGAGAGATGAAGAAAAAGAAGGATAAAACACCGTTACAAACCTGTGGTGCCTGGGGACACGGTGTGGCAGAACATGAGGCTCAGCTATCTTTGCGTTCTCCCAGGGGAGCCCCATGCCTGATGCCCATAAGTGGACCAAATAGCTAGAGGCTACTGCCAGGTAGTGCTCAGTGGGTACATTAGCTGCAGAAGTGCTGCAGGGGAACCTGCAAACACACTAGGTTTTTTTCAGCAGAGAGAAGAGAGGTTTGTGTACTTGCTGGCCAGTGAATTACAGAAAAAAAAAGAAAAAAAAAAAAAAAGAAGCCAGCAGCACAGCGGTGTGTGGATGGAGGAAGGAAGGAGGGTGAGACAGTTCATAAAAAAATGCAGTAATGAACCTCCATGAGGGAGGGAGTTTGGAGGGGAGGTAGATATGTTGCCTGAGACCTTGAGACACCAAATTACTTTGCACAGAGAGCAAGTGACCGCTTCAACCTCTGCCTTGAGGCAGGACGGCAGAGTGCACAGCACAGGTCTTGTTGGAGTGATCCAGCAATGGATGCAGAGGCCAACACATTTTAGGAAGTGAGTGGATACAGTGAGATAAAGAGGCACAGGTTACCAGCCTCAAAGGCCCTTCTTCGGGTTTCTCGCATCCTGTGTCCAGGACATACATTAATCCCAGGGGATGGCTTCTTTTTTATTCTGGGATCTGTGTCTTTCTCTTGTACAAGAAGATCTCTGAGCTCAAACTGAGACAGCAGCCACACTGTGGAACAGCAGCTAATTGCTGAGCAATTAAGTAGGATGAAAACATACCCTTTCTCTGACAGCCAGAAGAGGTGATGAGAAAGCTCCAGCAAGGATGCTAAAACTGTGAATCAGCTTGTTGGACAAGGTTGTTGAAGGACTGCAGAGTCAGGGGCAGGATTCCGGCTGGCTTTTGGTAGGATTGAGCACAGGATGCTGGGGCGGCTCAGATGCAATACAACCTCAAGTCAACAATATTTTAACACTTCAGCTTTCTGCTTTGAGAAATGGGCTGGAGACAGCCACTCAAACACAAAGCCCTGCAAGTGCCTCCAAATCAATGCCAGCTGAATAGAGAAGATAAAAAACCACTCCAGGACGTGGACTTGCAGCTTCACTTGATCAGCCCTTTAAAAAGAACAGTTCTGTGGTCACAAGTGACTCATTATCAACGGCACCAGCACCAGGGACTGCCTGAGCTTTCACACACTGCAACAGTATTTAGCAAGTATGGGGAATCCCAGGAACAACTCTGGGAAGAGCCACTATGAAGGCACAACGGGGTGTCTTATGCAGTAAGCCATCTTGCTGATTCAGCAAGATCATCATATGTGATGTGAGCAACAGGGGTAATGGCTTTAAATTGAAGAAGAGTAAATTTATATTAGATATAAGGAAGAAATTCTTCACTATGAGGGTGGTGAGGCACTGGAACAGATTGCCCAGAGAAGTTGTAGATGCCCCATCCCTGGAAGTGTTCAAGACCAGGCTGGATGGGGCTTTGAGCACCTTGGTCTAGGCAGGGGCCTTGGAACTAGAAGACCTTTAAGGTCCCTTCCAACCTAAACTGTGAATCTATGATTCTGCTTGGACATAATCTTCAGGGGAATGTACCTGCACACCTCAAACATCAGTGTTCAGATGTTCTATGTCCCTTGCTGAACTGAGACATCTGGGCAGGGAGATGCATCTTCATTTCTGACCAGCCACACGGATGGGGTCATTCTGCTTGTGCGTCAGTCACTTACCAGCAATGAAACAAGCCAGCAAGGCTGCGTTACAACCACACATAACTACTATTCCTGAAATGTCACCCTGTCAAAAAAGAACTTCATCCCAACTTTGCTTGTTCCAGGCCATATAGCAAAGCATGAGCATTTGCTGTCAGACAATGAGCTAGCACCATTGTGTGCTTGGATGGAGAGCAAGTGAGCAAACAGTGGATTAAATAGATGACAAGGGATGAATAGTTAGATGAATGGGTAGAGACAGTATGGGAATGGATGGACAGAGGTGGACGGGTGCAGACCATGTATCAGAATGGAGAGATGCAGAGACAAGGTGCATGGTGGTGGTTAGAGTGTATAAGAATAAGTTAGGAAGGATGAGATTGATCTGATGGTGCATAGACAGGGATGATCCTGCCATCCCATTGTTTCAACCAAGTGTAACTCCCTATATCTGTTTGCAGTTGTGCTCTTGCCTCCTCTGGGCCTCAGCCATCTGCTGCTGAGCTGACTCACCTAAGATGCTCGCAGACCACCACCTGGATGTGTCTGGGATGGCTCTATCCACCTTCAGAAGACTCTGGACTGTAGCCTGGCATTCCTTGGCTGTTGCCAAGTCCCAGCATTAGGAGGCTGGGCAAGTGAGTATGGAGCTGGGTACATCGTGCCATGTGAAAGCCCCGGGAGGAGCAGATTCCTGGGGGTCAGGGGCTGTGAGGGGTGGCTATCTGGGGTGCTCTCCCCAGCACTCCCTCTGTGAGCTGTTAAACCACTTGAGCTTGTGGGATGGAGGGCCCAGTCAACAAACATCTCAGCTGCAAAGTGGTGGGTGGGGTGCATCTCCTGTGAGCTCCCCAGCAAAAGCATCATGTCACGGATCCCATGTCAAGCTTTGTTCCGTGGCCATGAGAGCTGCTGGCCTACTTTTTGAATAAACCTGAGAGCTTGTCAGATTACCACATGACTCCAGAAGCTGGGCTTCGCTAAAGCACCAAAATGCAACCATGACTGCTGGTGATGCATAGGTGTTGATTTATCGCTGCCTTCCCATGGTCAGCTGTTCTGAACAAGGCAGTGTAACACTGACAATTGAAAAGGAGACATTCCAAAGCTTTGTCTCCGAAGGGCAGAGATGGAGCAGAGGAGTACTTACTTTGTCATAAGATCTCCTGGAGCCCAAACAGCACCAGCAGAGCAAGGCAGAGAGTTGCAACAATCTGCATTATGCTACAGGGCTTGTAATGTATGTCGGTGACTGCTGGCTTTTAAACACCTACTCCAGGTGATTCTATGAAAATGGAGTGTATCATTTTAAAGACAGTAAGTTTACTGCACAGTTTGGAAACAGGGTCTAAGCGCATCCGTGGTAGAAAATCAACAGTACTAAGGCAAAACTCCAGTGTGGCCAGGTGGATATGTCGTGTTTTAAAGACAGTCTTGTCACTTTTAAGGCAGAACTCAGTATGCGTGATGGTCACTGCTGGAATGACTAGCTCATTCTAGAGACACTGCTTTAGGGAACTGCCCCTTTACAGAGACTCTTTCCTAACCAAAGGAATTTCCCACTCCACGGCAATACACAGTAAAACACTGAAACACACACACACTATTTAAAAAGTAAATAAAATAAAAGGTAATATGCACTATTATGACAGCATCTTTAACAAAAATGGGCAAGAGATCGTCACACAATCCCAGGTACACTGCTGTTTATGGAGGTTTCTTTACACAAGGAGAATTTCATGTGATTGTGATGTGTACCAGCTGCTAATGGGTTGCTGAATAGTGAAGGACATTGCACAGCTACTTAGGTATCCAGACAAACAAAAATCCCTTTTTTTTTTTAAACATAGAAAAAAACAAGTCAAATGCCAGTGCTTTAAAGAAAAACACTAGAATGACTGCACTTACCACCTGGTAAAGGGTTAAAGAGCAGAAAGAGAGGTTCCAGGAGCAGAATAAAGGAAAAAAAAAAAAAAAAGAAAAAAAAAGGAGGAGAAGGAGAAGAAGAAATTAATGTTACACATGCAGAAAAATAAAGATTTTTTCAAAGAAAAGCTCAGGCATTTCTATACCTGGTCAAAAGAAAGCTATTTTTAATTTGCCTAGATAGCAGGAGATCATTTCTTCTTACCAGGCCTCTTAGCCGGCTTGTCAATGAAAAATAGAAATAGTAAAGTTTTGGAGATTTAGAGGTTTTTTCGTCCATTTCAGTAATCTCTCTCTTCCCAGAGACATTTTTTTGATTTTTTTTTTTTAATTAAAAGACCAAATAAGATTATTTTGGAGTGAAGTTGCATAGTTCACCTGCTGCCACAATGCTGCTTCTGCAGGAAATGCTTTGATGAAAATATTTCCCTGGCTCCAAGCATTTCGGCTGAAGGATGAATGCTGTGTGAGACCACCCCAGGAGCTGTCCACACCACTATCCCCCTGCATGCAGAGACACTTTGCCTAGACACGTTACTGGCAGCGATTTGAGTGGGAATGGACCCAGGGGCTAATGTGGTGTTGGTCATAGGCTGCCTGTTCCTCAAAGGATGAGGCTGCTGCAGCTGTTACCACCTTGGTGCAGGCCACAGTGCACATCTGGAAAGGATGCTCTTGTTGAGACCAGTGATTTCCTTCACTGACTGCTGTGTTCAAATCTTGTCATGAAGGCAGTATCTGTGCTGTAATGATGGGGAGGGTCTCCCAGGTAGACTGTCAGGATGGCAGCGGTGAAGCTGGTGGCCTTTGCATCTTTCACATCATAGGTGAAGAGCACCCATGTGGTGCCCTCTTCCCACCCCCACAGAAAAAGGCTGCTCTCAAAGCTGATTATAAACCAGTATGCTAACAAAGAGCTAGGTTATGGCCTGCTGTCCCCTCATTAGCAGGCTAATGAAGAGAAAATCAGGAAGGAAGTCTCTGCAGCTGCAAAGCAAATTGTTACCAGCTGAAGGCAGAAGAGGACTCTGAAGCTTGGCAATCATGGGATTGCGGAGCAGAAAAAAGCTGTGTAGGTTGTATATGCAGAGGCTGCTACAACAAGCCGTTCCCCCCATGTCCCCTCCATTTTCACACAACTTCTGGGGAGTTTGTGGCTCCAGGTCTGAGCTCTCAGAGTGTCTATGAAAGAAGGTGCTTCAGTGACCTGAGGCTTGAGGAGCCCCTTTACCCCTGTAAAGGGGGCACAGCCCCCTGGAGCTCACAGCCATGCTCTGTGCCTGCACCATAAGGCTGGAGAGCAGGGAGGAGATCTGGGTCAGTGGTGCCTACAGCTTTCCACAGCACTGAGCAGGCTGCACACTCCCAGATGTATGCTATGGCAGAGGCCTCCAAGGGTACACGATGCCCCAGTGTTGCCCTCTATACCCAGTACCATCTATTTCCCCTCTGCAGTTATTTTCCCCTCCACTCTGCTCTCCTCTCTGCACTCTGGTTGACTCCAACCTATCCTGCCTGAAAAGCCTCTAAAAGGCGGTTAAAGGTCTTAACAGCCTCTGCTGTTTTCCAACCTCACCTTTGGGCAATGAGTTCTAGTCACCCTGCTCTTTGTCCAGAGGCCTCTCTGATATGAAACTCTCCGGTGGCTCTCTGTTATACCTTGGGGAAAAGGTACAGCTGGGACTTACTTTGTATTTTGGGAAGGGGAAAGCTAGACCTGCATGAAACCACTGACTCCTTTGCAGCAGTTTCTGGGATGACGGGAGTCTCAGGTGTCTGTACCACAAGAAACAGCAGCACAATTGGTCCTGCTGTTTGCCAGCTTCACAGAGACTGGAGGTGAAGAGCTCTCCATGAGAGCTTCTGGACAAGGCTGACACACGCAAAAGGTCCTGGGAAGAAAGCTGTGTTGCCTGTGCCTGCATAGGATAACTGATGTCAGCAGGAGGCTTGAGTGTGGAGTGACACTAAGAGGTCCCCAGGTCTGGGCCTGGCACACAAAATTCCTCCTGGAGCTGTTCAGTGTACTCTCTGCTGACCTATCTCAATTTTCCAGCAACACAGCCTGGGACACATATGGGGACAGACCTCTATACTGGGAAGGGAAAAAGGAAGGATGCATCTCTGAGTACTACTTACATGGCCATGAAGGTCTGTGTTTAGCAGCATCAGGGCACAGGTGAGCGTATGAATCCCATCTGAAACACACAACAGTCAGATGGCTATGATTACTCTGCTTCACATATGGGTTTGATGTTTGCTGTCTTGGCAGTCCACCCATTGCAGAATGAAGGCTGGTTGTTATGTCTAGGGAACCTTAAAGAATCTGTTTCTTTCAACTGTGCAATATAATTTAAAAAAAAAAAATAAAAATCCTCTTTTCCTTCAAACTTGACCCTTTCCTAAAACGATTGCTAGGTAATTGGCTTTAAAGCAGTTTTGTCAATGGCTTTCTGAAGACCAGACCTTCCACTGAGTTTTCCTCCATATCCATTTTGGCCAATGCCACTGAAGAATGGGGCAGAGACGCTGGCAAACAGAGCTAGTTTCCCCCAGCTGATCACAGCTACCTTAAGAGGTTTGTCCTGAGGTCTTTAGCCACCATTCCCGGGCAGCCTGTAAGCTCTTGAGCTGTTCACGAAACATTACTACTACAAATGAGTGCAGCATTTTTGGCTTTCTGACTTCATAAAACTCACATGAAGTTTTCCTTCCATTTGAGACAGCACAGCACCCTCCTCTGTACTAGGTAGCCTGGTGGCTTGCTGTTATTTCAAAACCATGCTTTGTCTTGAAGCTGTTCAAGGTCAAGAGATCTGTCTCCACGCACTACCTCACAGCAGTGAGATGCAAATGCATTCTGGCACGTCAACTGGTCCTTGCAAGGACCTCACAAAAGGGCTAGAGAGCACCAGGGAGGAGGCAGGGGCAGAAATAGTACAGTCTTGGTCTTTGGCCCTGCTCTTGGCATGACTTGGTGGGCTCCACAGCCTAAGCCAGACATGACGTGATGCTCCTGGTTTATTTCCCTCGTGCACACTGTTCTGTGAATTGGTGCCCCAGGGTCAGGCTGTGACTTAGCCCAGGCGTGCCTGAGGAAGTGACACTCTTCTCCTCTTGTGGGGGTAGATGTGCAGCCACAGAGAACCAGCTGTGGCCTGTCCCCATCCCAGTCAGCCACTGAACAAAGGCACCATTTGTGTAGAACAGTGACAAACCCTGAGCACCCCATGCTCAAGGCCAAGCTCTAAATACTGACAAACCACCAAAGACATGAACCCAGGATGAAGAGCACCTGAGCTTCTCCCTTTCCTGGAATAATCATGGTCTCTGAGGAAGGAAGGGTTTCTCATGAGAACGTCACCTGTTTCTCTATGAGGGCTGATGGTCTTGGGGACACGGTGTGATGGACGTCCCCCTTCAAGAGAGAATCAGTTCCTAAGAAAGATGCTTCCTTCAAAAGAACCAGATTTGGGCTTAGGACAACACACTTTCCCACTGTGTATTTTGGAGTCTCTGTGGGGGGTTTTGGCCTGACGTCTTCACCTGGCTTTACTGTATCACTTTGGTCAGGTAAATCAAGTCCCACATGGTCCCAAGGTGGAGCTGGTGTCCCAAAACCTGTTATTCTCTCGCTATTGGCTCAGTTGCATTCACTTTTTGTCTTTGCTCACAAACTGTCACAACACAACCATATAGTTCTTCCGTGTCTGGGCTTCATCAGTACAAGGAAGCACTAATAATGTGTCCAAGATGCAGTTCTCTCTGGGAGAAAAACGAGCCACCCTGGTCAGCAGGTCAGGGTTTCCACCACCCTCATCTGCCGCATCCCATCATACAGGCTGGTGTTGCAACAGCCACGTGTCCAACAGTTGAGTTGTAGCATGTAGCATCAGCATGTAGCAATGCCCTGAAATGTCTTAGAGGGCTTTAAAAACTTCTCAGCCACCTGATCATCTCTAGACAAAGCTGCCTTGACTCTATCATGTCTCTACGACAATAGACTATCGCAGCCAGAGGTGTTTCTTTAGAAATCTAGATAGTGGCTCAGATTTCATCTTGGCGGAACATCCTTTGCAAATTTAGGCTGGATGCAACAAGAAGGAACTGCTTCCTGAAGAAAGATCTTGCAATAGCTTTCCAGAATTACCACGTCTAATGCACGCTTTTACAGTATCTGCAAAAGATGTGACCTGAAGGAGCCACTTTGTTTCCCTCCATTGCATCAGCTTCAAGTAGTACTTGGATAACAACTCTTTTTCAAGGCCCAGTCAACTTCAGTGCTGAGTGCAGCTTTGTCCTGCTTGGGACTCATTCAATTTACATTTGGTCTGCAATAAGTGGTCCTGCCCAGCCTTGTGAAATGTGCTGCCACCATCACAGGCAATGCTGTGGCCCTAAATGTTAATGGGTCATGGCAGCAGCAGCAGTAATGTGTTTCGGATCCAGTGTTCCTTACTCTTAATAGTTTTGTGCTGTACCGAATTTTGTACTGGATTTTTAAAAATCCAACATTTTTAAAATGGTGCCTACCAGCAGCAGTGGCATCTCCACTAAGGGCCATGCAGTTATGGAAGAGCTTAACTTTCTGGCTTCATTCATGTTGGCATTAGCAGGCACCTTCTCGTAAAGTGTTCAGAACTGGAATCTAATTTCTCTTCTGAACAGTTGCTGTACCATGGCTCCATCAGCAGCTTTGTAGTCCAAGTTGTCGTGGCAAAGGCTGTGTTTTGTTTGACTGATCACTGCCCTCCAAACACCCTCACGCTGAAGGGTGTGGGACGGAGCCAGAGATCTGACCCTCTGTGCTCCAGCTCAGCCTCTGCTCAAGTTGGTGTGTGCATACCCCCACAGTGGGTGTTAGACACACACGGACCAGGAGGGGAGAAAGGGTCCCAAGACCCTTGTCTGTAGGAGTGGAGGTGGACATGATGTGGTTGGGGATCACTTCCAGGGGGAGGTGTTGAAGGGGGGTCAGGACTTGGAATTTGGGATATTTCAATTGAGAATTGCTGCTGAAAATTCAGCCTGAAGCTTAACGTCTACAGGTGGAGGGCCCTTCACAGGGGAAGATCCTCTTTGGATCAGTGGGGGAGAACATCACACAAACACAGGGAAACAAAATCTAAACCTGCACTTTATTGCGATACCACTGATAAAAGTAAAGAGGTCATTCTGTTTCGAGAACAGCTTGTGTCCAGTTTGCTTGGCAGAGGAACTGGAGGGTTCAAGTGACTCTAAACACTGCTGCTATTTGGGAAGCCTGCAAGACGGAGACAAGCAGGAGCTCTCAGACACAAGTGGCATATTGCATGCTGAAGGGGTGGAGGAGGAACAACTGGCACTACTGTCAGATCAGCGGCCTGATTTCCACCCCTGGGTGCATTACCAGATGCCTCTAAGCAGGTGTGTAGAGGCATCCATCTAAGCGAGAATGTGGACGTGCTCATGTCTGGTTGTGCATATGTGTACCAAGAATGACTTTTCCCTTTTAAAAATGTCAGAGTAAACTATATTTTCTTTAAAAAAAAATTATGGGGAGGGGCTGAAAGCTAATAAAATCTGCAACTCCTGTGAGCCCAGAATTTTACCTAGGCGTGCTTTCTCCTGCTGCAGTTGTAGATGCAAGGAACTCCTGTGTGGGAACTCCTGTGTGTAGCAAGCTAACAGCATTCCTCAATCTGCATGGAAATGTCTTCTTCCATTCAGTGGACAAAGTCTTGGGTTGAGCTAGCACCAGCCACTTATGTTCCCACTGCCAGCAACCACTTTGCAAGCCATGATGGCAGTAATTTGCAACCCCTGAGAACCACTTACCATCTCCCTTGGTGCTGGGCAAAGCATGGCCACCAACCCAGGCTAAAGCTGAAGAACTTGTCTTCAGCACAGCTCATATGCACTTGAGAGGACAAGACTCCCTGGGAGCCCACACTCAGACCCTCAGATCCCAAGGGGACCCAGCTGGTTCTCTTGGGGGTGTCTGTGCAGCACCTGGTGTCCCCAGTCCCTCCCAGGGCAGGGATAATCAGCAGGGCAGGATGCCAGAGGAAGGGAGAAGCTGCAACCTTGCTTGCCCTGTGGGTGCTGCTCAGGCCCAGCTGTAGATGGCCGGTTTTACAAGTAGGCTGTGTGACACAGGTGCACTGTGAGTGTGCAATGGACACTAGAGCCTGGGAAGGAAAGCGGTACCTTCAGATGTGCTCTCCTCTGGGTTACACTGGCAATATCGCCGGGAGAAATGAATCAGCACTCGCTCCCGCTCCTGCGTCTCTCCCATTAGCGGGAATGCTTTCAAGAATGTCCTGCAAAGAGAAAGGCATATTTATAGATGTCATGAATCAGTCTGCTGGGCAGCACCCACGCTAAGAAGGGAGATAGAAAAGGGGTCCTCAGAGCAGCTAGGAAGGCCTTTGTCCTCCCCCCAGCCTGTGAGCCCCTGGGCCCCTGCAAGTGCAATACGAAAGGTGTCTATGGAGCCAGCTCTGAGTGGTGTGGGGAAACACGTGGTCAGCTGAGATCTGACCCACCTCTGGCTTGACGGCACCAGGATGGGTTGTCTGTCCCCAGGGAAGAAGTTGCTCGCACTTGCTCTGATTTTGTATGGGATGGGATTCCTGGGAAAGCTGCTCTCCACCATGGGGAAGCAGGCTGTGGGTCCTTCTGTGAAAGCCCATCTTGTGCCAAACGTGACACCAAAGCAAAGATTAAACGACGACCTGGAGCTCCCCCCCAGTCCCTGCTCCTTTCACGCAGACAGCCTCCAAGGCATCGGGAAGCCTGGAGGAGAAACCCGCCACGCTGCTCCGCTCTGTCCAGCCCGGGCCCTACGCGGGAGTGCCAGAGACCAGCTCACCTGAGTGCTTTGTCAAGGGTCAGGCCAGTGAAGTCAAAGAAGCTGAGATACTCCTCTGCTACCAACTTGCTAAATTCGTTACTGTAATTAAAGAGGGAGTAGTCAGCCCTTTCATCAGGGAAGAAGACACTGTCTACAAAAGGAACAGCAGACTGCTGCCTCCTGGCCAGCCCAAACTCCCAGCGAGACACTGCAGACATGATCCCAGACCCAGTGCTACTTTCTCCTAGCTTGAAGTGCTGCTGAAAGACCTCAAAAGGGCCCTAACAAGCCAAGCACTGTGGCTGCCAGCCCTAGACACCTGAGTATGAGAAATGTGGGCCCCCAGTGCCTCCCTCCACTGTGCTGCTGGCCAGGCAGAGCCTCCTTCCAAACCAGCCAGGAGGAAGAGGCCATAAAGATGTCCTGCGCTCATCAGGCACTTTCTGTCTTACCTAGTTCTCTCCCTTTGTTGGATATGTCCCCTCCTCCTTACTGCAATATTCCTGCTCTCCACTCCACGTTGGCTCCCATCCCACCCTCTCACCACAGCACCTTTATTGCATGTCAGATGGATGTCCCTGGAAACTGGAGCAGGAGAGCTCAGCTGATCTTCTGGCCCTGCTCATCCCTGAATGCTTCTCCGAAAACCATTCCCCTGCCACATTTTTGAAGGATGCTTGCAGACGTGTTGCCTTTAAAGCCAGAATGGGTGCTGAAAAGTTCCTCTGTCTACACAACTCAGGTAGCAGAAGTGCAAGAATAATCAATGAATGCTGGCAAGAAATGGGAGATGATCTCAAGATGCTCAGCTTTTGCCATATACAATTCTTTTTCCTTCTACCCACAAAAATGAAAAGCACATTGCTAGGTGTTGCACATCCAGTTTCTCCCTGGGACCTATTACAGGCAGAACTTGTTGCTTTTCCTCCAGCATTGTTTCATCTTCTGCTGTGAGGTGGATGCTGGAAAGCCTCTGGCATGGATGCTGTTCAGAAGCAAGACACACAGCGGGATCAGGCAGAGCAGAGTGACAGCTCCAGGGAAGAGGTCCAGGCTGAATTTTGAGAGGCATAATCGTCGGTACTGGAGTATGCGCAGGAGATGGTTTCAAAGCTGCCTGAAGCCACAAGGCCTCACAGTCATAAAACAGCCTTATCATTTGGGATTGCTAGTTCTGGGAAAGAACATGGGCTTATGGCCCTGTGGTCCTCCCAAGTTAGTCTGTCTGAAGCAGTGCCACAATAATTGGTGTGCAGATTCCTGCCAGCTTCCCAGAGAGACTTATCCACTTGTCCTGGAGCTTCACAGCAAGGTCATGTGAGATGCAGAAGATGACCACATGTTTGTGAAAGGAGATGTCACCACATTTTCACCCCTTTGCCAAAGAATGAGCAGAACCAAGGAAGCCCCAGGCCTTGTCTGGGATCCTCTCAGCTCTAAGTCTGCAGAAGAGCTCATGCATTGTCTGTGCCACTGCCAGGAACTAGCCAGTTGTCTCTCTTCGACAGGTCAGGTCCCACGTCACACCTGCAGTTGTATTCTCCCAGAAAAGGTCCAATTCCTTCTGTTTGGGCACCTATTTACCATGTCTTCTGGGAAGGTGCTTGGGTACTCTGGGCACACAGCAACACCTGCCACCTACTGCAGCACTGCAGCAGTCAACAGGGGAGAACAGTGCCTGACTCCCACCACTTATTTAACTCAAGCTGGGCTTGAAGGACTGGCCTTGCCCAAGGCACCCTAAAGCCAAAAGACTTGGCATGTCTATAGCCCAGCACAGACCTTGGGTGGGCTGAATCTCTCTTGAGATGTCTCCATGGCCCGCACTGGGAGCTATACCCTAATTTACATTCCTAACTAGATCTATAGTCAATGAGGATGAAGGTGCATGGGAGCTCCCCTTCACCCCACTCTCCCATCAGGGCAGCCCAGGAAGGTAGGCAGGCCTTGCTGGGTCTTGCTGAAGGCCAGGAGTCCATAGGGAGTCTGTGACAGTCAGGACAAGTGGGCTGTGCCAGCTACTGTGGTGCCAACAGTCCCCAGCCTGGGTGCCCTTCACACCTTCCTGTGTGTCTCCCTTAGTTCCTCTCTGCTTTGAAAAACTCCAGGCAGGGACTGCCAGCTCCGCCGAGGGAACCAGACAATGTTCCAGGACACCTGGAGGCAGCCAGCCTTCAGGAAGCAACAAACTCCTGTGTCTAGCCAGGGGCTCAGTGACATCGATGGGACGCTGCTCCCTGAGATCCAGAGCCAGTTAACATGCCCCAGGCATGCCTGGGGACACAGTGCTCAAATACTGGCCAGGGCAAGACCATGGCCTACATTAAGGTGAGCTTAGGTACTTGCTCTGGTTTTCTCATTCAAGAATTGGCCTCCTCTCTCCTTGCGCCAGTCCCAGCCCTCCTTGCAGGAATGGGCGACACTTCCACCATGCGGCTCAGACAGAGACATCCCCATGAGAAGAGCAAGGCATTTCCCATGGGGACATGCCCAGTATCCTCTGGCTGGTGGCCCTGCCACACGGCCAGCCTCTACAGACGTCTTCTCCTCGCTTTATATCCCAACTTGGCGCTTCCTCCCTCTGCCTGGTTTAGGAAGGTCCCGGCACCAAAGGTGCCTACTGACCTCCCAGTTTGATTCATGGGTGGCTGGACACGGACAGATGTGTGTTGGTTTACAGCCTGAATCACACTGTCCTATAGAGCAAAGCCTGTGTTTGTGCCAAAGTCACCTGGGTCAAAAAAAGATTGCCTGTAAGAAGCTTGGCTAAGTAAAATTCACGTCATCTCCAGGGGAGGAGAATACACTGTGTGCCCCTGGCAGAGTGCCCACAGGACTCTGACAGACCCCTAGTGCACTGTGATGCTGAAGCTGTGCTCTGCTGCCTGCTCTGTCGCTGCCTGCGTGGTGTTGTGGGCACAGCGTTCTCCTGGGAAACCTTGCAAGGAAGTGCTTGGCATTACCGCCTTCATGGTCTGGCAGCTGAGACAGTTCAACCTCTGCCCAGCAAGAGATGTGTGACCGTGGGTGGTGACAGAGCTAAGACAATGCCGCAGACAAATACAGGAGCGAGAATCTTCCATGGCGAGTCCAGTTGCCAAAATACGTGCTTTTCAGAGAGATGAAGGAAATTTCTGGATTTGAGGTTAACTTCACAGAATTGCGTCAGCTGGAAAGAAACTATTTGGACACACCCAACCTCCATTTCCTGGTTCATCAAGCCTTTTCTACTTGTTTGTCAATGATGAAATGTTTTGGGTTTGGTGAGGTTTTTTGGGTTGGGGTTTTTTTTTGTTTTATTTTGGGTTTAGGGTTTTTTTTGAGAAAATTGCCAATGTTCACAAAGAAAAAGATGGGGCTAAAATGAGTTAAAAAGCTTTAAGAATTTACTTTTTGAACACGTGTCCTAGGTAGTCCACCTCCTACATGGAGATGGCCTGAAAGCATCACTTAAGCTTACCTTGCTCCCACCACTGTAGATTGGTCTCACATTGTCTTCAGTGTGCAAGACCACCTTAAAACACACCTATTCTCATCCTTCTTTCTTTCCTGCTCTGCAAATCCACCTGCTTGGTCCAAGAGCCTTCAGCTCTATCCAGCTCTTCTGCTGGGAAATGATTCAGATGTCAAAAACCCAGCTGATGAGAACAAAGTTTTCTTTTAAAGGCTGTGTCATTTCCCAAATGTGAGTCACCAAACAGATTCCCAAGGTGTGAGGATTGCAGGAACTGGCAAAAGAACACACTCAGATGCACCCCCAAAGACCAGTTGCTTGAAATTTCCCTCAGCCAGTAAGCTAGCATGGCAAATTTGCAAGAAAGGAGAAGGATGCTAGACCTGAGGCAGCAGCAACCACCAACGCACCTACTACAGGAACCACAGCAGAATAGAACAAGGATGCTGCCGGTTGATACAAAGATCTTCTCTAGGTGATCATTTGTGGGCTCCTTCTATCCCAGGACAAAGCTGGGAGTCGCAGACAATTCTTGGTACTGAAAACTTGGGTATTTGGTGAGGGACAGTTGTGTCCTGCTGTTCCAAACAGGAGTGAGACATTTCAAGGACATAAAAAAACCCCCAGCAACACAGGTTATATATGATCCAGGAGAAGGCTGATAGAGATTGGTGTCCTCACACCCACTGGCATCCTAAAATAATCTGTTACTGCTACATTCATTACTGTTACTCTGTCTCTTAGAAACTCTCCCACTTTTGAATAAACACTTTTTATTTGCCTTCTGCCTTACCCAGGCAAATCTACCAGATGAGGTGCTTAGATCTCTGGTGTGTACCTGGCTCTCCATCAAATCCTTCATGTCGTCTCTACAGACTGGGTAAGGAGGCACTGCAGCAAGACGATTTTGAGGTGCAGACATTAAACACCTGGGGACTGGCAGGGAGCCCAGTGCAGATCCAGGTCTGGATCCCAAACCCTTCAGCCTGGGGATTGCTTTAGGTGGGATCTTGCCGGGCCCTTACCAAACTCAGGAAGCTCTTGGTTCTGGCAGGCAGCAGCTTGTGGCAGTTAATGCAAGTAACTTTCAGGATTCAGATTGCAAGGGCATTGGACTTGGACCAGTTTCAACTGGAAAGATCTCCAACAGCACCAACTCTATCCATAAAGCCCTTGTGATGGCAGGCTTGTCCCTTTCTGCCTTTACCCCATCCCCCCAGCACGACCACTGCTGCCCCAGAACCTCCCCACCACAGCTGTGTTTCTGCTGGCCACGCTCAATGCTGCCATCTCAGTCAACCTCCTGGTAGGGTTGGCTGCAATGTAAAGCTCCACTTACTTTTTCCCAAGCTGGCGTGCCACGTCACAGCGCTTGAACCCTTCGAGGTTGTAGAGGCGCTTGGCCAGCCTCTTGGCAGCCTCGCTATCTGCCCTGCAGCCGTTCGCCAAGGTGTCTGTGCTGCCCTGGTCAAGCTGCTCCGTGCTGCCCATGTCAGAGTCGGAGTCTGAAAGTGCATCTTTCAAGCTGGCATCACTGCACAGAAACAAGAAACAATTCAAGAAGCAGCAATGTGATCTGATGAAACCCACAGAAAATGCCACATTTTGATTTCCTCTTGTTCTAACCAAAAAATATTAAAAAACAAGGTGTTTGTGAACTGGACATTGGACAAACCCTCTTTCATTTCAGGTCAAATGAAATAGTACATTTTAATTTCAAATTCATAAAGGAAGATTGAAAAGAAGGTGACTTGTCCCTGAGAAATGAGGATGTATCCATTCAAAGCAAGCAGCCCCAACACCTTTCTAAGCTTTCTCTCTCTCCACTGGTATGGACAAGGACGCCAAGCTCTTTCACAGCTGTGGACATCCAGGAAACCTTAGGGATAGACACTATGCTTTTCAGTTCAGATTATTTGCTGAGAATGAGAAACTGCACTTGTACAAATCATGGCAATGGGACTGACAGCAGAGCTGCTGTTCCTGGTGGGCTGCTCCTCTCCCAGCTGGCATCATTGCTGCAGAAACCTGCAGAAACCCCACTGAGAAACCCCACTGGCACCTTGTAGGTGAGTCTGTATCTCTATTTTCTTGCCCAAGGCCGGTTATAAAATTATGGGACCTATTTGCACATTTTGGGGCGGTGTGACTCCTTGAAGGCCTGCTTGCTAGCTGGATATACCTCCTTGCTCCAGTTCTCCCATGACCTAGCTGCTCATCACCTGGCTTCCTCACGCAAGGAACTGCCCTGCAGATGACCTGCTGCCTCCTGGGAATGATGGTTTGGGTCTGAGCTTGTCCAGAGGATAAAGTCTCTGCTGATCTCCTCACTGCCCACAGAAGAACCTTTGGGGAGTAGGGAGAACCTACAGGGGCACCCAGTTCACAGCGAAACCTTGAGATTTCCCTGCACTTCAGCGCACGCATGGGAGTGTGCCTGACTGCCTCCAACTTGCCAAGGGCTTCTCCAGATATCAGGCAGACAGGGCTGTATTCTGCCCAGAGGAGCCTCAGCTTTGCCTGCTACAAGAACAGGTGGGATTTGTGAGCAGCCAGATGCGTGGTAGTGACCTCCAGAACAAACATGTACATTAAGTGCTGAGTCTTGGCTTTTCTTGGGCTTGCAGGGCTCCTACAGGACCCTGCAGCTGACATGCAGTTTGGGGTCCTGGGTTTGAGAACAGGACTCAGAGAGAGGTCCACTGGTGACTGGCTGGTTTAATGTCAGAACACCTTGGTCCCCAGCTGCAGTCTTAACCTGCGGGTAGGAAAGCTTTTCCTGTTGGTGTCTGGCCTCTCTGCTATGACATCACATGAGAGGAAGCAGAAGGGGAAAAAAAGCAATTCCATCTCTATCATGTCCTTTGAGCCTTGCTCCTGTACTGGGACCCCATAAGACAAGAAGCCCTTTGCCCGAGGAACTCCCAGCCTGCCTTACCTGATGGAGTTAATGATCTTGGTGGCATCTTCTTCCGACCCTTCCACATGGAACCCATTTGGGATACTCTTCAAAGACAACCGACTCAGCACGTTCTCTGACCTGCTGCTGGTAATTGAGTGCCTGAGAGGGCTCCCCAAATCCCCCTCCACTGGCTTTGCTGCTGCCTGCTCTTGCTTATCAGCAGCCATGTGGTGAAGGGCTTCTCTCTCATGGGCTACCAGTTTCTGCTCCAAGAGCTCTGGGCTTTCCTTGACCCTTTGCTGGATCAATGGGGTGAGTGGGGCTTCAAAACTGACACAGCTGTCTGTCTCATCTGTGAGAGAGAGGACATCCAAAGAGTCCAAGCTGCTGTAGTATGTACCCTTCATAAGGTCAGACTCAATGATCTTCTCGAAGGTCGAGCTGAACCCATCCCTGATGTCTTTGAATTGAAAATTTTCCTTGTCATCCTCACTGTAGCTCAGCTTGGTGTCTCCAGAAGCAAACCTGGACCAAAAGTGGACATGTAGAAAATACCGTCAATTGCTTGCACTGTTCCACTCAGAGCTAGGAGGCAAGAGAAGAGGGAAAAATGGATGCTGTGATTATAGGCCCTCAGGTCCTTTCTGTGGTATAACCTGCCTGGCTTCCAATTTTATTACAAGCTTCTAGAGCTGAAAAATGCAGTTTTATGATAAGCAATCCCAGGGGCCCAGCCAACCCTTAATTTGGTGATGCCCTAGTAAAAGGCCAGACCCCTGATCTGGAGACTTTGCATCCGACACCTGCTACTGGATCCACTGGCAGAATGGATTTAATCTGCAGGTTATCTTTCCCTTCAAGTGCTCCAATTATGGCTACTTCAAAACCATGAAAAACCTTAAGATTGAGGCCATTTAATCTAACTTTGGAAGTTGGCAGCAAATATTCTGGATCCCTTTCGTAGTGGAGAAAAAGCAGAAGCTTTTAGGGAGCAATTTGTATGCTGTATCTTAAGCCTTTTTTCTTAGATGAGGTACCTTAGAGGTGCAAGGCACCCTACAAATAGTTTTCTTTCCACTAAGAGGGAGGTAAAATGTGATGGACACGTATCCAAGCAGGGGAGGCTCTATGACACTTTACAGCTAGCCTGTGGGATTATAGACAGGAATTACAGGCAGGACAGGAGGGTGTGAAATGCATGAACCTACAAGCCTGGCTTCCAGGTATGCATGGATGACTCTCAGCAACCCCAGCTCGGTTTGGCTTTGAAGGTAGGGGCATATTTTCCAGTGTACATCTCAATACAAACCCGCACTGGGAGAATTCATCTGAGTTAAATCCAGCAACACCCGCTGTGCTGGAAGCCCTAGGGAGGTGGGAGGGCTCAGTCCCTCCTGGAATAGATCAGGCTGCAAGGACCTGCCAAAAATATCCCAGGTTTCTCAGGTGAAGCAGATGCTGCTGTGATTTGCTTTGTCAGAACCAGGCATTTCATTCCGTGATACAGATGAAAGCTAAGGGAACAGTAAGCTGCTTTTTCTCCGCCTGTGATGGAGTTAACTTTCTTCATAGCAGCACATATGGTGCTATGGCTTGGATTTGTGCTAAAACAGTGTTGATAATGCACCAATGTTTTATGTATTGCTGAACGTGCCTGCACAGCGTCAAGGTTTTCTGTATTTTTCACTTCCCAGCAAGTAGGCTGGAGCTAGGCAAGAGGTTGTGAGGGAACACAGCTGGGACAGCTGGCTTGAGTTGACCAAAGGAATATACCATGTCATATAATGTCATGCTCAGAAAGAAGAAAAAAAAAGAAAAAAAAAGGCTTTGGTCTTTCAGAGTAGCCATTGCTCAGAGACTGGCTGGGCACCTCCCTGCTGCTGGGAGGTGGTGAGTGATTGCTTTTGGATCACTTGGTGGGTTTTTTTTTTCTCTTTCCTTCACTTATTAAACTGCTTTTATCTTGACCCACAAGTCTCCTAGCTTTTGGTCTCCTGATTCTCTCTCCCATCTCTCAGGGAAGGGTGGTGAGCAAGTGCAAGGATAAGTGCTTATTTGCTGGTTGGAGCCAACCCACTGCATCTCCTCACTATGGTTGTCTCAGTTTGGAACACCTGTGTCAGTGTCATGGCTGTGCCTAGTGCCTCTCCTAATGCGTATGGCCTCACTTTGCAGCAGATTACCTTTCCCTGAGCTGAATTCTGGGGGTGGATCAGGGGGTGAGCAAGTTTCTTGTGCCAGCTAAGGAGATGCTGTGCCTGTGCAAGCCCAAATTAATTTCCGATTAGTAATGTTTCCTAGTGAGTGTCAGTGACAGCCCACTCCCAGCCTTGCAGAACCTCACCTGGCACAGAAGAGATCGGGAATGGACCTTGGGAGGCAGTGGCTCTAGCACAGAGGCAGCAAAGCACTCGTGAGCCAGCCATGGCAGAGCCATGATATGTCTCCTAGGAGTCTGGACACTTCTCAATGCACTTTACAAAACAGTTCAGTCTTTTTAGGTGGGGAAACTGAGGCATGCACCCCACTCCATGTAATTGCTCACAGCAAAAGTAAAGAGAGGTGTACAGATACAGCCTTGTATCCTGACTCCACCAGCATACAGCGGGAGGGGAGGGAAGGGAAGGGAAGGGAAGGGAAGGGAAGGGAAGGGAAGGGAAGGGAAGGGAAGGGAAAGGAAACAGGGAAAGGAAAGCAACCACCCCTGACAGCCCCCACAGCCAGCCACGTTTCCCCCTCCCAGCTCTCTGCAGCTTACTGGTGCCCTGATCTAGAGACATACAGCTCATTTTGTTCACCAGACATAGGCTCCCTGGTTTCCCGGTGGACATGGACACCTGAACACCACTGCCATGACTGCGCAGAGGCTCAGCGGAGCCCTGAACCCAGGTCTACTTGTAGCATTACAGGGTCTGAGGTGCATACTTCCTTCTTTCAAGGCAGGAGGGATTTGCCTGTATTTCCACTGCACAGCTAAGCAAGTATCAAGGAGGCTAGGCTGCCCCTTGAGTAGGGAGCAGGTTAATAAGGCCCTGAATTTACTGGCCCAGATATACTGATTTAGTGTCATCCATTTCTGGAAATCCTAGCTCTTCAAAATGCCTCAGGCAGGGTGGAAGATGGCTAGCTATTTCAGGACACAGTGGCCTTAAGGGCTAGGTAATGTACACCTCGCCACCGATGATAACTCATGTATCTGGGAACCATCATCATCAGTTTTGTGGAGCAGATGGTTCTCATGGGCAGCACAGGACACACCATGACTGAGGGCTGATGACCACATGAACCAGTTGTCCTCCAACATGCTCATCATGGGCAGCAAGAACTCAGCATTTACATGAGCCCTAATTCCAGGCAGTAAAATAGGAGAGGGCATCCTTTGATATAGGGAAGTCCTTGAGGTTATCACCCTCATTTGCTACAGCCAGCGTGATTAAGGACCCAAGCCTGCAGGACAGCAGGTTCTCCCACAACAGGGATCTCCTGACCCCAAGAATCCACAACAACCAAAGACAGTCATAGTGTGAGAGGGGATACAGTGGACAAATAACAGAAAATCAGTGTAAGGAAGACCGCAACGACAGAGGTGCACATAGCCTCGCTGTTGCAGTGAGGAACGGGCCCAAGTCAGCTACCAGATTTCTTGTCCCCCATCTCTGTGATCATCTCTATGATTCTATGATTCTATGATCTCTGAAAGAAAAATGCACTTGGGGAAGGATTTGAACAAAGGAAGATTCTCCTGCTTCTAAAGTGTCCGGGTGAAAGCCATTGAAGAGGAGAGGACAAGTCAGTGTTGTCAGGTTTCTCATTTCTCAACCTCCTGAGAGTCTGAGGAACTCAAGCAGGTCAGGGTATGCCACTCTGTCTTCCCCTCTTCATGATGATGGATGCCAGGCCCATGGACTGGTGAGCTGTGGCAGGAACAGAGGATCCGAGCACAGCAGGGAGCAGGACAGACCCACTTGAAGGGCTGTGCAAGCAGGGAAACAACCATGCGTGGGTTATGCTGTGTTCATGAGATCTGATGGACCCTGACAAACAAGTTTCTGCACCTTTGTAAGTTCCCTCTGATGTCTGAGCCATCAGAGTCTGCAACCACATGGTAAAAGCTTATATGAATCTGTAGACCTGCATAATCCCTTGATTCCAGGAACTCAGGGCTTAAGAAAACTCTCACCCAGTTCATTAGAGCTGGCCATGCAGCAAACCAGACATAAGCAGAGACAAGGCAGACAGCAGCAGCTCCACAGACCATCTGCTGCAGCCCAAAGGCCCCTCATTTTCAGGAATGCTTTTCTTTACAAATCCATCCCTCCCTGCAGGGTGAACTGCAGTGCCTGACCATAATTTTGTGTACAGAAAAGATTCCCTACTTCCACAAAGCAGGAAGAGCTTGAAAAACTTCATCCCCTTGTGACAGGAAGGAATTTACAGCCTTAGTTGCACCCAGCAGTGGGAATTACGGATCTGTCTTGGCAGCTCGTCCCATTGCCAAACTTCTTTCAATAGCCCCCATCCCCAGTGAACTTCCACGTCCCCTCTTTCCCCCTACAGAGGGTCTGTGTCCTTCCCACACCAAGGAAAAATCTTGGGCCTTTGTAGTTTCCCCAGGTCCTCCAAGAGCGCCACCACACCACCCCTCGGCCCGCATCGCTTCACTCCCATCACCAGCAGGTCTTTGCGTGGGAGCACCCACCAGGAGGGCATGCCCTGGCCCATCCTGGTGAGGCCTGGTGCACAGCATGTGTTTCCATGTTTTCCATGTGTTGTGCCCTGTAGCTGTGCCCATTGGTATTCTGTCTGCTTCTGGGCATCAAGCCCATCAAAAGCCATCCTCTGCACCTGCACCTCCTGGATATTTTATTTAGTAGGTACCACACTGCCATAATCCCAAGCCAAATGGCTCCTGCTCTCTCACCATGTTGAACAGAGTCATTTTCATTAGCTGTTCACACAGTAGAGCTTTTATTTTCCAGCCCTTTATTTATCTCTTGAGCCCAAAGCTGTACAGCAACCAAGTGAGAACGTCAGTGTGCCCAGCAAAGGCTGCGTGGGACAGACTGCAGAGACCCGGGCAGGAGCCGTGGTCCTAGATGGGTCAGTGGGCACCAACAAGTCAGGCACATCACAGCTCTCTCTGCATGGTGCTGCAGAAGACAGAGGACAAAGAGACTTTCTACAGCTTACACCAGCCCAGGAGGCTCATGTGCATCTAATTCAAGCAAAACCAGGCTAAGGTGGGAGACAGTGAAAGACTTCACTTCTGTGAATGAATTTCACACGCACTCCCCTACAGAGAAGTGTCGCGCACTTATTCCACAGCGGTGAAGGCAACTGCTTTACTTAAATAACGAGCCGTGTATTTATTTGCATTGTAATCACAAGGTTTTGTAAGCATATTGAAGTTACACTGTATCTAATTGCCTGCGCTGCTTTCCCCAGTCATCTCTGAAATGCTGTTTTATTGCTTACGGCAAGGCATGCAGAGCAATGCACTTGGTTATTATTGCAGCTGAACCGTACTGGATTTTTATGCACTGAGTTGTTTACATTTCATTTCTCACTGGTTAATTAGTTGTAATAAAGTAGAACCTAGTTTGCTGTATTGGTGGAATGGAGAGGCCTGGCAGAGAAGGACATGATGGAAATCAGGGTTTTCTTGCCTTTGAACTGCAGGCTTTCTGTGAAGTTTTTCTGAAACTTTATTTAAGGGAATTTGAATTGCTCAACGGCTATATGTTGCCATGGGAGGAAATGTGTGGACAAAAGCAGCAGTTCCAAACCTGCATATACTAAAGGCATCTACAACCCAGAGGTGGGGATTCTTCTATCAACAAGTTTGACATTTTTGTGTGACTTCTGGGGCTGAAAGCGGAGAGTTTCATTCACTGGTGAAGCTGTCGGTTTGACTGCAGAGCTGCGACCTCCCTGAGATCAGCAGGGACCATGTGGGGAGCTTCTGGGAAGGTGAAAGACCTCTAGGTGACATAGCCACAATGGTTGGAAAATGGGGCTTTGACAAATGGTATATCAGCATTCTAATGGATGCCATGGGATAAACTAGAAGGGGGGCAAAAGGGATTCAGTTAATGCAAACTGCAGCAGAAGATCTAAAGCTTTGGCTTTATTTCCTTGCATTTTTTAATGACATTTTCCTGCATAGACACACTAATCTACCATCAGTGGGGCAATCGTGGTTTCTTTCCCCAGATCCACTGTGGAGTCGATGACCTTGGATGACTTTTCCCCCCTTTGATTCTCCATCGATTCAGTGGGAAGAACAAGACTCAACCCTTTCTCGTAAAATACTTTAAGATCCAGGGACAAAATGCACCAACATGCAAATGATAAGTGATTCATTCCCCAGGAATGAATAGTTGACTGCTCATGAGTGAAACATTAGGCCAGAGGCAGAGAAACCCCAGGTTCTCCTCTATCCAGAATGGGTCATAACAGAAACAGCAACGTACTGCAGGGGAGTAAAGAAAGGACTGGGGAGACTCAGAGGTGATGCAGGATGACAGTGACTTCTTGGTGCCTTGGTCTATCTGTCAGCTTTGTTACTCCTGGCCCACACGGATCTAGGAGAGCCAGACCATCAGCTACAGTCAGGAAAGACCAGCTCCATGCTGTGTTCGGCCCAACCACATGTTTCTGCCACTTAACCTAAAGATAGGTGGTCAAAGTACTGAGGAGCTCAAACACGGCGAGCTAACCCAGTCCATAGGCAATAAGTAGTTTCCCAGATTTCCTCTGTGTCCCTGAAGTTTTCCAGCTGCCCTTCTTTCTTTGAATACAGTGTGTGACTTCTCCCTTGTGCATCCAGCTTCCCAAAAGACTTATTTGCTATCCAAGTGAATACATTTAGAGCGTGCAGAGCCCAGTCAGGTTGCATCATCTCCAAATCCTCTGCCTGCCACTTCTCCCACTTCATGCCCTAGCACCTTAAAATAATTGCACTTCCAGTGATTGTAGCAGAATTGACCACCATTAGGTTCATCTTGAACTCACAATCTCTGCCAGGTAGCCACACACCAAGCAAATATGATTCCCTTGCAACCTGAGAGACTTGCAGACACCTACGACCTGACTGCATAGCTTACAGGGCTCACGGGACCTGCCTGAGGGTGGAAACCCCTAGCTCTCCGGACATCAGCAGCCGGCACTGGACAGTCTTCCTCTTCGATACCTTCAATTGTGCTTTTTGAAACAGTGCTGCTCTTTCTTGCTGAGGGCCTTGGGTAAATCAAACCAACAGCTTTTTTTTAGGGGACCCTGTTCAACACTAGGGACACAACAAATTAGGGATGCCTGTTGTCAGCCCGCATGTTGCGTGGCCTCCCACGCTCAGGCTGCTGCCTATGCTCCAGACAGCGCTCTGAACAAACATCTCAGCCTGAAGCCTGCTCTGGACTATGAATCACTATGAGGTGATTCACTGGCCCCTCTTGGCCACCCTGCCCCTTTCACACCTTCTCTTAAGAGGGCCCTGCTCCTCTGTGACAACTTCTGCTGCTCTTCTCCAGCCCCCTCCTGCTTGCAGTGTCCGTCCCATGCCAGAGTAGGTACATAGGCAGGGCCATAAGATTCACAGCAGCCATAAACACCATCTGGCTTCAATACAGACCCCCAGATGATTTCTGGCGGCAAAGGGAAACATCTGTACTATTCCCACAGGGGTAGCATGGGAAGCACCCCACCTCATCGCAGTGACCAGTCATTTCCCTTCAGCCCCCAACCTGCTGGCTCCCAGGGAGTCCAGGCACTCGCAGAGACATAACACCAGCTGTGGACCCTGCACCAGTGTGAGTGTCCCCCAGCCTGGAGAGTTCTCCCGTGAAAACAGGCTGCCACTTGCAGAGGACACAGAGACCGGGGGCAGCGTACGCGTGCTGGTTGTTCTCAGGCACTTGAGGACAGGATGACACTCGTGTCTCTCATTTCTCACTATGCCTGTGCCACCCCGGCACTGGTAACACTTTGTCCTGGGTTTGGGCCGGATTGGCCCAAGCAAGCCGAGCAACAGATGTTCCCTCTCTCCTGCTTGGCAGGAGGGAGAGGAGAGAGACTAGTTTAGTAAGAACTAAACTGCTTTAATGAAATATAAAGAATAAAATAATAAAAAGAAAATAATGAAATATATACAAAACCGTATCAAGCTCCCAGGATGACAATCACATCACCAGCANATGACAATCATGTCACCAGCAGGCACTGGGGAAGCCCCAGACTGGACTCGGCGACGGATGGGAACTGGATTCAGGAACACACGGGTCAGGATCAAAGGCAGACGAACAGACGGAGTCCTCCTCGGACGACGGCCATTGAAGAAAGTAACCCAGAGCCAGGGGGCTGACCCTTTGATCCCTTAGCTTTTATCCTGAGCATGAGGCAGATGGGATGGAATACCCTGTTTGGTCAGTTTTGGGTCACCTGTCCTGTCTGCTCCTCGCCACGGGTGGGACCCCTCTGCGCTTTTCCGCTTCCGACCCTCCAATGGGGCAAATACCAAAGTTGGTTGGCCTTGGTCATTATAGCAATAAGGATAAGCAATACTCTGCATACGGTGCCTTGGCATCAGCTATAAACATGGGTCTTATCGCCCTGAGAAAGAGCAGTTTTCTGCACAATATGCTGCTAATTTCAGCAGTTAGAAGAGGCCTAGTTAGAAAGCAGAGTTACTGAACAAAATTGGTCCTGTTTTACCTCAAACCAGGACACACTTGCCACAGGTGCAGCAGGGAACAAAGCTCAAAGCTTCTCTTACCAGTGGTGCAGTCCTTTGGATGCAAAGTTGTAAACTGCTAGCCCAGGGACTGCCAGAGTGAGCCACGCTGCCAGGGACTTCCAGGGCATACCAGACTCCTTGACGAGCCCCGCTCCTCGTCATCCCGCATCTATTGTGCTCATCCTAAGTTATCTCGGGTAACTCTGCCCCAAGTGCTGCAGCTGAATCTCCAACTTGCAAGCGGGACACCCCCAAAGTGAGCACAACCAGCACCCAGCACTCTTGAGATGCCTAAAGCTTCTCCTTTGTTTTTGTGCCTCTGTGGGAAGACGCTGGCTCGAATCACAGCTTTTCTGCATTTGTAACATGGAAAAGCAGTGTGAGAAGCCCAGAGAGAAAACAGGGCGAAAAGCCATAGTCAGCCATGAGAGCAGCTGCAGCTTTTTAAACTGATGAGTAACACACGGAGCAGAGTAACTCAAACCAAGGAGGCTTGAGAAACAACACACGCAAATCAGCCAACGTTGCAACGGCTTCACACTCACCTGAGCTGCTCCTCAGCCTCGTCAACACTCAGAGCTTCTGAGGAGCCCAGGATGCTGTGACATCGCTCCTTGCTGAGGGCCTCACTAGGTATCTCCTGGGTGGGGGAGCCCCTCTCCTCCGAATCCGTGCTGCTTTGGCTGGGCACGCCACCGTCCCGCTGCTGCAGCGCTGCCTGCTCCTGCCCTGCAGCCAGCTCTGCATCCACACCATTCGCCCACACCAGACTGTCCTCGTGGCCGCCCTCGCTGGCAGCGTCTGTCCCAGGTCCTTGCTCTCCCTGCTTCTTGCCCAGCTCCGCTGCTGCTTCCAGATGTTCATTCCCCTGGCCCCCACGCTCCTCCTCCACTCCTTGGGCGGGTTGAGCATCATCCTGGGGGCTGGCTCTCCCGCTGGCAGACTCTGGAGGCTGGCTGAGCTGCTCATCCCCATCGCGGCAGGCCAGTGTGGCCGGCTGTGAGCCCAAGAAATGCAGCTCTTGGCAGTCTGCATCAGAGCATGGAGAGTGGCTGGTTTTGCTCATATTCCAGTTGTTCTCCCAGCGCTTATGGGCTCCCTCCCTGCGCTCAGCTTGGGCTCAGTGCTACCTGCAACAGAAAAGAAATTACTTCACAAGAGTCCATTAGGGCTGTCAGAAAGGCACGAATTTGTCAACGGTGGCTTGGAAGGGCAGCACTTTGAAACAGAGGACAGAAAAATACCCCCCACCCCTCTTGACCCCTCAATTATAAAAGCAAGGCAGAACCATACTGGGCTTTGCTGCCTTTGCAAAGATTAGTGCTCATTACCCTGAACAGTCACATCTGGCAAGGAAAATCTGCTGTTGTGGTCCTGAGCCATTAGGGGCCTGAGCACTTACCTTCTTCTTCTCCTCTCCTAACCCCCAGACAGCCCCAGCCCCCAGCACAAGGGACACGTACCATGCAGGCTGTTGTTCTCCAGCTGTGGCAGGCGGTTGCCCAGGGCTGTGGACAGGAACGTGGCACAGCTGCTTTTCCCAGTCTGGCTACCAGGGTGCTATTCCCAAGTACTCCTTGCCTGCCAGAAATAAGGGAAATAGGAGGTAAGTGTGAATTTTTTTTTAAACACTTCTAAGCACTTGTGATGTGCCAACCTGTGTGATTCTCCCTGCTGACTTTGCATTTCTGCAGAGCTTCTTGCCTGCCAGAGTAACACTTTTCCCGACACACAAATACTACTGAAGAGTGTTGTAAGTTGCCAGCTAAGACTCTGGCAAAAGTGTCTTTATTGAATACACCCCGGGATCCATTCTCTGTAGGGCAAGGGAAAGCTGCTGTGTTGTACCAAGTGAGACAAGTGGCTTTTTGATCAAAATGCCCCTCGTTGGTGAACATGCCTACTGATGCAGTCTTGCAAAAGCTGATCCTGAGCCATGGGCTGTAACCCCACAGTGCTGTGCAAGCTCTTCTCCATTGTAACCCCTGCAGCTGCAGTCAAGTGACCCTGGTGCCACCAGAAATTATCTCTTCTGGAAGCAGGATTTTTTTGTATGGGGCTCAGGTCGAGGCGTGGTAACACCTGATTTTGTTTTAAAACAACACTTGTCTTCACCTGCACAGGAAGCATGGCTAGTCAATTACAGCAGGCAGATTGCACCCCTGGGTTCTCCCCCTAATTCTGTTCCTATCTCATGTCTCAAGCAGATCTTTTAATCTCCCTGCCTCAGCTTCCCTCTCTATAAATCAGCGATTACACATCACCTCTGAGAAGCCATAAGGATGTCCAGATGGGCTCTGGGTGCCTTGACTTGCCGAGCTGTAGCTCTTGTTAGCAGTAAAATCATTAATTGCTTGCCTTGTGCAGGGCTCTACTAGTTCTTGGTAATGAGGTGCTGGGCAGCAGCTGCCTCTGCTCTTCGACTCCCTCACCCTGTGGAGGTCATGGAGATGTCAGCCTCACCCCTGATGCTGATTGCTCTGCACCCGGGCAAAGGAGCAAGGGAGGAGGTGGGATTCCACCTTAGACACTTCTCTATGGTCTGGGTACGGACAGATCCACACGGGTACATGCTGAACTGTTGGCTGAGCGGGACAGATCCCGAGGGGAACCGTGTGCCCAACGCCACAGTTATGAGATGGGGTAGGTGCCTCCTCGAGGCAATGCTGGCAGTTTTACCTCTTCTCCGGGTGCATCCATGTGCATCCCCCGCTGTCACAGGGCGCGCAGCATCCCCACACTTTTCGCACTAGGACCAGCCAGGTGCTTCTGACAGACGCACGATCCCTGCCTGTAACAAGGGACCAGAGAAAGTGAGACCCAGGCCAGAGAGGAGAACCCCACTGATGTCCTGCCACCCTGCCACTGCGCCGTATTAGGCTGTTTCTGAATCCCACCCTATGGCCTGTTCCTTGCACTGCAAGTGGACTTCCCTCCGCACACTCTGGTCCTCCCTGATTTTCAGCCATGGCAGTAAAACAGCCGAGTGCAGAAGTAATCCCTAGAAAGAGCTTCTGACTTTTCTTTATGAAGTCACCCCGCACCAATTAACGCAGAACAAAGGGACTATGTGGTTGCAGGTTTCCGGAGAAACTTGACAATGAGCCCACTGAATGTCCATTTTCATCCACCAGATCCACAGAGAGAGACATCCGTGTTGGAGATGGATCCCCCCCGACAGTCCTCCCCAGCCCCGCTGACAAACCAACAGCCAGGCTAGAAGTCTTTGAGCTACTTATCAGCAAATCTGAACTATCAAAATCATTGATGTAGTGAAATTTCCCTTGCAGAGTGTACTGTGCAATGCAGACTGGCAAGGGGACAGTGATGCCTCTCCATGAGGTGACTCCAGGCTGGAGGAGCATGTCTGGTCACCGTCGGTGGTGTGTCATCTACAGACAACTGCCTGAGCGAGCAAGCCAGGCTTGCTATATAGTTGATGGAGACAGACAGACAGGGCACCATTGTCTGTGCGCTGTTAGAGGTCCTCCTCAGGCTGGGTGGATCAGGCCCTAGATGTGCCACCTGCTTTCCAATGGCTGGAAAGAGCCCATAGAGGAGCTTGGCAGCAGATATCTGTGTCAAGTCCCTGTGGAGGAATCTGCTCATACCCTCTCTCAGACTTGCCCCCTCAGGCCTTTGGCGATTCCCTCAGCCAGCCTGCCTTTCCCTGACAAGAGAAAGACCAGCCTAGACTTCCTGGGACACCAGCACATCAGCCTCCTGTGGCCCAGCATCCCACCCGCAGGAGATGAGTCCTCCCAAGGGAGGTCAAAACAAGCCCCTGGACAGTCCTCAGGTTTGCACATGTGGGCCAAGTCTCCTCTTGCTTGTTTTTCTGCCATCCCAAAAGAAGAGGAAAGGTCTGCAAATCTCTTTCCCACCAAATCCAGGACAGAAAATCAGTCCCAGGCACTTGGTCTTCCCATGCACCAACAGCATGGCCAGGCCAATGCAGCATCTTTAAGGAATTTACCTTCAAAACTACCAAGACTCTCCTAAGCATGACTGCACTGTAATCTCAAGTAATACTGAAAACCTAACACGGGCCAAATTTTGACTTTCCCATAGTGAAGCCATAATACAGACATGCAACACAGAGCCAACGCTCTAATCTTAGGAGGAACCTTTCCCAGCAGAGATTTGCTGGCCTTTTTCTTAACATGAGATGAATAATGTGGCTTTTTTTGAGTCCAATTTTTTATAACCAGCCAACGGGTTTGGGCTGAAATTCCCCACTTCCCTTCCATCCATCCAAAAACTCCAGTAGGAACCAGACACCACCCAAGCTAAATTCCAGTCACATAGCTAAAGCTTGGCACAGCTATATGCAACTAGAAAACAGGAAGCTAAATGCGGTTAGAAGATGGGCCTGAGTTAAAAATGTTGGCAAACCTTTGTAAGTGTGATGTCCCATCCATGCCTCTTAACTTTAACCAACTTATCTTATTAATATTAAAAAATTATCATTCCTGTTATTACATATAAACTACTGCATTATGCTTATTCTGTTTTACCCTCTGTGAAGTCTAACTGGGATGTTTATGGTCTGGAAGAAGGGCTGAGAAGTCAATAGTTAAACTCTTAGGTATGCTCTTTCTTGGCCTGGGTTCCCACTGAAGAAGAGGCACTGGGAAAGCCCTGAGAAGGATGCATGCACAGACTATTGCGGAACCAGGAAGACCATCAGCTCCCAGCTTCCAATGTACTGGTCTGAGCAGAGCCAGGAGGAAAGATGCAGGCCTCTCGCATCCTCCTGACCCCTCTGAGATTTGTAGGTCTCCCGTTGGGTACATACTTCGTTGCACACACACGGATGGACGCTGTCATGGGCACCTGAAGTCTGCAGGCAAGCTGGGTGTGTGCCACCCCAGGACAAATTACCCAACAAGTCACTAGCTAATTGATTTATGCTTGCGGTGACAGCCACTTGAAGCATACCCAGGTCATGGCTAGCTGAGGCTTCACAGAAGCTCTAGAAGAACTGGCAGGTTGGGCTGTGGCTCCCTTTCCAGCTGCTCATGGTGATGCCTTGTACTGAAGTCATGCAACTGACTCCTGCCACAGTCCACCATGCAGCCTGGCCAGTGTGTCCCACATTAACTGGAGATGATCTCTCCCACTCTACAACCCCACAAGACAGCCATATTTGATAGGGCTCATCTGTGAACTGCAGTCTTCCCCAGCTGTGAGGGGTAGGTACATTGGCAAAGGGAAGGAAAGGCTGTGATGCCACAACTTGGACTCAAAAGAAGATAACCAAGGGTGGAGCGGCTGGTTGCAACTGTCCACGTCTGCCTCCAGCAAATATCTGGAAGGTTACCAGTGCTGGAGAGGGTCCAAAGATGGACTCTCAATGCCCTTCTGTTAAGCTCTGAGAACATACCAAAGTGCGGCTCAGCCTCTGGCCCAAAATCACAGCTTCAATCATGCCATTGGGAGAGGACACGCTGCCTCTCCCAAAGGGGAAGACGTGGGGTGGGGTTGTTATTCAGAGGTTCCCTTCTGGGCCTCCTTTCCATTGCCCCAAAGCAGTACAGTATGGCAGACAGGAGGCTGAGTTGGATTACAGGCCGGTACTCCCCATGTCCCAGCTTGTTTCTTTTTGCTTCTGCTTTGCAAAGGGCTCTCTGGGACAGGTAGGGGCTGGAAGGTGATATCTGGTTTCCCACCAATGGATTTCCACACAAACTTAAGTCCTGACCTTTCTGCAGGCTCAGGCATCCTCTTAAGTGACTGTTGCTTCCCTAGGTCCTGTGGGTAGGGTGGGCATCCCATGCATGTCCACTACTCCCAGCCTCTAGCAAATTTAACGCGGGTTAGCATACAAAAATGGGTCTGGCAAGAAAAGAGAATGACCTGGTATAGGTCAGAGAATCAAAGAATCATAGAATGGTTTGGGTTGGAAGGTGCCCATCTAGTTCCAACCCCCCTGCCCTGGGCAAGGACACCTCCCACCAGACCAGGTTGCTGAAAGCCCCATCCAACCTGGCCTTGAGCACGTCCAGCCATGGGACAGCCACAGCTTGTCTGGGCAGGCTGTTCCAGCACCTCACCACCTCATAATGAAGAATTTCTTACTTATCTCTAATCCAAATCTACCCTCTTTCAGTTTAAAGCCATTACCCCTCATTCTATCAAGGACAAGGCTGTCCCTGCCAGGACTGTTCACAGCAAAGGCTACTGTGGCCCTGCTGAGTTGTAGAGTTGTGAAGCTGCAGTTCCATGATTTGAACCAGACCAGCTCTGTAAGGCACACATAAGCAGAAGAACATGGATTCATGCTGGAAGGAGACTATTACTGCTGTAGGAAAGGCTAAGGGAAGCCAAGGCATCCTGGAAAGGCTAACCGTAACCTTTCCGTCTCCTCCCCAGTGCTGGGGCTTGGTGCTTTCACCACAAGATGGGAGAGAGGCAGAAGGGACTGAGGATCCCGTCCCCTGTGGCCCTCTGATGCTGCCCTTTCTTGCAGTCCAGATCCAAGCACGCTAACTGCTGTTATCTTCATTTATTAGAGTCCTGGCAACACCAGCCCACCACGTGTCATGTGCCCAATGCCACAGGACAGCAACGCAGGACAGCCATGAACTCAACTGCTCCAATCCCACTCTGCCCCTGTGGTCCTGCACAGCCCCTAGACCACAAGAAGATGGGGCAGGGCTGGTTAGGGGGGAAAGGAGAGTAGAAATGCCCTGTCACCTACTTTGGGATGATGGCTGGATTTGCAGTGGAGCCAGTGAAGCTGGACTGGCATCTGTTACAGGAAAGCGCCAGTCCCGAAGAGGCTGGGCAGAGATGCAGAAAAGTTTGCCCTGATTGTGTGAGAGATTGGAAACCACACAGGCAGTTCTTTCAGGGACTGGCTCTGAAGTCTCCCAGCTTTTGTTGAAGCTGAATGGCTGGTGGGAAATTATTTATTTTTAATTTTCTTCCCTGCGTTAGGAACTGGAAAGGCTCCCACTTCAGTTTTGTGTAACCGCTTGGCTGCTGCAACACAGGAAGGCTTGGAGAAGAATCCTGCTGCTTTAGTCAAGCATGAGCTTTTCCTAAAGCTCACGCCGAGCTGGGCTGCTTTGTGCCGCAGCCTTGCTTTGCCTCGCTGTTCCTCATCCTGTTCCCTCAGGCTTGGCGGAGACAGGGCAGCAGCTCCTTCGTGAGGGCTCTGTCCTTGCCCTGGCACTGCAAGGATGTCCAGGGGGTGAGCAGGAGTCGCAGGGACGATGCAGATGAGAAGGGTGCATTCTGGTGTGGCTCCCATGGTGCTGGAGGTGAGGGGGAAAACAAGCAGATCCTGACTCACCTGACAACCTCAGAGTCAAGATCAGAAAGAGAGAGGGGGTGTCAGGAAGGGGAAGGGATGCCAAAGCAGGCTGCCCTGCTCTGAGATAGGCTGGGGTGCAGACCCCAGGGGAAAGAGGGCACTGGGACCTTCCACCTGCTTCTTGTGCAGTCTGTAAATTTGGAAGATGCAGGCAGGGCAGAGCAGCACTGATCTTTCTGGGTCTTTCAGCAAAATTGTAGAAGGCCTTACCCAGAACATCACCATCCTCCACCAAGCCCTAAGGTGGTGGCAAGTGCCAGGAAGGGGTGCTGGGAGGTTCTGATGCTAACAGGGATGAGTCAGTTCCTGTGAGAGTGCTCAAAGCAGGCTGCGGGACACAGTACCAGCTTGGCCCACATTTTCTCCTGGTGCGTGGAGGTGAAGGCTGTGATGAAGGCAAAAACAGAAGATGCTGCTGACACTCAGGTGCCACCAGCCCCTTGGCCCACACTGACACCCAGAGGCACATGTAATCCTATAACCAGCTTCAGTTTGTAAATTTCTTGTACTTGGAGGTCCCATACAAGACATGATGTCCAGATGTGGTCTCATAAGCCCTGGACAGAGGGGAAGACTCTCTTGCCATAAGCTGTGGGCTGCGCCTCTCTTAACACAGCCCTGTACGCACTTGATCTGCATTGGACACTGCTGACATGGTGATTTTCAGCAGAGCAGCTACTGTGGTGGTCGGTTCTCAGGCTGTACCGATGCCTGCGGTTACTCCAGACTTTACTCCGTTCTGCCTCATGCTGCTGTAGGCAGAGGCTGGGGGGCAGCTTCTTCAAGCTGAGAAAACCCCATGGGATGGGATTCACTCAGTGCAACGTGAATACAGAATAGATGTACCCAATGAGAAGCATGTCAGGATCTCCAGCCTCTGAGAGGCCCCCAGTCCCGCGTACTCAGACAACCATGGCAGGAGCCATTAATCCTGCTCTTTCTAAGTTATTTTCATTCCTGGGGCAGGAGGGATGAGGGAACCCCCCCTCACAGCTCATTTGGTGACCACCACAAATTGCAGATTTTTGCCGCACTCTCTGTGCCCCGGGACCCTTTTCCAGACCCTTGCAAAGTGGCCACAGATTTCTTAAAATGTTGGTTGCTGACAGACAACTTCCATCCTCTTTTTGCAAGAGTGAAAAGCGATTTTAAGTGTCAGCTTTCGTGGTGGGAAGAGTTCCTCAGCAGAATTCAGGAAGACACCACAGGCAGATGTTTCTTCCTTGGCACTTTTCCTTGGTGTAAACCGTGCCATGCAGACACACAGTCACCACCAACACAGACAGCTGCAGCTGGGCTTCATCCCTGTCTGCCTTAAAGCTATGATCGCATTCCGCTTTTCTTAGAGAGGGAAACACTGATGAGTCGAATCTCTTTTCTGGGCATCTGGATTGGGTTTTATAAGAGCTGAAAAATTCCCTCGGTTACTCTGGTTGGAGAGAGCCCTTGAGCTCCTCAGGCTAAAGCACCTACAGTGACAGCCTCTGCTGTGGTAAACCACGTGCTCTGAATTCCCACCCCCTTTGAGCAGGAATGAAATGTGCTGCACGGCTATTTGATCTACATGCCCTCAATCCCACCCATAACGTGGCTGGTGAATGGGAATGGATGTGCTTTTATGACCCGACTCACCAATGAATTTACAAAACGCAGGTGCAATGCCTGGGCAGAGGGTGTGTGCATGGGCACAATGAGGTTTCTCTGAGGATGCAGACCCATAGAGACATGGAGAGATCATAGCTGTAGTTCTTCCTTTTGAAGCACATCTCCTCCCTCTTATGTGTCTGATTTGACACATAAGGGAGATTAAAAGAGCTCTGCCCTTTCAACACCAATGAAAATAAAAAGCTTTTACCATTCTCATTGTGAAAAACTTCATTTATTTCTCTCATGAGCTGGAGGCTTGTTTTTATATGATTTTGAAGACCTCAATCATATCACCTCTCAGCCTCTCCTCTCCAGACTGCAGTCTCTGCCTTTTTATCCTGTTCTCATAAGAGCTTCTCCAACACCCTGAGCCTTTTGACTACCTTTCTCTGGATTTTCTCTCACTCTATTACTTCTATTGCTGTATTACAGTCTGGACACAGGGAAAACGGCACTGCATTGTGAACTCAAGATGTGGCACACCAGATTTATACAGCACCAAACTGTACATGACTCCCTCCCTGATGATACCAAGCGCTAGCTCACCTGCAACATCTCTGCTGAAGACTAGGGTCTCAGGAGCAGGGCTGGGCTAGGGTCTCAGCGAGACACTGATTATTTCAAAGGTGCTATTCCGAGACTTGGGATAAAGAGGAAAGTTGGCAGAGTTTGAGGGACGCAAACTCTGTTCTCACCTTACTGTTCCTCTGACCATACTACCTTTGACATTACTCCGTAAAGCCCTTCCCTGTGCTCCCAGCACCTGCTGGACCCACTAGAAGAGGTCCTCCAACATCTAGTGGAGGGCATCTGTGACTACATTATCCATCCTGTGTAAAAACATGAGTTGATGTGTGCAACTGCTCATAGGCCACACGGTGTCCTGGTTCAGGTGGGGCTGTGTCCCCTTCCAGAGTCCATGGGTCCTTGAAGATGCCCTTCCCTCTGAAAATCCAGATGGGATCCATCTGCATGGGGTATTCTAAGAGGGATCCCGGCAGATTTGGTTATAGTCTCAGTTTGTGACTTGAGAAACTCATCGCATCCTTGAGTTCCCAGCTTTGCAACAGCCTTTCTGAGACAAGGCAAATCATTCAACCTTCTTGTTCTCTTTCTTGCTCCTGCAAACCTGGTGGAAGAGCATTGCTCTGTGCCCAGGGAGGGGAGGGCTGGAAGGAGTGAGAGATGCACTCCGGATGAGGAGGGACTGGACACCCGCTATGGAGGTCATGTCTGTGTGCTCTCCACTCCAACCCACACCCCCAAGCCCTGCTGTCTGTGAGGAACTTTGGGGGCAGTGCAGTGCCGCTGCACGCCAGCACTCACCTGGGAGGAAAGAAAATGTGGCTCAACAAGGAAATCCGAGCACTCACTGCTGCTAGTGTTATGCTTTATAGAGCCCCTGGGGTACTGACGGTCATTGCTTGTGGGCAATACACTGTCCCAGTGGTTTCCATCTGTCACTGACAGTTTAAACTGCAGGTCCTATATCCTTCACTTCCAATGTAGAGAAGAGGCCGTGGATAAAACATATCCCACAGACTAAAATAAACCAGCTACAAGCTAAAAAAAGAGCCTTTGGGTAATCAGAAATCACTGTGCACGGAACATACTTCTTCTTGAAGCTAAATCCTACAGCTCCTCATTTTGAATTTTTATTCGAGTCCCCAGAGCAATTAGTACACATTCAGATCCAAACGACTCACGCAAAACTTCATCTTGGGGAAACAATGGCAGTTTTTCACTTATAGAAAACAATAAAACTGAGTCTTAAAATCCTTAACAGCTTTCCTGTTTGCACTCTTTTGCAGTTACTCAAAGGGGGAAAATAAAACAATAAACTTAGTATGTTTCATTTATTCTTTTCCTTGTGCTGACATCTTGGCTACACAGTACTTTGTGCACAGAGCCTTCCTCTAGCCCTGTGCATGCATCAGAAAAACCTGACTGCTCTTTTCACAGGGGAAACAGAGTCTTGGTCTCAGACTTATGGAGGTGAATACCTGGACACCTGGACTGCACCATCACTTGGTGAGGTGGGAACAGTTGCTTAAGCTTCCACAAAAAATGGGCCAAAGGATAGGGACAATGAGCTTACGTGCTCTCTGGGAGAAGCTTGAGAAGGAAGGTCCAGGAGAATGATGAACGTGGACCTGAATATCCCTATATTCTAGAACACGTTGGGTCTGTAATCCCGCTGGAACAGACGCCTTTAAAACCCCATCCAGGGCTTCCAGGTTTGACCACGGGAGGACAAAGATCCCATCAGTGATAGAGCAGCCAGTGGCATTTATCTGATCTCCACTCCTTCAGAAGCAAGCCTTGACCCCCTTGGACACCTTGGAGGGCTCCCTGTGAAAGACCCCTGCAGGCTCCACCTGCAGAAAAGCACTGCGATTCACAGGAATCCTTCTGTGTCTCAGAGAGAAGCAGCACCCTCCAAAGAGGGAACAGCAAAGGAGGGCAAGTTTTCACTGCACCCTGGGGGAAGGAGAAGAAGGGGAGATCCCACAGGGCTGTCGTCCCTGCCTCCCCAAGGTGATGGTCCCCACTAAGTGGATCTGGCCACGGTCGTTGTTTGCTGCAGGATCTACAGGCCGTGAGTCTGCGGCACCAGATGTAAAGCCTGTAGCTGTAAAGGCACGGATGCCTACCACCCCTTCCCTGGCATGAGAGCAAAGGCAAGGGGAAAGGGGCAGAGGCTTTTTGTGCCCTGACACACCATCTTCAGGCAGCTCTCACAGCTAAGAGCTCAAGAGCAGGGTGTCTACCTGGGCAGCAGGTGGGTCCCAGTGTCTCAAACCCTGTGTTAGTGGAGAACAAACAGTTCGTAATAGTCCATGTTGTTCAAGACAGGCGTTTTCAAAGGGTTCTTCCAGAAAAAAACTTATTCCTCTTTGACTGTGAACAGCAGGGGTTTTTTAGCTCAGCTCAGAGCTGGTTCCATCCTCACCTCTGCCTGTTTGCTCTGGTGCTCACTTTCTCTTGAGGGGAAGCTTTATAGTTCAGGTGGCTGTAAACTGGGCTTCTGTCCTGGATGTTTTTAGGTTGTGTTATAAAAAAATATAACTGCATTGTAATAGAAATAATTAAACCCCAGCTTTCCCCACAGTCAGGGTTGCCTTCTATAAAAGTCTACAGGAGCTGGAACTGCTTCTCATAACCCATAAATGGAAACAGCCTTCTTCCTCCCTTTCTAACTCCCTTTGCTTTGATCCTCCTTCCCCACATTCTCCCAGTATCTGAAATAATAAAACAGGGCTGCAGTTTTCTCAGACCCCAGGAAAGGGTATTGCTGCCATGCCACCTACACTAATGCACTGCATTGCTGCAAGACCTCAGCAAGATCTCAGGAGGCAGCAGGGAAGCCCATCCTGCTTGCCCACTAGGAGAAACATTGAGCGTGACGGAGTATTGCAGAATGAACTGGAGATTTGAGAGGGAGGTAAACTTCCCTTCACACTCCAACACCACAATAAAACTCTCATTTGGGGATACAGGAGAAATCCTTTCCTGATAGAGGGTTAGTAACACACCTGGTCTTTACAGAGTTGCTCTGTCCAAAGAAGTTGGCAGACAAGCTGTCTGAAGACAAACAGACTCAAGCCCAAGGGACATGGGGTCCAGCAGCACCAGGAGTCCAGATGCATAGAAGCGTGCAAAGATGATGGGGCACTGGCTTTGGCTCCTTGGGAGCTCAGTGTGATCTGGAGAGCACTGCAGGGAACAAGGTCTTCCTGAGCATCTCCCAAACCTGTTGGGAAAGCTGGAAGAGAGCAATCAGACTTTTGTGGGTGCTAACATCAGAGGCAGCTGTTTTGAACATAGTTGCTGGTGCCCAACGCTGACATGCAGCACCCTGCAACACTAGATAACTCCTCACTTGTTGGCGAGAGCATGAAATCTCCCTTCTCTCCCCATAGCACTCATCTGTGAAGAGCAAGGTCTATATTCATGCAGGCAGAACTGGCAAGTCCTTCATCAGTAGGGAACCACCTGATGGCATTAGTGTGAATGGGACAGACACTCTGGAAGCTGGAAGACCAAGGAGAGGATGCTCTTCTGAGGAAGAGAACAACAAGCATTGGGGATTGCATTATATACATTTACAGATATCTCAAAAGGTCTGCCTTTCCATCCTGGACCATCTCCAGAGACGAAGGAATAACCCTTATGAGGAGGGGAACTAGGCTCCCTTGGCAGAGAGGAACAGTCCTTGTTTTGCCTAGCAGAGACTCAGACCTGGCCTCTATCCCAGCTCTATCAATCAGGCGTGTTTTCCTCTTGCCAACACTGAACTGCACTTTCCAGGCCACGGCAGCACTATCAGTTTGGTCTCCATGTCCTTGAGACTCCCATGTAGACAGACAACTTGTTCAAGACTTTTGGATGCTCCTGAGTGCCACCATGTCAAACTGGTTGACTTGCATTTCCAGTTGGCCTCCAAATCAAGAGCATTGGTACCCAGGCATCCATGACTAGGTAACCCATATCTCAACTACTGAAGATGTTCAGGACCATAAGGCATCAAATCTAGAAAAGACTGCTAGAGGAGGCCAGGAGACTGTCCAGATAAGACTAAGCCTTCCAACTGACTTCAGCAATCAAATGGGATCAACTGGTGTCCACTTTGGACCTAAGGTGAGAAAACCAAGCCCGTCTGTGAGGGAAACAGTTGGGTAACTCTCACACCAGTGCGCCAGTGCGGCTTTTCTATTTTCATCCCTGTGAAGGAAAGGAAGAATAGCTTCCCTCACTCCTCCCACCCAATCAGACTGAGATGCACTTATTTGGCTGGAGAACACAGACTCAGACAAGATTTGCTGACAGGCAACGGGGCTGCAACTTCACTGCCTAATATTACAGGGTGCCAGGGCAGAAAATGTGGCATTTCCACTGAAGTTAGCAGCTCTGCTTGGGCGTAAAGATGTTTGCACAGAGGACCTGCAAGGAACAGCCTGAGAAAATAAGATCTAATATAAAGGGACTTTGATACGTCATCAGGACCAAATCAAGACATTTGGGAGGCAAAGTGGAGACAGCAAGCCACTACACAGGAACCTACAGGACGGTGCTTTAGGAAAATCATGTTCTCTCAGACCAGGAGTGAAGATCAGCCTTTGTCCTAGTGAATGAAAAACTCACTAGTTCTGCAGCCCACCACTGTCTCTTTCATTTAGACCAAAAATTCCCTTCCAAAACTGCAGGAAACATTCCTACAAAGGAAGTATGTGTTAAGTAGATCCTCCTTTTCCAAAGGAAATCAGATGATCACTGAAGTGCTGAAAACTGTCTACTGGCTGCACCAAGGGGTTGTGATGAACTTTCATCATTCTTTCATGTTGGAGTCATGCTTGTACAGTCAGCTGGCAAAGGTGTATGTTCTGAGGTGGCACGACCACCCTCCCTCCTTTCTCCCAGGACCTTTCACTCAACAAGAAAGATCCGTGGCATACAGAAGATAATTGCATATTTATTTCTAGAGCTTACAGGCTAGGATAGACCCACTTAAAAAGAGAAGGATTTCATTGCTTTGTTAGGATGTGGGAAGTTACCATTACCTTTAACATGGCAACGGGAGATGCTAGTCAGAACTTGGCTACACCAGAACTTGCTTGAACACATGGTAAAGCACTTTGAGTGGGCTCATCCAAATGTAGCCATCTTCAGGTGAACTCAGCCACCAGGCTCTCTTCAGAGTCAGCAGAAAGGCTGCATCCGATCTGTATTAGAAGTCTGTGTTACAATGAGAAAATTGCACTCTGGTGTTCACTGGCCAGACCTCCACAGCCTGGGATAACAATCCCAGCTGCTGAAGTTTATGTTGCACTTACTCTTAGAAAGCAAGCCTCCTGCCCAGCACTGCTGACCGTGTTTAGGCTGCAAACAATTCCTCTGTACACAGGTCTCTGCACACGCTTCTGCTTTTACAGCACTTTCTTGAAACCTCCAAGTCATCTTTTTTCTTCCCACAGCCAGTTCAAGGCAGACCCAGTCTGCATTGCTGTGCCTTCTTTTTAGAAAGCAGGTTCTTCAGACAGAATTGGTGAGATTTTCTGAGTAAGTTTCTCCACTTTGGAATGGCTGCTGTTGTGAGGACCCCAGGAGCAACAGGCCCCAGAGCAGGACTTCCTGACACGACCAAAATGGTTGGACTCAATGATCTTAAAGGTCTTTTCCAACCTAAATGATCCCGCGATTATAAAACTGGTTTCCCAAAGTATGGATGCCTTGAGTGGCGTGAAAGGTTGAAGCTGGGTTGCTTTGAAATATGAGCATGTTTCACAGAAAATACTCCTGAAAACCTGATGTAGCCATTTTGCAGCTCCTGTGCAGAGTCTTGATCTGCCCTTGATGGATGTGCCGGATAACCATGCCAATAGAAGTGTGATTTTCCTCCTGAAGGAATATAGCTCTAACAGGCACGCTCCTACACTAATGTGAAGGTGCTTTATAGAGATGTTTCTTCTCCACAAGGGACTTATAATAGCAAAAAGCACCATTAGGTTGACAAAATTGCATCAGGACAGTGCACTGTTTTAACTATGCCTGCACTTGGAACCAGAGAGTCTCCTGATCTCCCAACGTGCAAGACACCCTGCACTCGTACCTTGTGACGGGGTTACAGGAGAGTTGCTACACCAGACTGCAGTAGGTCATTTTTGCCTCTTAGCGGGCTTTTTTAAAGTACAGAGTTCTCAGGGCTTTTCTCCTGCCTCTTAGACATCATTACGTGTAGGCACCAGGCAAGGATTTTGTGAACTGATGAATACATCTTGAACTGAGTCTTCACTGCTGCACAGAGAGGCCGGAGGGGCCTGCCAGAAATCATTGTGTTGTAAAGATGAAATAAAGGTTCAGGAGATCAATGCCATTCAGCCTGGTTCGTCGGATGACCCAATGACAGTGGCATGAGAGGAATGGCAGTCAGGCTTGCTGCGGGAGCACACAGCCGGAGACGACTGTGCAAGCTGCACGTTGTACATCTGAGACTGGGAAACTCTGATTTTTATAGCATGCAAAATTAAAGGGACAGTGTCACCAAGGTGCACTCCTTACAGCTTGCTGTTATCTAGAGAGCAGTAGATTCCCTACCATTCCACTTATGCTTATAAAAAACCACCATCTAGGTCATTAAAGCACAGGTTTCTGCTACAGAATCATTCCTTACATCTACCAGGAGCTGCTATAATTTTGTGGCCACTTTCCTTCTTTCTTGGTCTGATGGCAGTAATAGTAACACATCTGCATTTTAGGTGTTGCTGTCACTTTGTGATTTTGCTGTGATGCTGCACATCCAAATCTCCTGCACTTCACCTGGAGCTGTTACTCTACTCCTAGTCCCCAGGCAGCTGTGGTCCAACACTCCCACCAGGCAACGCAGAGTTGCCTCCTCTTGACGCTGTCACAGTTCTCACACCAGGTGCACATGGGAAATCCAAGCTTCCTGAAGACACATCTGAACACCCAACTGTCCCCCTTCCTGCATACAAACATGAAAAGTCTGTGGAAGACACCTGGAGAATACTGGAGTTCAAAGTGGCAAAAGGAGGCAGCTTTAAAAATTTGGGATAACAATCTCTTGCTTCTTTAAAGACAATTTTATGATTTGGGGGTGAGGGATAATGCCCATCCTAGCATCCCATACCTCACACTGTGAGGTGCCGTGCCAGAGGCAGGTCCTAGATGTACACACATCAAACACCCTTGCACAACGCTCAGGTGCTGTGCACGGCATGGATGCTGGAAAGCACCTGCAGGAGCAGACGCCATCTCAGGCAAAAGCGGTACAAGGTGGGCTCCATGGCCCCAGTGGACACGGATGCAGTGTGAGGGGCTGGCAGCTGCCCATGAGGAGCAGCCAACATCAAGGACCACCCAACGGAGGAGAGGAGAAGGGGTGTGCAAACGAAAAGCTCCTGCTTTATTACAAAGTGCATTTGTAAATAGTTTATAAAGAGTTAACAAATGATTAGTAGAGGATTTCAGCACCTTGCAGGCAGGCACTTCCAAGCACCTCAGAAATACTGCCTGTGACGTGGGATGAGCTGAGCATTAAAACTGCTCAATACCTGCCTTAATCCTTTCAAAACTACTTCTGATAAGATGGCACCTAAAACCAAGGGCTTGGACTGGCAGGTGGGATGTTTTCCTATTTTGAAAGACAGTTGTGAGCCCTCCTCTCCTCCACTGCTGGACTCAAGATGTCCCAGATGAGAGCAGCCAAGTGCCCCAGCTCCTGCCAGGCTCCTCAGCTGGTGGGCACAAGGAGGTTGATGGGCCTGCAGGTTTAATGAGAAGAACAGGGTTTGGAAGAGAGGAGGCTTCATTTCTCAGGATGACATGGGGGGCTGCGGAAAGAGTTTGTCAATGTCAACAGATCTTCTGCAGGTGACATGAACCCCACTGCCCCCAGCTCCACCAGCACACACCTTGGCAGTGGCTCACAGCTCTGCTGAGCAGGCAGGGCTGGAGAGCAAAGGACATCACAGACCGGTGGAGTCAAGCCTTCAGGCTTAGGACCTTCAACACACCCCACCCCAGCCCAGCACACCAAAGTCCAGGCACAAGGGTGGCTAAGGGTCTCAGTCCAGCAGCCTGCACACCCGAAACTGGTTCAGGGAATCGGGTCAGATGTGGACCAGGGACACCCTGTTTCTACCGTTATGTCTGTGACTGCCCGGGGTGAAGAGAGTGAGCAGAGCTGGGTTGGGCTGGGGGCCCAGGCTGTCCCTCTGCCTGGCTGCCCACTAAAGGCCACCGTCAGGCCACAGTGAGGCCATGGTTCAGCAATGCCACACACCTGCCCCACCAGCCCCTAGGAAGGAGCCATCAAAGGATGGCCCGACTGCTGCAGCAAATTAATTCTGTCTCCTTCTGCAAGGCAAAACAACTCTATGATTGTCTACTGCCTCAGTTTCCCAGCCTATGCAATGGACAAAGCTGCCTCCTGGGAACTGGGGAAGAAAGAGACCTTTAAAGGTGAGAGAATATCAAGAGACCTGGATAAACAGCCTTGAAAGGACAAAGGATGCCCTTTCCTTAAAATGCAGGTTAACACTTCCGGCTGCAGGCAACCAGCTACTGCTTTGGCGAGCTCAAGACTCTGGTGAGGGGTGGCTTGCGTAGCTGCCCTTGCCTGGTGTTGCTAACTTATGACATAAAACCTAAATACTCATTAAAGCAGCACTTGGCAGAAACCCCATTCTCAATTACAAAAATAATTTCTTTTTTTTTTATGAGTCTGAAGCCTTTGGGGCCTCATAATCTAATTAAATAAAGCTTTCTCACTTTCCTCTTGCCTGCTCCCCTAGCTTCTGTTTTACTAGCAAAGACAAATATATATTTTTAATTTAGTAGAATCCCCCTGCATCGAGTATCCCCTTCTGGCCAGAAACCACAGTTCTGTTCCTCCCATGCCCATGTCCTGCTTGGGCAGGCTGTGTCCATAGCCTGGTTGCTTTTGTTCCTAGAAAGTGCCCAAAATATCAGGGTCCCAGCCTGTCTCCATCTTTTTCCATTGTCTGGGTACCCCGTGCCCTTTTGAGGGGCAAACACCCAGAGCCTGGCAGCAGCTGAACTCCACCCAAGGTAAGCTCTGCTTTGGGAGCAGTGCCTCATGCCACACTGTGTAGCTCATATCCCAGTCTACAAGAGCCAACTGCCAGGACGTACAGTGGGGAAAGGACACCGCTTCAGGACATGCGACATGGAGAGGCTGCGGATGAACTGGAGAAGGTGCCATCCTCTCCTTCTGCAGGTGTCCAACACCAGCTAACCATCAAGTGGCCATGACCGGAGTGGATGGAGACCAGAGCTTACTCTGGAGGAGGCTACAGTCAGCAGGTCCTGCTTGTATAGAGCAGCACGTGCATGTGTTTCTCCCTCTCTATGAGGCTCTTTCCCAGAACGTGTGAAATTTTTTGGGAAAAATTGTTCATTGGCTGAAAACTGCAATTATAGGTCAGCTAAATCTTACCTAGATTTGTGACGCATTTGTGCTGAAACCACTGAAGAGCTGGATTTTAAAAAAAAAAATCCCCCAAGTGTACAAAAAGAAACAGGTTGCAAGAACTGAGCTTTATCCTTTGACTTTGGAGCATGAAGCAAATGCAGAAAGCAAAAATTGAATTCAAAAATTGAAAGCCTTCAATTGAGTTTGGTATTACAGCATTTCCCTACAATCTTATAATTTTTTAAGGATCTAAAAGAAAAAAAAATTTGTGGTCAAATTTGTGTTTTCATATCAAGAAAATAACAGACAACTGTCACACAGGAGGGGAGAAGCCAGAGGGGTGGCCAAGCTCACATCATTTTGTCTGGGTTTTTCAGTACAGTTGGTGAACCGTAAGCTTATCAGTCACGTGGGTCTGATACAAGTTTTCCTGCTCAGTGCTGATCAGGAGAGCTCAGAGGCACCTGCTTCAGCTCCCAGAAAAGGGGCAGCACTGGGATTTACTCTACTGATGCAGACCTGCAGGTTTTGTCTTTTGAGGGGGCGTTCAGTTCTCCATCACAGGGCCACAGAAAGGCCACAGATGGATGAGGAGCTCAGCTGCGCTGCCTGGGAGGGAGATGGGAAGTGACCACACAAGCCACCCAATCCAGCTATGAGCCCCTCAGTCCAGAAAACACTTCATCCAGATGATCACAGAGTCATCCTGTCCCCAACATGTTCCCTGCCACAATCACTCCATGCTTTAAGCTCCAAGGAGAGACTGGGGGCCTTGTGATGCTAAGGTGTCTCAGCTGGAGAGCAGGAGACACAAGACCAGTGGACTAGGGCTTTGCCATAGCGGGGGCTCTGGGAGACGATCCTGGAAACCAAACCATGTCCCATGCTGTAGAGGAAGGCAGAAAATGCTTGGAGTAATGCTGTGTCCATTCCGCTTGAAAGGAAAACTTGCATCTTCCCTGAGACCTGATGAGGTGTCCCAAGGCAGCCAGCAGTGACAAGGCATGCCAACAACGTTACTTCTGTTGGGAGACATTCAGGATGCCTCAGAGAAGAAGAGGACCTAGGAGGAGGTGATGCAAGGCATTCCTGGGCTGGTGGTACACAAAGGTGACACCCTGACTAGTTCGCGTGGGACCCCTCAGGGTGGCACTGAGGCTTCAGGTGTGGTCTTCTTTCCTGGGTCCCAGGGCGAACAGGACTCCTGCTCAGGATGTGGGGATCAGATTCAAAGAGCCCTAGAGCAGATAGCCTGAGCCACCTGCCAGTCCTGCCTCCTCCACGCCCACCAGCCAGGCCCTCCAAGACCTACCACAGATCTGATAAACCATGAGGGAAGGATGTGGTGCAATGAGAAGGAGGAAGAGAAAGGAGTGGAGGACGTGTAAGCAGCAGTGGTGAAGACACAGGTGACGAACCAGTGCCAGGCTGGAGCCCAGAGCCCAGAAAAAGCATTCAGAGCACAAGAAGGGGCTCAGGCTCAGCTGCACCGTCTCTGCTCAGGCTGCCTGCAGCTCCTCCTGTTCTGTTGCCCTGCCTGCTGCAAGTGAGGGAGCACAGGAGCAGCACTTGCTCCAAAGAAGGAATCACTAGCATCCCTACCTGGGACTTGAGCAGAACTAGGTGCTGCCCAGGGTCAGGAAAGCCAGATTATGGTCTGCAGGGAAGGAACTGCCTGAGCATCTCAGCTGTTCTTCTCCTGGAGATCCTGCAGGAAAACAAAGGGACAGCAGTGAGGATGAAGGGTGAGGTGTCCAGGTTGGACAAGTGCCTTTCCACCAGTAAGCCCAGCCTGCCAGCCACCTCCCCAGAGTCACAGAAGAAATGAGGGAGGGAACCAGAACTGAACCTGTCCCTCTCACCTGTGATTCCTGCAGCGTAACCACCACAGACAAGCATCATGAAGTTCATGTGCAAATGGTACCAACTCCTTTGGACCCATCTGACCACTGGAGAGCCTGGATGCACTGAGCCTCACATGGATCCTGTCCCAGCACATCCCTGGGAAAGACATTTCCCTGCTGAAAGGGCGAGGAGGACATTTTCACCCTCATGTCTCCATGGCAGAGACTTTGTCAACCAGTAGAGCAACCAGCAGCTTCAAGAGATGTGGCCATTTACAGAAGCAGATAACCCACTCCAGTGACTGCATGCATGCAACCTCCAAGCAGGCTTTTCCCTCAGCAGGACTCACTCTGCCCACAACCAGCACTTTGGTGGCAGTAGCGACAGCTCTCTTCCAGCCCAAAGAGCATCCTTCTGGCAACACCATCAAACTGTGCAAGTCAGCAGGGCCACACACAGATGTCTGAGATGAGCAGTCCTTTCCATTTCGCTCTGGCAACAAGAACCAATTCCAGAACCACTGACACCACATGGGGCAACTCCACAGATAGAGAAGGCGCTTCAAAGGAGACTTTTCACTTCAGTCCCTTTAACGTGGTGGCCTGACATACCCAGCACTGTCTGTCTTGTGGCGGGCATAGCACATACAAATCATGGCATGGGATGAAGCTCCTGGCAACACTGGATGGAGGGATCCTCTTCAGTGGAAAAATCCATGGAGGAAAGGTACAAAAAGGTGTTGGATGATAGGACAAAGGGAAGAGGAGGGATAGGGCCATAGGTTGAAGTTAAGAAAAGGGTATTACAGCATGGGAGATGACCTGTGAGCAGCACCAGTGGGGACTGAGGAAAGCCAAAACACCTGTAACGGCTTCATACTCAGAGCTGGATGCAACCATGAAGAGAAATAAGGCAGATAACTCCTGCCAGGTGCTAAGTATTCAACTCAATGTGAAGAGCCATGGGTCACATAATGAGTACACCAGAGGGGGCTGTAGATGGGGTTAGAAAAACGCGTCCTCGACTTGGGCACTGCAGAAGCTGGTGTAAAACAGCTCAACTCCCTCTTGTCACCCACTGTGCAGCTCTCATGAGCTGGCCTCAGCAAAAAGCACCCTTACTCCACTCACCCAGTCTCCATGAACCAGTATTGCTTCCCATCACCGCCACCCTCCCACTGCTCCTACAAGTGGGACCATGCCATCTGGATATGGAACTGGCCTAGCGGTCACTTTGGCAAACTCATGTGACTATGCCAAGCCTCAGTGTCCCCAGAGGATAATGCAGCCATGTCCTAGGGTGGACGGAAAAGTCATAAAGTGCTGAGAAGGGAGGAAATTCAATACTTATTGAGAACTACTTCACTTCCAACCTCACGGATCCAAGGGGATCTCCACAGAAAACCACCCACTTTAACACCACTTGTGCCTAACTTTTAGGGGAAAGAAGAAACAAAATGAGAACCATCCATTTTGTGAATCAGCCATCTCCCCAACTTCCCCTCTGGGCTTGGCCACCCACTTTCAGACTTTATCCATTGTTTGCTCGGACTTGTTCAGGCAAAAATCATGTTGAAGAAAATCCTAGCTGAATCACACACTTTGGAGCAGTTGTAATGGACAATTTGACAAGGACATGGGGATTTAGCATATTTTTAATACAAAAATAGCTAATGATAATATGCCACACTCCTGGCTAAAAACATTATCTACTGGCATGGGGGGAATTTAAGCCATAATACTAGCTACTATAATGCAGGCCTGGAACTCCATGTAAATATTACCCTGATCCAACAGCTACAAAGCTCTGTTTATCCTAGTAATTAATTCTCTCTTATGTTTAGTGATACAATTAGAGAAACACTGCCGTTCTGATGGGCTTGTTTCCACCAGTGCCTTTTACTATACTTACATGCCCACAATAGACTTGGTCTTACAGAAAAGGGTGAAATTGCATTTATGGAGACAATGCCACATGCATTTCCAAAGCATTTTATAGATGTAAAGTTAGGCTCCAAATTGCACGTTTATTGTGTAAGCACACAATGAGCTCAGATTAAATATTGACTAAAGCCAGCCTAACACCCAAAATAATGAAGATGAGCACAATAGTGTGATTTACTCCCAGCCACTAGAGAAATACGCATCTGTAATGTATAACATGCCCTTCCCACAGATATACTCTTTGTATTCTAGCTAGCCTTAGGCAGAAAAATTTCATTCTCATAAATTATGGATTTTCTTTCCCAACTGCCAATACATTCATATTACCAGTTGCAAAGGAAACAAATATAATAACAAAAACCAAATGCCATTCCCTTGACACAGTGATGAGCAGGTGACTGGCTTCTTGTATCCTCAAACTTGAGGCAAGAAAATGGAAGGTAAATGTGGCTAAAATCAGATAACCCTTTCCCTTTTGTCCCCCAAGATGTGGGAGCCAGCAGGGAGGTGTGGACATGGCAAGTATCTTTTTAGAAAGTACTCCCAAGCCCTAGCTGTGCTCTGAAAACTATCTGTCCTTCTCATGCCTTCCTCCTCCCCAGACTTGTGGAAGAAATTCAGGGAGACACAGATGCTAATATAACAATTAAGATAATAACACAGCGCTGAATAGGGGCAACACACACCCTTCACAGCAGCTCGACCTCTAAATCCTCTAATACAGCACTGCTTCATTCAAGATTAAGAGAAATCGTAACCTAGCACAGACAAAAAGACACAGGAGGCAAGGCAGGATCTCACTCGGCAGTGAAGCCCCACTCCAGTCCAGATGCAGTCATATCACTTCAGCTTCTCTGTACCATCTCCATGACAACCATGTAATTTGGATGTAATAACCACTGCCGAATTGATCTTTAAATGTAGCTTTGTTATAAAACATAATACTGAACATGTCAGGCTCAGGATAAAGAAAAGTAGCCCCCTACCAATGAGTACTGTGATTTAAGAGCCCCCCTTTAATTTTCAGCTGCCAACCAGTCTTGCTATTTCAGTAATTGTGTGGATGAGCAGATTTTAAAATCAGTCACAGCAAACACCATGTGTGTGTGTGTGCGCGCAGCATTCTGTAGTATAACATCTCAAACGAGACACCACACTGGGAGATGGAAAAATGTGTCAATGTATGTTCAGAGAATGGGCATCCTTCCACATGCACGCGCATGCACACACACACACACACACATCAGGGAGATTCAATCTCTAGCAACTGAAGCATACAGCTGATGCATCGAATAATCCTAATAAGCATCAAAAGCAGTAAAACTAAGCAAAATAGGATGGGGGATTAACGTGCCACATGTCAGACAATGAGAGCAGGGGAGCTCGCATTTGCACTTACCCGAGCAACGAGCTGTTTATTTTTTGGTCCCTTCACAAACGCAGCTCCCTTTTCTCTTCAACAATCCATGCAAAATAATCTGCAGTCCCACCGACAGAGGAGTGGCCCCGTCCCTCCCCCTCCGCCACCTTCCTAGACCTCCCTGTTATTGGCTTCCTTCTCCCTTCCCTCCTGCTCTCCCTCTCTCTTGCTGGCGATGGTTACACCTCCCAGCCTTCCCCCAAGGTGTCAAGAGACTGCTGGGGATCCAGCAGGCAGGGTGGGAGGGGACGGGAAGAGGGGGAGGAGGCAGGGAGTGATGGTGAATGGATTCAGTGGAAGGATGGAATAAAGCCCTTGCTCGCAAAGCCCCCGGCGGAGCACACGGCAGGAGCAGACCCGCCGTTTGGCTGGGAGGCTCTGCTCGCCGCTGGGGCTGCGCAGGAGCTGCCAACAATACCCCCAGGGGGGTCGGGGCTTGTCACCCCACATGCACCCACGAAGCGCTGGGGAACAGGTCTGCCTCCTCCCAGCAAATGACCACCCTTCGAGCTGAGACTGGCTTGAAGTTTGGGGTTGAAATTCTGCCAAATACTCACGCCGTCTCTGACAACTGATGCACTTCCACACACAGACATACAGCACTGAAAATGCTGCAAGGACCCACCCTGATGCAGACCCCAGCACTGCAGGTTGGCTTGCTCCGTGTCTCTGGGCACTCCCACCTGCTGCATCCTCATCCCATCCCATTGCATCACATCCCATTGCATCGCATCGCATCCCACCCCGCCCCATGGCTGAAGAGCCCTGCTGGCCTTCATCAGTGGAGCTGCCCTTCATCAGTGGAGCTGCCCTTCATCAGTGGGGCCTGCCAAGCTTGCTCCAGAGACAACCCTACTGCAGCAGGCCACACCACCCACCCGCTCACCATCCCTGGGACCAGCAAGGCTGAGCCATCTGTCCTGACAGTCCTTGTGTGCAAAGGCAACAGCTTTGTCTACACACTAGCCGAGCATCTGGCTCACCAAGATGGCTGGGGAGGTAGTGCGGGGTGGAGAGGCATGGAGACAACACTTTTCCTGCTTTAGGGGCCTCCTTATTTTACTTGCAGACCCAGTGCTGTAGGGAAAACACTTCCTCTTGGTCATTTGGTGGCTGTAATGCCACAGGTGTTTCCATGGGCATACGGGTAAGAGGTGGTGGGTGCTCTCCGGTTCAAGTCACCCAGATGGAGCACAAGCCTGTGATCCCTCAGCCTGAGCTGGATGTGGCAGTGGCTAGCTAATGGGATCCTTCACCTGAAGCTGGCACACACCTTGCACTTTTGCACTGGCACGCATCGTTTTCCCTTCTAATGGCTCACAGTGGACTGAGGGCTCCAACAGCAGCATGAAGAGAGAAGAGCCCCAGACTGGACCTTTAGGCCAAGGAAGAAGTGTTTGGTGTCTGCCCCAGCCACACATTCCAAGACAGCTGATGGCTTCCTGATTCCCTGGAGAAAATCTCTCGCTCGACTTCTGTGCCTCTTGGAAAGCTTGTCCCAAAGGATGCACACTGCTGAATGAGTGGCCAGATCCCAAGCATCCCAAATTAAAAATAGCATTACAATGCATAGCCATACATCCAAACACCGAAGCACAGCCATTAGATGAAATAATGTCCTGGAGCAGCTCGACAGAACATGGCTTCATATTCTTCCAGAAGGGATACCCCACAGCACAGCACACGGGGTTGTTTGCCAGGGATAGTATCGGTAATGAACCATGTAATGAGCCACCCTGCAGCTATACGCAGGAGTTATCCAACAAACGCAAGTGTGAATGAAGGTTACTGTGCTGGAGAGACAGATTAAATGGATCTCGTGGCCACAGACAAGGGCAGTAAGCAGCCAGACAAATCCAGATGTGGGGCTGTTAACCTCCCTCAGGGTTCCTTTGTCCGAGAGACACCGTTTGCCTTACACCTTTACAAAAGCCTGTCCTGCTTCTCTCTCTGATCAATTCTAATGTATTTGTAAGCAATTATCAGGTTAGGGTGCCTTAACAAAAAAAAAAAAAAAACAAAACAAAAAAAACCCCACAACACACCAAACTAAAAACCAAACAAAAAAAGCAGCACAATCAATATTCATCAGTCTGTTGTACTGTTCAGGTCTGAAGGCAAGTAACAAAATCCAATTTCTGCGCAGCCAGTCCTAGGAAGTGACATTTTGCAGAATGAGAAAATGAGGTTCTAGTTTCTAAGAATACATCCACTAGCGGAGCTCCAAATAACTGGGTTATCAATCACTCTGCTTCTTGGAATGAGCACATCAACAGCTGGATTCAGGGAGAAACCTCGTCTCATCCCTTGAGCAGGGAGGTGTGCTTGTCCTTATAATTTATGAGACACTCTGAATGGTAAAAGAGTACTAATATTTTTCCTGGATTGCCAGTAGATCTGTGCTAGATGCCTTGCATGTGTCATAACATATTTTTTTGGAATTAAGAAAACTCCTAAGCTATAGCAATTTGGGACATGCTATTTAACTGCCTGGATGTGCATATCAATGTGCAGATGCCATTTGCCACCTGTGACATGAGTTCTCTGGGGCAGGAACCTAGGGAGAGGCCACCTTCCTTCCGCGCCGACACCAGGGGAGCCACCCCTCAAGCCCAGACAAATTAAAACACGCATCTGGGAGCCTTCCAGGCAGCAGGGAACTGCAGGCACTAGGACTAAACAGCACGGACCGCATGACAGGCACAAAAGTTAACCAGCAGCACTCTACAGACCGTCAAAACACTCCATCTAGGCTGATGGGAGAAGCAGACGTCTGGAAACAGATGGGAACTTGTGGTCCTGAGACTGTTCACCGTCACATTCCGCCATGGGATCCACCGATAAACCTGAGCCTCAAGGCTGCTTCAAGGCTGGCTGCCCTGCAGCTCCAGCTCTGCTGCCCCTTCGCTCCGAGTGGAGAAACCAGGATCACGTACCCTACAGCCCCACAGGGCCTTTTGGCTTCACCTGGCAATTTTAAAAGTACCTTAACTGCAGCTTAATGCCAAAGTTTGAAATGCTGCATCCCCGTTACAAGTAGTTTTCCAACCATGGTACTCATGGTACTTAGTGTGGCACACAAGGACACTTCTGGGTGCTGCTCAGCCTTCTCCTTAGTTTTTTCTATGAGAACATCACAAGTGTTTGCATGGACCCAGGAATGCTTTTGCTTCCATGTCCTCCCACAGCTGTTTTTTTCAGGAAATCCCTTGGATTTTCCAGCTGGGATTCACTAACTTTCAGTACAAGTCACTTTGATGGAAGCCGGAATTAGGAGAAAACTCTACGAGGACCTTGCTGCGTGCTCTTTGCAGGTAGTGTAGGGGGATGTGGAGGGGAATAACAGCCCTCTGAAGACGAAGGGTCAGTCCTCATGAGCCTTTGTCTGCATTTCTCTTGACACTTAAAATCAGCTCTTTGCTCTGGATAATGGCCGTTCTGAAAAGTCTACCCTGGAGCTCTTTCGAGCAGTCTGCTGAGATGTGGAAGTGGTGGTTCACATCAGGGGCACCAGAGCTGGTGGGGATATGGCTCCTCGTGGCTAGTCTGGGGGGCTGGGAGAGCTGAGGTTTGTTAGTCTCACCCTGCGTGGCTGGATGACTGAAATAATGCTTTAAAAATAATCATGAGCAAAAGGCTACATGCAAAGAGCTCCTTCAGAGCTCTGAGGTAGAAGGGCTTCTGACAGGTTTGTAAGCCTGGGAAGATAGAAAGGGGAGAGGGAAGAGGAGAATCTCTCAGAAGAGGGTCCAAGGAAAGCGTACTTTTTTGTGTGTGTGTGCGTGTGTGCATCTGTGTGCATGACTGCATGCACCTGGAGAGACCCCCACAGAGTGCAACACTTCGCTGGATTGGGACTGAAGCCTCGGACACTGAACATGAGATCCACAGCTGGCTTCTCTTCTCCAGTCGCATCGGTTCCTGCTCCTCAGTGGCTTGTTCTGAGGTGACTCATACTCATCACAGAGCCACTGGGACACTACAGCGCCATGAAAGGTCTGAGGATGGTGGAGGATGGGATGCTAACTTTGTCCAGGTTGTGAATTATAGTGATGTTGTCAGGAGGTGATAGTGATATTGGCCTCAAAGGTTTGCAAAGCCCAGATTAAATGTGTCCTCCATGAAAGAAGCTGCGACTCATGTATAGAAAAAAAGCATCTTCACCCCAGGGGAAGGACTCCCAGACTGTAGGCTGGTGTCACCCTACAACCATTGGCTCTTCTTAGATGGCAAAGCCCAGCTACTGCAAGCATTTTCCCCTAGGAAAATGTTTTTTCCCATAGGCTGTGACCAATTCCCCTTATAACCGCCTCCTGGATATACATTCAAGCAGAACTTGTTTAGTGAGTCCATAGGAGTCTGGTTTCTTACACCTAGTTCACTCTTCAGGCTCCTCAATAACTTTCCAGGTGCTGGACTGGGACTCAGACAAGTCCCAAGACAACACTGTGCACACCACGAATCTCCTCTGCAAGGATTGGTCACCTCTCTCATGCATGCAAAAGGAATCTTGATGTTCTCTGGAGGTTTTTGATCCCCTGCCCAGTGTAAGCATTTCTGCCTGGGCAATCCCAGCCTGGAATATGGGAGACATCATTCCTGGCTTTTCAGGTTTTGGCAGAAGGAAAGATTGATGCTGCTGGATGATCGCTCTGTTCACTCTCTGTCTTCCTGCATGTCAACTTTCAGATGAGTCACTGTCCTCCAAAATACCATCTTCCCTCTGCTTGTGGGGGTTCCTGAGTATATGAATTTGCATTTGTCTTCCTGAGAGCCCATCGTTGACATAAAATCAATTCCCCAAGCAGACCCAACCACTCTCAGTATCTGACTTGTCCTAATTTCAGTCATTTTAGTGTATGAAAACTGTATCCTCAGCAACTGATCTGAGCAAACTCTGGGAGGTCCAGCAGAGAGTCGGACTCTTCTTCTGGCTACAGGGATTCTGCCGCATCTCTCCCATGTTTTACTATATTCCAGTGCAATGAGTCTCCCCTTCTCTGCCATTCACCATCTCACCTCAACACATATCAACCTATTTTGTCTGACTAATTTGAGGTGCAAATACACCCTAATGCGCCAGGTACCAATATACATGAGGTATCAACACCCTAAAAAGATTTCTCAGACCCACCTTATGAAACTGTTCAATGTATTTTTTCTAGTCCTAGATAGGTACAAACATTTCATTTTACTGGTTGCCATTTAATATGCGGTCTGGGTACTACCAGAGGAAGAAGCCATCATCTCTGTAAGATTTGAACCCATCAGATTTCTTTTCTCCAAAGCTATGAGTCTTTGGCTGGACACTTCTTGTTTTGCAGTATCAGACCAGACTCTTTTTCCACACTCATCCAAAAACAACACACAGCATTTATTTTCTTCCTGACATATGTCCATATAAATACGTATACATGCGCACTCTCTTATAGTCCTTAATGCTAGTAAAAATAATATTCATAGACTGCTCTTTCAAATTAGCCTTCCAGGTTTCTGCATTACATAACAGTCAATTCATAGCTTTTGTTGCCAAATCCCTTCTTTTTCTATTTGGGTTTTTTATTACTGTTATTATTTCTTCTTTTCTCTTCCTTAACAATGATCGATTCTAGCTAAGAATATCTCTGATGACTGCAAAATTGTGTGCATGCTGTGGAGGAGACAGCATCTATCAAAGTTTTCTTAAACAACTCTCATTTATAACACGCACTATTTTGTCTCAGTTTTTCCTCCAATCATTCCTTGCTTGTAATTGTTCTCAACTTAGGAAAATTTACCACTTTAAAGTACCTTGCATATGTATTATAAATTTAGGATTACATTTTGCTTGTTACAAATGCAATTGGGTCATTTAAGCAGTGATTAATTCTAAACTCAGTAATCAATTCACCTTTATCTGTTGGACTGAGGTCTGATACAGAATTACACCAACTTCTCCGCGTTACTTTTGGTCATAGAAAATTTTCATCAGTCATTTTTAGAAACTCTGGGGCTGTGTTATTGGCAGCAGCACAAGTCCTTCAGCATCTATCCCTGAGGCTGAAAAGCTGTTGTGTGAACATGATTTTCTTTCACTTTGTTATGAAGCTGTTTAGGGAAGCTATTTGTCCAGCCCCCTGTTTTGACCTGGTAGTCTGCAGGGATATGCCTGTGCTAGGGCAGATCAACTTGAACCTGAATGGAAGAGCAGCCCTTGGCTGTATATTAGGACAAGCAAGCGGATAGTGTTCCAGGAAAGGCTGACGATTTGGAGGCGTAAAAGCTATGGGTTATTAGGCTCTTCTAGCAAACCCACTCCCTTTACCCAATGGAAAGCAATTTCCAGAGGTGTCCACAGCTCCATGACTGCTATCTGCATGTGTTCCTTAAGTGTTGCTTCACCTGATTGCTGTCCCATGGAGGCAAAGCTCTGCCCCTGCAGTCAAGCCCTGCTCACTGTCACCTCCCCAGCCCCTGGGGACCTCCAGCATGGTCTCCAGCAGCCAGACGTGGGATGTGCCAGGCAGAACATGGCTTTCTCCATGTACCCGACACTACTTGGCTCTTGGATTCCTATGAAGGTCTCATCTCCATCTCTCTGTCCTGCCAGCCCTTGGTGTCTAGGATGTGCTGTGATTCAGACCTGTGTCAGTGTGTCTCAGTATCATCCAGGATGTCCAATTTATTTTTAGAAATGAGAACTTCTGATGTTCGTTTAATGCCCAGGCATGTGGCACTAATGTATGGGATGACTGCATAATCTCCTTTCTACTCAGTTCTCTGCATTTCAAGCTCAGATGCATATAAAGATGCTACCAATGACTTTGTTCATAGAATTATACAGAGCTGTGACAGCCAAATCCGATTCATGGTTCAGAGGAGTCACATTCCTTCTTTAACCAAAGGTATGTGCTAGGTCCACCTCTGCTAGGGACTGCTGTTAGACCCGGCATCCTGAATACTGCGGTTTTCCTCAGAGCATCCTTGCAGCCCATCATGGCAGACTCTGCATCCTGCCTCACAGATGAAACAGTCCCTCTGGGCAGCCAGCCTACCCAGAGACAGACACACTCCAACTGGATCATCTGGAGCTGCCCAGGAGATGACCTGATGACTGCTGCGCATCCTTGACCACAATACAGGGAGGAGACTGGGGAGAGGCAGCTGCAGAGAGATGTAATTTATGCTTCCTCACATCAGTCAAGTTGTGTAGGGTCCTGGCATCTCTAGGAGGTTTTATCTTGCCAAATTGCAGTGATTCCACCTCATCCTGCCTAGGGTCTTGCTTCTTTTGGGGTGTATCAGGTGCTGGGCTTACGGCCCTGGACGCAGCATGGCAGCTGATATTGAAGAGGGTTTTGCTCAGAGTTTATACTTGCTTGGGACTTGGGAACCACTTGAAGTTGGGTGGAGGACATGAGGAGTAACTTTGCCACCTTTAGGCAGGTTCACTGTCACGAAGGGGCAGAGAACAGAGGAGGGGGAATCTGCTGTTACGGGACAACCCAAGCCAGGAAAAAAGAAGATGCTTCAGTGGTGGGAAGAGAGCCCTGGCCCTGGATCTTCCAGCTTGGTTGTTCAGCCTGTAGGATCAGGTATAGTGACCAAAGATGGCAGAAAATCTGGCTGAGGTAAGCTACGCTGTCTGCGTACTGGGGGAGCATTGCTTCTCTAACCATGGATGTTAGCCTGGTCATCTACCCTCATCTTAAGGCACATGGAGATTGTCAGTCTGGATGCAACCTAGGGGCCACAGCCAGGTGCTCTGTCTCTGATTTTCAAAGACTTGGGATAGGGGATGGGGGATTAAAAAATTTTGAATGATAAACCTGATTTACCTTATATTGTCTATAAACGTAGGTTTTCAGATGATGGAAAGGGATATTGAAATGATCTGATGTTCCATTTAAGCTCAAGAGATAGGGTCTAGCTGGAAGATGTATGGAACAGAAGCCCAGAGGGCATGGGGCTCGCACATCTGGGAAGGCGTTGGGTTACAGTGGGACAATTAGAAATGATGAGCCTTGCAGCTACACGGACCTTTGCAAGGAGGATATCAGCATCTTCTCTGCCTTGAGTGGCTCTAGGTTGCTAAAGAGGATTCAATAAGAGGGATATTTTGGGATGCTGATGGGGAGATGACACAAATGCCGCTGAATTACTGTTAGCTATGTGTGCATTTAGAACTATTGTAGCTGTAGCATTTAATCTTGGTGAAATGACCACTGGAACTGGGACAGAGAGCACAAAACTGCATGGCTGAAGCCATTAAAGACATCTAGCACGTCTGCAGCTAATGGCACTGGAAGGGGCAAAGAACAAATTATTCAGTGGCTGGACTGAGATACTAAACAAAAGCTACTTCTGATTATAGCCCAACATTTCATCTCTTTTGATCTAGGAGTCAGGGGAAGACAGTGATCTTCTGCAAGTAGGGAGATGAGGAAGAGTTAAACAATTTAGGAAAAAATCAATTTTTGTAAACTATCAGAACAAGCATACTCGCAATGAAGAACTACAATCATAACCTTTATGACCTGATTTTTTCCCTGTGTGAAACTCCTACACGAAGCTGTGAAATGGTTGAGCCGACAAAATACGTTTCATTCGCAAAGAAACATTTTTTGTTTTAATTTAGTTTTTTTATTACTTTCACTTCCAGACATTTTGCTTACATTCTAGCATAGCTGAATTTCTGTGAGGGGTCAGGAAGGGACAATTCACTAGATGGGGATTGGGAAGGAAGCTGAGGTAGGTCTGGAAAAGATGACTGTAACTCGCGCATTAACACATCTACTGACACTGACAGCATCAAAAGCACAGCCATAATCAAGCTTCCTTTCTCCATCCTTCCAGGCATTTATAGATAACGTCACCAGAGCTCAAGTTTTTAAAAAATCTCCATCACAGGACACATTCCCATAGAGCTGGCATCCCTGGGACCATGCTATACCATCAGCACATGTCTGCAGCACAGAGGACGGGAACCATGTTTTCAATGGGAGAGTTTATCATTCCTCAGCCACAGGTCAGTATGGGACTGAGATGCAGTTAAGTAGTTCCCCAGCCTGCGCTACCTTTTAACTCAATTTCCATTTCCTAAACCACTGCTGACGTCTGTCTAAATAATCATTATCTCCACAACCACGCTGAGTTTTAGCTTTTGCTGAGTATTGCGGAGAAGATTTGGAGCTTTTGAAAGGATGCTGAGCTTAAGAAGCTGCCGCTACAAGCGGCTCTGGGTGTTTGTTGCATTTCACTGGCTGTTTTTTTTTCAATGCACACACAAACACACACCCTAGGTGCACGCGCACTCTCTTTCATGTCCATTGCCTAAGTGAATACTTGCCGTCAGATCTTCCAAGCCACAGCACATTTTTAATCAGTCAGATAATTCAATCATTCATTTCAGACCTGCTCGGCACAGCTGTTATTTTCAAGCATCAAAGCTTCTCTGTCAAAAACCATGCGGGCTGGGGGTTCATTCAGGCATCGCAGTTTCAAAGTGCTGGGGGGGAGGGAGCAGAGGGGGTGCAGAGGAAAAGAACAGGATGGATTAAATGAACTTATTATAAATACTTCTGAAGCTACCAGCCAACCATCCTCAGCAGAGAACAATGGCATGGCACAAGGGCGACTCAGGAATCTGCAGGATTTGTAAGGTATTTGCAAATCTCACTCTTAAATTTCAGAGTGAGGAGAAGGGGGGTGTGTCAGATGAAGCTTCCTGCCGGAGATGCTCAAAGACACCGAATGGGATTTGAATGTCTGGTTCTCATTAAAATTAATGGAAATTGGGTGCCCAGATCTACAGGCAGCTTGCAAAAGCTTCGTCTCCATCTATAATTAATGTTCCCAACAGGGTGACTAAATATTTATACAATAGGTCATGTTATACACAAAATGGAAGAGGTGCCTATCGAGGTTCCATCCAAAAATGGAAGAGGATCAGGGACCAAGAGAAGGAGAATCTGATGGGATGTCAGGTTCAATCCACATTGTCCCTTGATTAAAGCTGTTCTACTTGCAAATCTCTAGCAGGAGGGTAGCTCCAGCAATGATGATGTTCTCAAGGTACAATGCAGCAAATTAAAAAGGCAGCTTTACAGCTTTCCTGGGTTCTTCTCCTCTCCCTCCCCACAGCTCTGACTTCCTTCACCAACTCACTTCATCCTCGCAAAGCTCAATTTCCAGTATGAAAAATACACAGTGTCACTGAGTTTACCCAATGTAGGAGTGCAGCGGAGCTTAATCCATGAACACTCCTCTGTCTTGGTCAAAGATGCTATAGATGGCAGACGGCAAGTAAAAGATTGACACTAATCAGCCTCCAGGCACTAGCAAAGTCCTGACTGGATCTGTACTGCTGCATTTGCTTTGTAGCAATGGAGCAATTCAGTGTACAAAGGTTGAACCCTGAAAGCATCTGAGGGGTCTATAATCTGGGGATGAAAGCTTGGCACTCCTGTGGGAGAAGTCTAAAGCAATTAAGTCCTGACCTGGTTTGTTTGTCCCCCGGGCGAAACTCCTCTTCAGCTGGGCCATGCCTTAAACCCTTCCCCGGCTGATCTGCTGAGAGGGAGTCTATGGAATCTTGGGCCTTGTATATCAGGCAATCTTGGGTCTCCACCTAGAAGAGCTCCCGAGCTTGGCTTAAAACAGCCACTTGGGGAGAGCTTGATGATTGCAGTGCTTTACAATGCTTTAATGAAGGAGATTCAACTCTCCAACCTTTGAAAATTTGCCTTTTAATACTTTTTTTTCCATGCCTCATCCAAAGCTACTGAATGGAGAAGCTCTGCTGACTCAGGGAATACTGAGACCCCTGTAGTCTCCTCCCATACTTTGTCACCTCAAGGTCTGTCAAGCCCAAATGAACATATTGACTGGTACCTCAGAGCTCATTTGGGATTCCTCTGTAGATCCCTAACTTATATAAATCAAGCTTCACTGAAAGGACACAAAGCTTAGCCAAAAGACAAGTAGTCTGGTCTTGTGTCTGTAGTCAAATACCCACTGTTATAAAGGCTCCAGATTCTAGTTAGCTTGCTCTTCTCTACTACTCTAGAAATCATCAGTAGCTAACGTTGCCTTTCCATGTCAGTTTGGATGCATTAAATATAGTTCGTTCTTTGGTTCTCCTGACCATCCTGACCATATTTCACAGCACAACATGGGCTATGGTTAGTGTCAAGGTTGGCTTAGCACAGGTACACAGAGCTGTATGCACTCACTCAAAAGATGAAACTGAACATAAACTTACAGCCACATCACCTGAACCTCACAGCCCATCAGGCAGTGCAAAAGGGAAAGAAGGCATCATTCCTCCCTAAGAACATGGCCAGTCTGCTTGGCATGGGACATTTGCTGTTCCATGGCTTTGTTCCCAATTAAAACAATCAGTTTTGCAAGATAAAAATTCAAATTCAAGACTTAGACCTGTTGTCCCCAGACGAGACATCAGGAGAGCATCAAAGAACATAAAGAATAAACCAGCTTCATTTTCCTTGTGAATACATGTCTCCTTATTTTTTAATGAAACAACAGTTGGGTGTAGACCTGTGAGACAGCAGAAGGATCCCAAGATAGAGGAGATTAGGCGAGCTACATAATGCGGGAATGTAAACCCTTCCCACCACTGTTGGCACGGTTGTTGATGCTGGCAGAATCTGCTCTATCACCAAACTCATCACTACAACAAGTTTTTGCAAAGGACCTCTTGCATTTCGAGCATTTTGTCCCAGAAGCAATTATGAACACCAATTCAGTCAACTCTCCATTTTGTTAGAGAGATAGGGGTCACAGGCAGGGTTTTTAGGAACAGGTTGGAGAAGCCTCTGTTGGCAAGGGCCTATGTAAGAATTGGTCCAATCTTCAGTCATGAACGTGGACGAAGACCCCTACCAAAGCTCCTGCCAGCCCTGCAGACCTATCACTTGTTGATATAGACGTAGGTGAAAGTCTGAGTATCTGTATTTTCTTATTGCATTGACCCAGGGACAAGGTAAGCTTCCTCATCTGGAGATCCCTCATGGGCTGGCCATGGAGGTGGGCCTGTGAACCCTGCCAGAACGTAGCTTTGGGATCATTCATGTTTTGGCCTTGCTGCCAAGAAGCCAAGCCTGCACCCCTCTGACACATGTGTGGTCACAAAGAAAAGACTGGGACCAAGGACTCACACCACTCAGCCCCATTAATGCCCCCTCTCAGACCCTGAGCCACTGACACAGCCCTTCTCCTGAGCCACAGTTGTGACCCCTCCTCACTGCTGAGCACACCACGCAAGGCACCCATGCTGGGAATACAACCGTGCTCCCAAAGAGAGCTGCACGGGCTGCCGCACTGTCAAACTGCCCTAGATTGGAGCGAATAAGCTCCTTTCTGAAGGAAGATAATTGCTCTATTTTAAAACTAACTGGTTCAAGGAGAAAAACACAGGCAAGATGGTCCAATGCTCTGAGCTTGGGGTGGGAAACAGGAGGTGCGCAGGGCAGAACAACTGAACAGCTGCTTTGCTGAATAATCAAAGTACTGGATATAAAACATGAGTCAAACTGCTCCTGTGTCCCCCAGCCCAGCAAATCAGGGCTGCTGGAGAGCAAAGACCTTGGCAGGAGAAGCGGGTTCTCCCCCTTGGGGTACCGAGCTGCAAGACTGGGCACCCTTAAAAACCAGAGGGACAAAGAGCCACTGTATCCTTCCACCTGTCCCCCCTCCACCCTCAACTTCAGGCTTTTGTGGCCATAAAGGAGGTCCCCAGAGCACTGCGGGTCAGTCCATTAGGCCACCACTCCACAAGCTGCTCCGAGAGCCGGAGTTGTGAAGCCCAGCCACACAGAGGAACAGGTCACATCACAGAGACACAGCTTGCAAAGAAGCTTCTCTGGGGAAAATAGTTGCCGCTTTGGCAAGCTGTGTCCCAGAGCAAAGACCAGCAAACTGGAGCAGACAACAACAGAGTCATTAATAAGGCCAAGCCTGGCATCTTCCTGGACCGCTCCACAACTGTGATCAGTGATTTCACCAAGCAAGCACAGAAGAGGCCTCTTCAGCAGAGTTTTGTCTTTGCTGCTTAAAATTCAATAGCTCCACTTTCCAAGCGGGCAGGAAAGAAATAGTTTTTGTACGTTAATAGCCCGCTCCCCTCCCCCTGTCCCCATTTGTATGGAGGAAGCTCTGTGGTTTGAACTTGGCAGACGTGCCTCTGGCCGGCAGGGTAAGGACACCAAGGGGCTTGAAAGATATGTCAGCTGCTTCCTAGCCCTGCTGGATAGGCACTGGCCCTGGCAGGGAGGGGTCCTGTTTGAACGTGCCTCAGCTGGAGGTTAGAGAGATGCATTCAGTGCTCCAGCAACCTGGGTCCCGCCAGGGATGCCTGTGAACAGCTCCCAGCTTCCCCCAAGGTGGGCACCCTTGCCAATTCTCCCCATGTCCCTTCCAGGCAAAGTCATGTCACCGGCAGGATCTGTTGCAGGACTGGCCTCATGTGTCCGCACAAAAAGAAAACATGAACATGGTGAGCAAAGTCACAGCTTGCCTTCAGGCAGTGTCTCGAGACAATCATGTAAACCCCATTTTGGGGGACCATATGACCTGGAAACAATGGCGGGGGCACTCAGCTGACCCTTCATACAGGAGCTGAATATTATTTGTGTAAAATTTTGCTTAAAACCAAGGCTGCCTGCCCTGTCTCAGCTGAGATCTATTCACTGTCATTTCAGGTCAGAGTTAAGGTTACTAAGAACATAAATGACACATTTTCTCTTGCAGACAGCTGAAACTCCCCTTTTGCACAATGAGCACCCAGAATGAGCAGAAGGATGTCATAAGTGCCCTGCAAGGCTTTTTTCACCTTAACATAGTTTTGCAGCTGAGAATCCACAGCTGTAACTTATCACTCATGTCTGAAAAAGAGGTCCTCTGGCCTTGCTTGTGTAACCCCACCTCATGCCCGTGACCTCCCCCTCAGCTGCCAACCTGCAACAACACTGCTGCGTTGGCCAAGCTGTAGAGACCCAGCTTCTCTCCCAGAGACGTAGGGTCATTTCCCCTGGATGGTCACCTCCATTGGTTTGATACGCTGCAGGCACAGATGAGCAGCAAGAAGGGCTGGGGGATGAAGCACCGGGGCCAGAGGAGAACAAGCCATGCACACAGGTAAGGTGTCCTTCTGGAGAGCCGGCAGGAGCAAGGGCTACAAAGAACAGGCAAAGTAAGGGGAACGTTTGCTCCCTCTGACCCCTGAGCACACTCCTGGTGGCTTCAAAAGGAGGAATGAAACATGGGAACAAGCAACCTGATCTGGGCATAGACATTGCACTCAGCGAGGGACATGCCTGCCCTGCACAGATACTAAGGACCTTCTGCTTTCAAATCCCTTCTGAAAGCAACCCCCCTCCCTCCCCGTGCTCTGCAGCCACTCCATCCAGCTCTTGCACTACAGCAATTCATCACGTGAGCCTTATCTAAGCCACACTGTAATCTCAGTCCTTTGTCTCTCAGGACAGGGCTTAGACAACTCCCCAAAGTTAACCAAGCAGGTCCATCCCCTCATTAACTCACGGTGCCTGTCTCCTTTGATTAGGTTGTGCTGACTCTGCTCACACATCACACTTGCATCTCTAGATGCAGGGACACTGGGGCATTTCCAGCTGGGACACAAACAAAAGGAGGAGATAGCAGAGCCTTGGTTACCACAGAGCAATTCGGGACAAATAATTAGAGGCTTTCACGACTAATTGGATCTGCACTGTCAGTCCAGGACAGGACATGCCTTAACCCACACTGCTTGCCTGAGATTACTAAGTAGGCCATAAATAAACTGCAGTGCTGGCCCAAAGCTCATCAGCCTTCAGCTGCATGCACCCTCCCAGCCCTGGTAGGGCACAGCCTACCTGGCGGGGGAGTCCAGCTCCCTTGCTTTTTTCCATGACTGCGGCCTTGCAGCCATGCCAGGACATTTAGAGTCCACCTCAGGCAGCTCAGAGACTCTTCAGAAAGCAGACTTCAGTATGTCATGGCTAGCTTGACCAAGAAACTACTGTTTTCAAACTACAGTCAAAAGGTAAACGAGCTAGTGGTTAGGAAGAGCCAGTGTCAGAGATATGTATTAGCAGGGGCCAGCAAGTCAAAGACAAAGTGTTTTCAGAGGAAGGCTTGTGAGTTGCAAGCTGATTCCCTGCAGTACCAAGGCTTCAACCTGCCTTTTGTTTTCAGTCAGAGGGCAAGGCTCCAGTCCCATCCCCAGCTCACTCTTGGCCCTGAAAGTCCTTCTTTCCTTCCCTGCTCAGGCATGTCTTCCAGATTCTGGGAGTGCTGGCACTTGAAGACAAGACATGCAAACAAGAACAACCACCCCCATGTGGCTGCCAGCCAGTGCAAGGACATCCAGACTCTTAATTCAACCTGGAAGTCTGACCCTTCCCTCTGAGGACCTTTGGCATCTCATCATCTTTAAGAAGGCAGGCTCAAAACTGTGCACTGGGGCCCCAAGCCTGCACCCTGTCTGCAAGGCTGATTGCTATGCAAGGTGCCAAGTGCTTCCCCCAAGAAAAAGAGCAAAGGAAAACAGCTTGTACTGCTTGGGACCATGACCTGCAGATCTTCTATCTCTGCCATGGGAAAGCCAGGTGCAGGATGTGTAGAAAGGCAAAGTCGCAACAAAGGACAGTCCAGCACTCTGGGCCAGGTAAAAATAGATTAACCTACTTGAAAGTAGGACAACATCACTAAAGAGTAGGACATCTGGTCACCACAGCAGGAGGAACAAATACAGAGGAGGCAGCTTCTCCATGCACACATCTAACCTGACGGGAGACAGCTAAAGCACAGACAACGTAGTATGTTCAGGCAAGCAGCTGGTCCCCACTCAAAGTAGAGCAGTTCTCAAAGAGAAGGTCTCTCTGAGATGACTGCTAGACTTGCTGCTTGCTGACAGTCAGTCTACCTGCCTACCAGAAAAAATACGCTGCCCCCAGGAGCCTGTGGGATATGCATGCCCACACCTAACAGCTGATCCCTTCTATCCAATCTCCTGAACGCAGGAGTCTGAAAGAAACGATCACCAAGAGAGAAAGCATAAGGAGATTCCCGATGTACCTGACCACTGAAATGCCAGAACAAGTTTAATGCCAGTAAACTGCTCCAAGGCTCCCTGCTGCCAAGGCCATCACCTGTGTTGGCTTGAGCCCACCTATCTCTGCCCATCTCCTTGCACCTCAGCACCTTTCCCTCAGCCAGGTTTTCAGCCTGCTAGCAGCACGGTGCTCAGAGAGAATATGAAAAAGAAGTGATTTAGGATCATCCCTGAACTTGTATTAACATCTTCAAAAGCTCCACAGCCCACCAGCCAGCCAGCAGGCTGCAGCTAAGCCAGGCGTGATAGGTCTTTCAAAAAGAAACAAGAAACTCAATGCTGCAGATAGCATGCTCATCAAAGGAACTTCGCTGCTGTTTGCAGAGAGGATTTAATGCCACACTGCTTACTGGCTGCTCCAGGGCCGCGTTTCCTACCCAGCCTTGGCAGGACAGGCAGTTTTCTTGGCTTAGGACCCTGTGCTGGAACGGAAACCTGGAGTGCCAGATCTCAGGACACCATTCAAAATCCCGTTCCTTGTTGTTGCTGCTGTCAAAGGAGGCAGTAGGAAACCATCCAGGTCCCGGGTGCCTTTGCAGAAAGCTTTAAGCCCCTCCAGAGAGAGGTCTCCTTGCTGGGTGTAGTTTGTTTTCTTAAACTCACACTTGCAAAAAGCTGTCTGGGGCAGCCGTGAACGTAGGTGAACACAGCAGCCCCCTCAGCAGACCCTAAACCAAGGTGAGTGTTTCTGGTCTAACCTGGCAGCCGAGCCCACCCTGAGAAAAGCCATGGAGACCATTTTGCAAGTATTGCCATCTCAGCTCCCTTTTAAACTTGAAATCATCAGTCACCCGCAATGGCCTTTTAACTGCCTTGCGTTGACTCAGCTGCTCAGCCACTTGTTCTGAGCCAGGGGAGTTCGCACCCAAGCCCAGGACAAAACTGGTGTGGAGAAAGGTTCCTCTAATCTCCGTCAGGGCTGTTACAGTGGCTGCTTGCTAGCATTTGTCTTCAAGAGAGGACAAGGCACTTGGGACAGAAGGAGTCATTATCTCTATGGATCAGGCAGGGCAGATTCAGGCAACGGTAAAGCAGGAAGGTGGCCTGCCCCCCCTGCGCTGGGACAGATGTCATGGTCCTTCCCCAAGGACAGCAGTCCAGGACGGTGAGCGACACTGCTGTGCAGGGAAAGCCCAGGGATGACAGGAAACACTGGCACAGAAGAGACCACCGTCTCCACCCTAGGGCTGCCTGAGTCCCATTCGTGGTGCCCGCAATGGTGACGGGAGGATGCCTTTGACCTCACAGCAGTGAAATTTCGGTTTTCCAACAGCAGGGTGCAGGCTGAAGCCAGCTCTGAGCCGCAGAAGATGACTGTAATTGCACAAGGTAGCTGTTCAAGACCATCCTATTACTCACCCTTCCTTCCAGCCCAGGCAACAACCCCCGAACTGCCGCCTCCCTCACACTTAACCGGAAACCACTTCTCCCATTTTCCTGCCATACCGATACCAATTTTTGCCAGGCAGAAAGAACCAGAAGCACTCACTTCATGACAATGATTTTCTTACTCCAGAGTATCTTTCGTCCTACACAAAAGCATTTCTAACTAAGGAATCATCTCAAATCCACAAACAAGAACTTAGCCCTGAAGATATGATAAATATTTTCCTTTATTTTAACTTTTTTTTAAAAAAAAGATATTTCAGAAAACCAGCCTAATTTATCAAATATTCTGGTACTGTCAAACTTGCCCTCTACCTCCCCCAAAGTATGTCAACAAAGAGGTGAAAGCAGATATACTCAACTCTAATCAACAGGAGAGGTTTACTTTCCTCCTACGAGCACTGCCCAGAGGAACTGACAATGAGCTTGAGGCTGAAGACATTTAACAGCACTAGAAGTCTGCTCCTCATAGCAAGAGCTTCCCGTACCACAGACACAGCATCCTATGCCTGTAACTTTGCCAAGAGGCTGCTACTATTGCTCGCTGAGAAAGGCCTGAAACCTTCACAGTGCAATTCTTGTCCATCAGACCAAGATGACCGGCAAGTCAGCTTGAATGGGGTTGTCCATGTCACACCATTTTAATTCTGCTTCTCAGCCTTTCCTCTACATCGGGAAATTACAGCAAGCTCGGTGCCTCTCGCCCATGTCCGAGCAAAGGAACGCTGCTTAGAGCCTGGCAGGGATGCTGCTTCTCTGGCTCGTGCCTTACACATCCCTGGGTGGTGGTTGAAAGGATGCTCCTGCCACCCAGCTGAGCCTGCTCCGTTACACCCAAGAAAGCTGGAGAGGCACTGGACAAGGAAGCAGCTGGCCAGGAACTTGAGAGCAGAAAAACCCTTGCAGCAAACCCTCTGCTAGGTCTCAAATCCTCCAAAACTTACAAAACGAGTCTTTCCCTGAACAGCCTGAGAAGCATCGCAGCCCTTTGAGATAGCATGACACCACTTGAGCACAAGCTTAATCCCCCAGCACTTCTTCCCAGAGGCTTTCAGGGAAGGACAGCCGCCTTCACACTCAGTGCATCACTTCATGCAACACCACTTGTAAAAGGATGGCGTTTCCGGGGCTCGGGCACTGCTAGGCTTGCAGAGAGGTATGCGTGCAACGCGCAGAGCATCCTACAGAAACCGGGATGAGGACTGTTGGAGGGGCTGGAACATCTGAAGTGGTAATTCTGTGTACTTGTACTAAGAATTGCACGCGGGTGTTGAATCGGACTTGACATAGAGTGTGCCATCCAAATTAAGATCTATAATTACAAATCATTAATTCTAAATCAACTTCTTAACACAGTTTGTATCTCACCAACTATTGTGACTTGCATGACCTGATTGTGCCTTGTTTTTAATAAAGGGGTGTGGGGTAAAAGGTGGGATGTCTCAAGGATCTTGTGGCGATTACTACAACACAAAATCATAGAATCATAGAATCACTTGGGTTGGAAGAGACCTTCAAGATCAGCAAGTCCAACCACAAACCTATGCCAAAACCACCCCTAAACCATGTCCCTCAGCACCACGTCTGCCTGTCTTTTAAATACCTCCAGGGACGGCGATTCCACCACCTCCCTGGGCAGCCTGTGCCAATGCTTGATAACCCTTTCCATGAAGAAGTTTTTCCTAATATCCAACCTAAACCTCCCCTGGCACAACGTGAGGCCATTTCCTCTTGTCCTATCCCTTGTTCCTTGGGAGAAGAGATTGACCCCCACCTCGCTATAACCTCCAACATGATGCATCACTTGGTGATTCCATCTGCTGGCTACGACGAGCTAGATGGGCCACCGTCATTTAACCCAGAAAAAGAGCATATATCCCATATATGCGCTCCATAAATAGCCCGTCCCGCACCCTCCTGCTGACACAGCGAATGGCACAGCCGTGCCCCAGGAGCATCCCCATCCCTCCGGCCGGGCTCCCAACACAGCATCGCGGGGTGGGGGGCACCCATTCCTCCTCCACCCCTCCACCCCCCCGAGGGGCCGTCCTCGCTCCCGGGGATACTTCCCCCTCTCCCTTTCCCGTACCTCCGCGCCCTGTCCGCCTCCCCGCCGCCCCGGGTGCCGGATCCCGGCCATGGGAAAGCCGCTCCGCTCCCTGCGTCTCCCGGGAGACCCGGGACCGGGATCGGTCCTCGGGCGCAACGCGGGCTTCGGCCACCAGGGGGCAGCAAAGGGCG
>VZSF01000230.1:0-42379 GCA_013398295.1 Chionis minor
GGGGCAGGGGGGCAGGCGAGGGGCAGTGGCAGGGCTTGAGGCAGCCGCGTTGCACCCAGGTGGGACGTCAGAGCAGGTGGGCTCCCCCTCGGGAGGGCGCAGGGGATGGGTGTCAGGAGCCATGCCTGTGCAGGGACCAGGCAGGACAAGGCAGGGGGGCGGAATTTGCTTCTGGGGACTTGTGGCTGTGGGTGGGGTGGGCCCAGCCTTGGCTCCCGTGATGCTGGGGCTCGGGACCAGAACCCCTGCACGGGGGCTGCAGCCCAACCCCGCAGCCACCGAGCCACGTGCCCTTGCCCCTTGATTTGGTCCGTCACCGAGCTCCCCAGGGAGCTGCGGGATGCTGGAGCACCCTGGAGTGCCTGGGAGGCAGGGAATCATCAGCAATGGGAAGCAAGGAGAACCGGTGTGCAAAGTCTGGCACTGGAGCCCGTTGGGAAAAGGAGCCAAGGCAGAGGCTGGCATCCTCCGGCTGGCGGAGGTCCTGCAGGCTCCTCTGCCCGGTCAGCAGCATCCCGAAACTGGGGACAAGAAGAGGCAAGACTCCGCCACCATCACCTCCCTCACCAGACATCCATCCCCTTATCTGCCGCTAATGCTTCGCAGCAGCCTCCCCAAAGCTCCCGGGCTTGGCGAGATGCTCCAAGGCTGCATTTGCTCCAAATGGATCGTATCAGGAGGAGAACAAAGCACTGGAGATTTTTCAAAGCAAAGTGGCGATGGCAGCCCACAGGAGAGGCAGCCTGTCCCCTCCGGCAGCACCTCGCTGGGGATTCAGTGGGGAGCAGGCTCGACCCCAAAACCTGCCGGGCGCCCCGTGGCTGTTCCCTCCTGGCCACCGCTCTGCCGTCCCACGGTGGTGGCCAGGCAGGAGCCGTTCAACGAGTGCTGGCCGGAAGACAATGGCCCCATTTTCACCGATAAACATCCTGCAAAATCTGGCCTCGCTCCAGCTGCAAATGAAAAAATAAGGTTGGTGGGTTTTGGTTTTTCTTCTCCTCCAAAGTTTCTTGCAAAGCTGGTGTAGGATCTGGAGCGAACACCGACCTCAGCATCATGGGGTTGTGTGGGTGCTCGCCCACTTCCCTCCCCATCCCTGGTGCAGGCAGTTCCAGGGACCTGTCCCTGGGGAAGAGCAGCTGGCAGAGAGGACTGCTTTTCCTCCAACACCCTCAAGGACTTGGGGAAAAAAAAGGGAAATATTCCCCCCTCCGTTGACCTTACCATAAGTTGCACTTGCAACGTTGGGAGGGATGCTAACATGGAGGCTTTCCCTGCCCAGCCTCTGCTCCGAGCCTTGGGAATGTCAGCAGAGATAGCCACGAGCGATGCCAGGACTCACCCAGAGCACGACAGCCACATGTTGGATGAAGAAAAGTGTGCACCGTGCTCACGGCGAGGTGTCCCCAAGGAAGTGATGGCACACAGGGAACTGTGCTTGTCAGGAAGGACTGGAGGAGAAGGAGGAACCATGCAGGCAGAGGAAGGAATAAGGCCAGAAAGTCATGTTGGCTTGGCTCCCTCTCCGATAGGCAGAGAAGATGTTGTCAGCAGTGAGTCAGCTCCGGGAGGTATGTGAAATCATAACCGAAGAATGCTGAGAAAACAACAAAATCCCACCAAGAAAAAAAAAATCGTGGGAGAAAAAAAATCCCAACAACCCTCAAGCAAAAGCAACAGGAATGGTGCAGAACCCGGAGCCTCAGCGCTGGGCAGAGACATGAAAGAGGATGGGTTTAGCAACTGGACGCTTTTCAGGGCACAGTGGGATAACTTCAAAATTGCATCAGGGCCAGGGAACGTGGAAAACAAACCCGAGAGCAGTGAGCGGCTTTCTGCTGCGGGCCACTCAAAGGGCACTGCGTGGCCCTGCCGCATCTGGCCCTGCGGCGGCGGCGGGCTGGAAGGAGCCACACGAGATCCCGGAGAGTCTCCCAACGCATTCCCAACCCACGAGAAATGTGGCGGCCATGCGGGCTCCTCTGAACAAGCACCATCCAGAATCCAGGGGAACAATAGAGCTGCACGAGGCCAGGCTCTGCGAAATGCCTGACTCACAGCACTGTCGCATCTTGACCGACAAACCCGTTTGTGTCAGATTAGCAAGAGGGAGAGGCTCGGGGGCTCCCGGGGTGGCTCAGACATCCCCATGGCCACAACAGGAGAGATGCAGAGCACTCCTGTGCGGGGAATGTACCAAAATCCCTCTCATTCAAAGATGGGACTGGGCTTTTATAGTACGAAGTGATTGACTGCCAGTCATTTGTTGCTAAGTCAAACCTTCCAGCTCAGCAAAGCACTGTATATTTTTATCATTCTTCTATTCCTCTTGAGAACATCTGGTTTCACATCCTACCCTGTGGAGCATCTGGTTTCACATCCTACCCTGTGACATTCATTCTGGGGGCTGCTGAGTCAGGCCAATCCTCAGAGTCCTTCCACACTGAGGGCAGTATGACCTCCTCACACGTCTGCTAGTTTTCCACCAGAAAACCCATACGAGTAAGGGCAAGGTCCAAGACAATGTTCTTATTTCACCCCCAGCTAAGCAGAGCGTCCTGCTGCACCAGGCGGGGACCAGGGCTTGGTGCTGGGAGCCAAACAAGTGCGAAACAGCAGCAGAAGGTGGTCTTTTGGTATCATACCCAGAAATAAATTGAACGATCCACCCAGTTCAATGTACCCTTCAAAGCGTGTCCATTGGATGAGACAAAAATGGCACGTCACGAAAGGGGCTCCCAGCCCATGCTGAGGAGCCAGTGTAGGTAGGAGCAGCATAAACCACATTTTTCATGGGTGTGGGCACCTGAAGTGGTGAATATTGCACACTAGAAAACATCCATCATTGAGAAGATGTTACTGGAGATGGCTGACATATTCCCAGCGCTTCCCTCCGGAGGTGGACATCGGCCACTGCTCCAGGGTGAGCAAAAGCCCTGGCAGGGCTGGGCCGTAGTTTGGTGCTGGATCCTCCTTGGGCTCCCCAAAGCTGGGACCTGCCTCCAAAGAGCTAAAAGCAATGTGGAAAATGCCTGTAGGGACTGTTGGACAGGCAGGCACGGGGGGTCCTCCTCCGGTGGCAGAGCCCCGGTGTCACCATCTGTGCAGCTGCAGATTCTACACACCCCCATCCAAACTGTCCTGGCCCCATGGAGCTCTTTGCCCTTGACGGGGAGGATGAACAAAGAGGTTTTACATAATCCCACACGATGTGCATAATGCACGGCCCCCAAAACCTACCGCTCTTCCCCCGCCACCTCGCACAGAGCTCCTGGATGTTCCTCTCTCTTCTCAGCCTGCTTCCTATTTCCCTGGCCGGAGCGAAGCACTCCTGGGGGTGCTGCCGGAGGCACCCACAGCCCAGCGCTCCTGTGGGGGTGCTGCCGGAGATTCGCCCGCAGCCCAGCGCTCCCGGGGGTGCTGCCAGAGGCACCCACAGCCCAGCGCTCCCGAGGGTGCTGCCAGAGATTCGCCCGCATCCCAGTGCTCCCGGGGGTGCTGCCGGAGGCGCCCACAAGCTGCCAGGCAGCTCTTGCTCTGGGACGCAGACACCAGGCAGCCGACTGGGGAGAGACCAAACGTGAAAGTACATTGAGACATTTCCACGGGGACGCTTTGAGGGTGCCACGCTGCTGGTGGCCTGAAAGGTCCCCTTCTCTGCTCCCCCCATCACCTCTATCCCACTGCCGGCGGAAGGAAATTCCCACTGCAGCTCGGGTGCTGAGCTTTACCTGGGGCCGAGCATTTCAGAACGACAAAATCCAGCCCCCTCAAGCCGAGAAAAGAAACCATCCCTTAACGATTGCTGGTTTTGTTTTAAAACACAAAAGCAAAGCAAAAAATAAAGCCGTCCGGTCCCTGCAGCCGGTTGCTGCGGATGCAGAAGATGAAACGCCTGGTCACTACAACCTGGTGTGTTGGCAGGGCTGGGAGCGGCCGCATCCAGCGCCTTTTGCCTCCCTGCTACCTGTGACAACACAGGGACAGGTACCCGACACAGCCGGCTGCAACAGTGCCACGTTGAAGCAGCCTGGCACAAAAAGTGGCTCTTTCCCCATAAATCACCCCAAAGGGAGGGTCCATCCGATGGCGGCAGCACAGACCTCATCTGGACAACACCGGGGGACGTGTCTGGGCACCTGCTCGCCGCAGGACAGGCACGGGCAGAGCCGGCAGCATCTCAGCATCTGCAACCGTCTCCAATAATGTCACCCAGCGGCTCCAAAATGTTGAGGAAAAAATAAATATAGCTCAAAGGAGACCAAGAGATCGAAGGGAAATGGCCATTAGCAACCCTCCATCTGCAGTAAAAAAGCCAGCCACGTCCGGCACTCCGGATCTAATCGGTTTTTAATATTCTCATGGCACGCACTGTGGTATATTTGGTAAGAGACACTTGGAGGTCTTGCATGAGCATCATTACTCGGGGGGCTGCTCGTGGAGTTCGGGCTCTTCCTTTCCCTGCCAGCTGCCTTGTAGATGTAGATGTTTCAATTATTCTGTCAAGCTGCATATTCCAAATTAAGGCCAGAGAAGTGTCTCTGTCTTATACAGAAAGAAAAAAAAAATACATATATCTCCCTAAAAGGAAAAGAAATGAACTCAGAAATTAATAAGGCTGATTGACAATGCTGCTTTGGAAACTCTGGTACCATATGGCATCCTTGAATGGCTGCAGTGCTGTTAGGATGGAGCTGACCAGCTGGAGAGTTACTGTGGGTTGTTTGTAATTGTAATAATGGATATCAGATGGCTGGTGTGGAGCAGTTTATAAATGAGAACAGACAATGAGCCACACTGTTTGTCAGGAAATCATTGCTGATATGGGCTTTGCGCTACCCACCACTCCCCCTTTGAGCTCCCAGGGTACCCTGTGCTGCCGGTTGGTCCAGCTCCGGCCGGGAGCGGTGCGATCCTGGGGCAGGTACAGCATCGGCAACCAGGGTGGTGGTTCAGCCGTGAGCAAAACTGCCAAAAAAACCCCCTTGCCCTCCTGGTACTTTGGGCAGAGCCCCTGACACCACTCGGAGATGCCGGCAGGGCCGATGTCCTCATGCAAAAACTGTGATGTGCAGTCGGTGCCTCTTGAAGGAAGCCAAAGCAAAGGGGATCGGGCCAGGGATCCGCCAGAGCCTCGGGAGCCTTCCAGGCTCTGATGGGGGCTTAGATGCTGACACTTCCAGATTGGGTTTAGTGCTCAGCAGCGGTAAAAATCATGACATTTCAGAATTTGCCATTTAATGGATTTTTTATTTTTTTTTTAAAGTCAGTAACAGCGGAATTCATTAGTTCAATTTCTGTTATCTCCAGCTCTACGGCTTATCACATAAAACGAAGCTTGAGTTTGCAACAAAAACGTCACGTGCTTGTTCCCTCGTTCATTTTCCAAAATGAAATTCCACACAAATTAACACAGGGCATCGCCCAGGTGAAATGTCCCCTCCGCTCCAACAGAAGCCACCCAGTGCCACATCCCCCTGGCAGCCCAGGGCAGCGAGCCCCAGCCTGGAGGGGGCCCGGGCAGGAGATGGCTGTGAGAGAAGGCTGCATTCACTGCTTAGATGTTACGTCTATTTTTAATTCCCCAGGCTCCCAGATTTTATTTTTTCTCCCAAATTATCAAAGGAAAAAAAAAAAAAAAAAGCTGGATTATGCATCCCCCCAACTTGGAGCCCCTTTGCTGGGGGGACCTGCCGAGAGCCGACAGGCAGCAGCGATGCGGCAGGGTGGGAGAAGGATGACGCCCGTGTGTCATTTCACACTCGCGCACACGCACATCCACGAACCCCAATGCAGCTGGTCACTCCGGCAGGTCTTATTTTGGGCTCGGCAGCCCCAGCGCGGGGATGGAAGGAGTCCCGGCACTGCTGGGTTTTCTCCCTGCTGGGCTTCGGGCTGATGGCATCGCTGGTGTCGGGGCCAGGGAGCGGCGGGCACTTGGGGACCGGCCAGCCGGCAGCAGGGAGAGCTTTCTAGGAAAGCAAGAGCTGCAGGAAGGTGGCCAGGACTGGAGCTGGGGCCACGGCACGTGCCAAGCACCGGGCAGAGTATCCACGAGCCAACGTGCCCCTCTGAGCCCCTCCTGTCTCACTGTATATAACGTAATTAAATATTTCTTGTATAAAGACTATAGATAGTCGTATTTTAGATATTTCTTTTTATTTGTGTGGTTTATATACTCTTATTGTCTTTTAATAGTATTCTTACATATTACATAAAGATTTCTTAGAAACACCAGGGCATGCAAATCCTCAGACAAAACTCTTTGTCAAGCTGGAAATGGGGAGGGCAGGACGATTAAAGCCTGTGATCGAAATCAGCTGGCAGGAAAAGTTGCTCTAAACCATCCCCCCTCACCGAGCTCTGCAGTTATTTCCCTGAAGAAAGGCCAACTCCTGCTCCGAGCTCTAAAAAGTACCCGATTACAGCGGGGCATGGCTCTTCCTCAAAACTCCAATATTTCTTTTTTTTTCCAGTTTGGAGAGGATTATGTGAGTTTGCTTACGCAGAGCTGCGGTTTCTAGGCTTTCATATAAAACACAAGTAACCCGTTCATTTTAATAGCAGAGGTTCAGGATTTGTCTTATTTATATCAACCACTATTTAAGGAAAACTGGCATTCAATTACCATCCACCAAAATGTGCATCCAATTGGTTTTCATTAGGAAGGGGATGCCAAGATGCGGTGCAGACATGAGACATGAGCGTGTTTTGGCCACCGCCGCTGGCGTCGGACCTGGCCTGGGAAGCAGGGTGGCCTGGTGGCATCCCCCAGACACAGTCACCGTGTCCCTGTCCCCACGGCCCCGCAGACCTCCAGGCAACCCCATCCCATCCTCCTGCCTTCAGCCTGAAGTTGTCACTCGACAGGAAAACTCTCCCACTTTCTCCAGCTCAACTTTGGCCGACCTCATCAACGAACCAAACTAATTGAAGGAAGCGAAGTTGGAGAAGAGCCCGACGCCCCGTCCTGAGGAGGCAATGGCTGTCAAAGCGTGCTCGTGGCGTCACCCGGCCCCGGCCCCTGCGATGAGCTGCAGGTTCCCCGCTCGACTTTGGCACCCCCGACGCATCGCTTCCCACTCGCTATCACCTTTCAGATCACCGTAACTGCAAGCGCCGACACGCGTTGTCAGCAGTTTAAACGCAGAGAGGTTTAGATTTCAAAAGAAAGTGGTATTCGACATGAATCCTTACTCAAACACACTATTTTTTCCAGCACGGGCATTCTGGAAACGCTGAGCAGCCCTGGCTGGGTGCAGCCCTTCACTGGCGCCCCAGCATCCTAGAGCTCATGCGGTTCAGTACGCTCACCTTGGCTTGACATCACTTTTGGGGTGTCATCTGTTTAATCGGCCCCCATCACCCCCTCCCTTGCCCACAGAGGGGCCCCACTCGCAGCCGTGCTGGCGTCGTTGATGGTTTTTATTTTACAGGGGTAATAGAGCTTACCCACATCCTCCCGGCCCCGGCCCGCCCCGGCTCCCACCCACGCGCTGCCGGCATTAATGGGTTTACTTTGCCGTGCCTGGCAGGTAACAGCCTGCGAAAGCGGGTGTCACTTTGTCATCCCAAGCCGGCAGCTGCACAGCAGGCGACGAGCAGGTGGCAGCCCCGCGGCCCCTCACACGGGGCACGATGCTCGCGGGGTCAACGTGTCCTGGAGGGATGGATTTGGGATGCCTGGTTCCACTCCGAGGCCTGACGCATCCCCAGCCCCACCGGCTCCCAATGGCCCTTCTCTCTCCTTCCAAGTGAGGTTGAAAAACACACCAAAAATCTGCTCAGGGGAGTTGAAAATCCAAGGTAGGAGCCAGCTGAGCACCAGGACGGGCACATGGTGGCTGCGAGCATGACCCCCGCATGGCCACAGCAGCCCGAAACCCTCAGCCAGCTGCCAGGTGGGACTGGTGGGCTCCCACAGCCGGAGCCAGGATGCGGGAGGGGATGCTCACCACAGCGGACCAGAAAGAGCTGTCCTCAGCTGGGAGAAAGAGGATGAACACACAGGGCCAGGGATGAAGGTGGGGAGGTGCATTAGGAATGGAGAGGTGAAATAAAACCAAGTGGTGGGTGATGGCAGAAGTGGCGAGCTGCAAGATGCACCTGAAGTTCCTTCTGCTTCAGACACCCGCACAAAATATCCTATTAAAACTGAGATCAGGCTCCTACTTCTGCCTCCACTCATCCATCCCCCATTCACTGAGATCTCGAACACTTCCAGGGTGGCAGCTGACTTCTGCTTTGCGTCCGTGTTGGGCACACGTGTCCCATTGCTGGAAAATGATAAAAAATGATAAACACCGTAGCAAAACCCAGAAAAGTGCTGGGTGCTCACATGAGGACGGAGATGGCCACAAAGTCTCTTCCTGGAGGAGCAGAGGTGCTCTGGGGGTGTCCAGTGAAGCCCCATCCCCGACCCTGGCTGTGCTCTGATGGGGGCTTTGGTTGCCATTTGCAAAACGATCACCCTTCAGAGAAATTATGGGATTTATCCCATAGAGCCAGGTCTGGAAATGGAGCACCGAGGCCAGGCTGGCGGTGATGCTGCCGCCCACGCAGCGTTTCCCACCACGGGACAGCCCTTCTGCCTTCCCGGAGCCCCTCTGGATATGGGTCTGCTCCGAGCATCCCCAAAGCCTTCATCCTCCAGCCCATCTGCCGCTCGAATCCCCGCTCCCCGGCTGCACCATCGGGGCGGCTCCCACTCCTCATTAGAGGTCGCAGCCCCTGAGCAAAGATTAATCTGGTGCTTGTGCGAATTTATCTGCTTGAAAAGAGAGGGACCAGCTCTGACCTCGCAGTCTGGAGACTGGTGGGGAGTTTACTGTCCCCTGAGCTGTCAAGCCAATTCCCTGCAGCACCAAGCTGTTGTTCTTGGCATCTGCTAGGCAGAAAGACTATGAAACACCCCAAATATCTGTTTGTTTTAAAAGGTAAATATTAATTTCAGGATGCTGTTTACATAACCAGACTCTTCAAGCTTGAAGTCATTGCCTTTTGCTAGTTGTCACATGGTATTAGTGTGTATTTAACATTTATTTAACTCTACTTGGTCCTGCTTGTGCCAGATGACAGGCAGCCTGCACGGCTGGGCACGGGCTTAGCTGAGGGCAGCTCTGAAGGAAGAAAAGGGGATGGCGTGAGACAGCAAAGTTAAAAGTTTGAGCAGTTTTGTGGCCGCAGGTCCCCGACCGACACCAAAGCGCACTGCGGCTCTGGTGTCCCCGAGGCTGGGTGGTGTGCTTGTCCCCAAGAGAAAAGCAAGACAACTCCGGAAGCACCATCCTCTGGCAAGTCCAAACCAGCGCAAAGGCTGGGCTTTCCTCAGCTCTTGCCACGCATGGGGGCCAGGGCAGGGTCTGACAACTTGCCTTTGACTCGTGGGTCAAAGGATCTGGAGGAGCAGACGACATGGGAGAGGACCCGCTTGCTGTCTCCTGAGCTTCTGAAGAGCAAGTTTCTTCGTCCGAGTGAAGAGCTGAGAGACCTCGCGGAGTGACGCACATCCCTGACACACAGCCCTGACTGCTGAATGCTCACACGTCTCTTTTCCACCCCTCCAGTCGTTTACTCTCCCAGCACAGGGCCTTTTTGATGGTGTCACTGCTTTCCCAAACAAAAAAGAAATGCAGCCAGATGGCCTTTGGAAAACAAATATGATATTCAAGACAGTATCACCCTCTTTATGGCTGCAGCAGGCACCCATCAGCTTGAATATATAAACGAGGAAGATCTGAGATGGTTTCAGGGACAGGATGACAGTTTCTAAGCTGGGCTGGACACGCTTAGGTTCAAACATTAATGTTTGAAGAAAGGGACCTGCATGATAAATAATGTCCCCAGATTTTATCACAGAATTATTGCCTGTTTGGGCTTGAGAGCCACTGGGCGCTCCGCCTCCCATGTGGTGAACAGGTCTCATCCCACCCCTCCTCTCCTCCAGAGGTTCTTGCTCAATGAGATCCCATCCTCCTCCCATCGGGCATGCCTGCCTCTCCGGGCAATGCTGACCTGCCTTTGTGCGCTCATATCGTGCCAGGAGAAACACTGACCGGACACCAGGACTGACCTTGGGAAACTCCACCAAGCTCCACACCGCCCCTTCTGGCATCATCTGCCCCGACCGCCTTTCACTCAGTTCTCGCCCACGTTAATGGTGCTTGTACTAAACTTTCCATTTTGCCTTGTTTTGAACACAAGTTCCCAGCGAGGGAAGCGGGCAGGTTACTCTGCCATGACCTGCCCATGAGATAAACCCTTTATCTCATTTCCCACTCATTTTTATGACAGTAATTACTCTTTCTTTGGCATTTTTAGAGCTACACACGCCTGCGAGATGAGAGATTTCCCTCTTGCTCTTGTGTTCGCTGTTCTTTGATCATACCCATTAATCCTTGCCACCAGATTTGCCTCCCCTGCAGAGGAAATGGGAGGACTGAGCTGGTGTGGGACCTGGAAGGGGACAGCAAAGACGTGAGGAAGAGGGAGGACAAGGCTGAAGGAGCTGAGCTGTGGGAAGCAAGAATGGGAAGCAATATGTCTTTGCCCGAGAGAGCTTGTGCCAGCCCAGCGGCATGGCCACCAGCTGAGACCTCCCCCCACCTGAGAGCCCTCAATCTCAGCATCCCGCTCCCTCTTTTTAACGCAGGTCCGCAGGGAGGAGAACAACCTTCAGCTGCTCTCAGCTACCTCACCAGCAGCAGGGCCAGCGTCCGGGACAGATATCTAAGTACCTCAGACCCACTGGTAACCCACCTCACTTCATACCCTGCTATACAGGGCCTCCCTTGAGGTGGGGACTCACACAAACTCACACTTTGGAAGAACAGGAGCAAGGCTGCAAAGTCCTGCTCCCAGCGACTGAGCCTCCCACCTGCAGCCACCTTTGTCATCTTGGATAGACTTTATTCAGAGGGACTCAAGGCCATGCGATGAAGGAGGCTGCCTTCGGTAGGACCTTTGAGGAGCCAAAGCAGAAGCTGGAAGTGAGCGAGTGAAAGAGGACCAGACCCAGAAGGGTGCTTTACATCACTGCCCGGCTATGGGTGAGGACGTGGTGGGACAGCGAACAGACCTGAAAAAACCCATCTTCAGAGCACAGTTTGCTCAGCGTGGCACGAGCTGTGGTGCGACATGCCAGCAAACAAGCCATGCGGACGTCAAGTACCTGCTTATACAGCAAGCACCATTCCTCCATGCACCAAACAGAGAAGTACGCCATGGAAAAACACAGTCCGTAGCTTGACTGTCTGTCTAATATGCAATTAAACGTGTTAAAGATGATGGGAGCACTTCTTGACTTGTGGAGCGCGTGTATGACTATTTTAAGGGGGTTTGTGTTTTACTGGCCATAGATATATAACGTTTATAGCAGCTGTGTATTTATAGTCTTAAAAATGCTGTTTGCAAAACCGCGGATGCTCAGTCAGGTGTGATATATGTATATATATTTAGACATACATATCTCTAGGACATACCTCTCTAGGACGCATGTGCCCACATACTTCACTGGGATAAGAAGTCTTCTTTTTCTCGTCCCGAACACATCGCGTTTGAATGATGAAAACAAAAGGGTTCCAAATAAAGTCCACATGCCCATAGAGCTGCTTCTTCAATACACAAACCTATTTCAAGGACATATAGAAACATCAGCTACAGGACAGGTGTTGCTCGGTTGGACACAGAACATAAATCCATACTCATAAAAGGCTGGGCGAGGTTTTTTCTCTTAGAGCAAATAAAGCCTGCTCTGTGTACCAACACTCCAACAGAGCAAAAATTGCAACTGGCCCCTTCGTTTGCTGGCTGTTGATGTTTCCCAACCTCCACCCCAGCTCCAGAGAGCAGGAGACAAGCTCAGCTCGCTGTATGGCTTAAAATCTGGGAGACTGGAGGCAGGTAAGGGGTGCTCCTCGCAGGCCAGGCTACGGCAGCGCATGTCTCCGGGTGATGATCCTGCTCACAGACCATCAGGATCCGGAGCTCATTCTCCCTACAGGCCCAAGCTCATGCTCCAGGTCTCGCCCACAGCCCTGGCACCACTCATCTCAGATGTCCCGAGAAAGATCATGGGGAGCCCGTTCCCTGCTCACACCTCTCCGTCTCTGTGGAAGACACGTGCTGGAGGAGTGGCAGGATGGCCACATTTACAACATGAGCTTGCTTCTGTGAGGAAGTCGCATATAACTATGGAAACATCCTCAAAGGTGCTGTCCTGAGCTCCTACGTCTTTCATCAGCATTGAGGTCTGCAAGATTAAGCCCTGTATGTACTCCATCCTGGTACTCCATGGGTACTATGAGTGGTACTTAGCACAATCCTCTCCTCTTCGGGGTTTCCCTCTGCAGCTGTTTTAGAAACAAAGCAGCAATGCAGCCCCTGTAACGGAGCTCCTCTGTGCCCACCATGGCTTTACCTTGGGCAACAGCAAAGCTGTTGAACAGCAAGGAAGATGAAAATACTTTAGCTCCTTCTTCAAAGCTTTCCCCAGCACATCTCAGCGCTCTGTTTTGCGATCCTGGCCCTCCTCGCCTCCTCCCCATTCCGAGCAGTGACACTTCACACCAGGGCACGTCCCCCCAAGCTCATGCTGTGCAGGAGGGACAGGACACAGAGTAGGGTAGCACCAACCCCGCACCACCAGCAGATCCCATCTCCTCCTCCGCACTTGGGCACATGGAAGGCTCCAGCATGGGTGAGCCTCGGGGAGATGCCCAGCTGTGGCGGGGGAGCACAGCCAGGCGGTTTGGGGACCTGCTCCCATCCCCTTGGTGAAGCCTCTGATGGAGTCCAGCCTGCTGCTCTCCTAAGGGCTTCACAGGCTTTGGAGACCAGCCAAATTAAAACAAAGCCCTTATCAGCACCCCACACAACATCCCTTTCTGCTTCACCAGCGTAAGTTTGGCCGCAGCAAGGCTGTAGATGACACTGAAATGAAGTGGTGGTAAACACAGGCCAGAGCCAAGCTGCAGCCAGCGCGGCAGGAGATAAGAGCCGTGCAGGGGATGCAGGCTCTGGCCGACGGGCTGGTCCAGGGAAGTGCTGGTGCGTCACAAGGGGAGGAGGCAAAGCCACAAAGTTAAAACAAGGACAATGAGACTAGATGGATGCTCATGCTTTTTTAGCACAAATTTGGATCTGCTCCATCATGGGATGTCTGGGCTCCAGAGTTGCCAGTTCCTGGCCAGCAAACCCAAAAGGAGTCCATGGCTCCCTGAGCACCTAGAGCCAACCACTGCCAAGCTGCGGTGAGCTGCAGCTCACCCATAGCTGGGCTTCCAACCGGCTGCTGGCCAGCAGCCACCAGCCCAGAACTGGGGGAGTTCAAACCCGCTTTGTTACGAGCACAGTCCTACTGGGAACTGGCAGCCCTAACCTGTGTGCCCGTTTTCCCCCAAGAGCTGAGTAGAGCTCACAGCTCTTATTATGCCTGATTATACAGGCAGTGATTTGTGGGGACGGATAGTGCCTTAGGGCAGCCAGTCTGGATCTCCTGCCCCATCCCAAGAGCTCTCCTTCACTGGTGACAAGTTCTGCCCAGGTACTGGCGTGACTTGCAAACTGGTGGAGAGGACATCCACCTAGGACAGGACACTGGGTCCTGCCCGCTGCTTCCAGGACCACATATATATTTTATTGCTGGGAATAGAAACCCTGGCTATAACCCAATCTGCAGACACATGATCTTCCTCCTACAGCTACTTTCCAGTCTTTTGGGAAGTCCCTGACCCAGCTGGCCTACTTACAGCTTCCCTAGAGAACACCTGTCATGGCAAATCCCTCCAGGATGGGAGCAAGCTTGCCCTCAGTTTTCAGGTGCCAATTGGACTTTAGCATGAGGCTGCAGCCTCAGCAAACCCCAGGCAGGACTCTCAGGCTCTGGGTGAAGTTCTCATGATCATAAACTCCAGCATTTCTGGGCTGTGAGGTACCTACCGGAGGTAAATGGCACTCAAGCTTTGGACTTTGTCAGAGTCAAACACTCACGTCTCAGCTCCAATATGGATATTTAACTTCTGGGTCTTTTTTTCCATGTAAATCTAAATGTGTTTTCCTGTGGCCAGACTCCCTGGGGCATTTGTGGGAAGGCAGCAGCCCATAGATCTCCTGACACGCAAAGCTCCCTGGCCAACAGTCACACCTAACCATGAGAGCCTGTAGCAACGTTTTTCAGGTCTCCCGCTTTCCACAGAAGAAGGATCATGGAGTTAGCTGGTCCTTGGGAAGAGCCCTGATCTTTGTCATTGCAGCCTTTCAATAGACAAAGGCTTCTAAGGAAGATGAAGAGAGAGAGACTTTTTACCAAGACAGAACAAGGGGCTGCGGTTTTAAACAGAAAGCGGGTCATTTGAGATTGGATATAAGGAAGAAAGTTTTTATGATGAAGGTAGTTGCCCAGAGAAGTTGTGGATGCCTCACCATTGCGGCATGAAGGTTGGATAAGGCTTTGAGCAACCTCATCTAGTGTAAGATGTCCCTGGAGTTAGACTAGGTGGTCTCCAAAGCTCCCTTCCAACTCAAACCACTCCTCCACAATTCTTCACCCCACTTGTCCTGCAACTCTTGAAACACCATCTCCAGGACCTCATGTCCCCGCCAGGGACCTAATTGAAACCACCCCCCTTGGAGGCATGGGGCTGCAGTTGGGTGGTGGGAATTGCCAGGAGGCAGCTCTGGCACTTTGATTACAGTATCTCTGGGTTAGTGGGGAGGCCTCAGCAGAGAGGGGGAAGAAGGTGAGACGGTTTTGGGGAGGCCATAAGCCACAATTAGGCTAAAATTCATAGAATCATCATAGAGTCACAGAATGGTTTAGGTTGGAAGGGATCTTCAAGATCGTCTAGTCCCACGCCCCTGCCCTGGGCAGGGACACCTCCCACCAGACCAGGTTGCTCCAAGCCCCATCCAACCTGGCCTTGAACCTCCAGGGATGGGGCAGCCACAGCTTCTCTGGGCAACCCCAGCCAGGGGCTCACCACCCTCATGGTGAAAAATTCCTTCCTAATATCTCATCTAAATCTCCCCTCTTCTGGTTTAAAACCGCTCTCCCTCATCCTATGGCTCCGATCCCTGATCCAGAGTTCCCCCCCCAGCTTCCCTGGGGCCCCCTGAGGGCCTGGCAGGGGCTGGAAGGTCTCCCCAGAGCCTTCTCCAGGCTGAACCCCTCCAGCTCTCCCAGCCTGTCCTCCCAGCAGAGGGGCTCCAGCCCTCCCAGCATCTCCAGGGCCTCCTCTGGCCCCGCTCCAACAGCTCCATGTCCTATTGTTGGGACCCCAGAGCTGGACACAGTATTCCAGGTGGGCTGTGTGTACTCCCCGCCCCGAGCGGAGCAGAGGGGCAGAATCCCCTCCCCGGCCCCGCTGCCCACGCCGTGGCGATGCAGCCCAGCTGCCGCTGGCTCCCCGGGCTACCGGCGCTCGGTGCGGAGTCGCCGTTACGTGCGGAGCCAGAGCGCGGCCTGCAGCGCAGCTGCGCCGCTCGCCCCGTCGGCCGGCAGCAGCCCGGGCCTCCCGCGGCCTTGCCGAGGCGGGCCGGGTAGGCCGCGCCCCCGGTAGCGTCACGGCGAAGGGCCGGGCCGGGCCGGCGGGGCCGCGGCGGGGAGCGGGAGGAGGCGCCGAGGAGCCGGGCGATGGTGGNGCCGGGGCGGCCTGGCCGGGCCTGGGGCGAGGGGAGCGGGGGGCCGGGGCGGGCCGGGAGGGCGGCTGCGCCCTGCCCCGCTCTTCCAGCTGCGCTCCTTTATGTATAAAACCGCGTCCTGGGCGTGTTGGGTTCCATCCGTGAGGTGTGACAGACCCGTGTTACGCCTTGGCACGCGCTTCATCGCGCTCAAAGTGGCCGGGAGCAGCCTCAGGGGACCCCCCTTTGCAAAACCAGCCCGGCAGCGGCCGCCCCGCGGGATGGCGGCTGGTTTGTGTCTCATTTCCAGGCTGGATGGGGTTTCGTGGCCCAGGGCGCCCCGGCCAGCAGCAGGCCGGCATGTCCGGCGGTGGGGAGAGCCATAACCGGGGGCTCAGCGACCGGGCGACACGAAGCCCGTCGGTTGCTGCATCCTCTGCGGCTTGGGCTTGGGAAGGTGAATAAGCAGAGCTGCGTTCCCATCAATTTCTCGAAATGGGAGGTTTGTTTCCCGGAGAGTTGCGCGCTCTCTGGAGGCGCCGCGGTCAGCAGGAGAGCAGGGAAGCGTGTTGCTGCTGCCGAGGAGCTGGGTAGATGGTTGGCCTGTGCCTCTCGCCGTATTAACCTTGTGCTTATCCGCTCTTGGGAGCGGACTGGGAGCCATCCTGGGCTGAGGAGCGAGGTGCCGGACCAATCCACGATGTCCCATGGCAGGGTGTCAGGGTGGGCCATTTACACACGGGCTGGGTCACGGCCTCGAGGCGACTCTGTTGATAAGTCATAGTTCAGAGAAGGGAGAAAAGCAGTTAAAAACACATCCCAGAGCACAGAGGAAATGAGGGAATTTTAAAATGAAGTGTGGTTGCACATCGGGAAGCAACGTAAAGGTAGATGCTGACGCTAGTGTGGGAAGTGCGGCGGGAGGAGGGTTTGCAGAACCCTGGTACCTGATACGGGTACCCCAAGTACCTGGTACCTGCTACGGGCTCTTAACCTCACAGCCAGGGAGGGCTCTCTGGTTTGTCTGCCGAGGAGAAAAGGCCCCGCAGAAGGAGTTTGGGTGAGATTATCTGCTTTAACCTCGCTGTCCAAAAAGTCAGCGCTCTGTGCCTGATCTCCTTTCTCCAAGCTCCTTTTGCCGTCGCACTGGAGGAACAGGTGCTTCCAAGTGCCATTCATCTGACCAGTCTTGGACACCTCTCTCTGGATGAGATGAATTACGCGCTTGGAGGTGCCTGGGTTTTCTCATTGACTGCAAGGGGAGGCAACGAGGAGCTAGATGAAACAAATCCCACCCAGTGTGTCTGCTCATGGTGCAGCTTGATGGTGTATGCAGAGAGTGATCAGATTCCCTGTTTCCTCTTAGACTGAGCCCTGGGAGGAAAGACAGGCCTTTGAAATCCTGCTTAAAAATAATTGAAGCTAAAGGAGACAGCGATCTTGTGCCTAAAATGGCAGCTTCAGGGTGGATATGTGAAACCAACTCCCATCTCAGCTGTGGCAGTTTCTGCAACCTTGGGCGAGTTGTTTGAATGCTTTCCGGATTGTGGCTGGAATGTGTATAAACGTACCTGTAGCCCCTCAGTTTTGCATTATTAAACCGAGCCTGGCAGTAGGGCTTTTCACCTGGGTGCTGGTGACAGAACCGGGTCAGGAAGCGATGGCACAGACCTAATGCCAGCAGGTACAGCAAGGCCGTAGGCCCAGGCAAGAGAGGGTGACAAGCACCTGGGACGCTTCGCATGACTCAGCGTCAGATAAAGCATCATTTCTTATGCAGCTTTAATACGCCTGTGGCTCAGCATGGCTCAGCATCCATTGGCGAAGTGCTAATGATAACTCCGGTGAGCCGTACAGCTGTTTTATAGGGATAAGCTCATAAATATGCGTTATAGCCTTCAGCAGCTTTGCGGGTAGAGCAGGTAACGATGGCCTGTTAGTGCCAGTTATTGAACAGGCTGAATGCTGGCGTGAGACATCATTTAGTTCTTGGGTCTAGCATCTGCCCAGGAACACTGTTGTATTTTATTTTTGGGGCTCGAGAAAGTGAATAATCAGCTGTAGACTCATAATTTTTATAAGCACAAATGATACGCATTGCCTTGGTTATCAGCCCAGTGATTTCTGCTGTATTACAAATACAGTTACTGGCAATGTCAGGAGGTTGCTTGGTTTCTTTGGGTACGTATTAGAGAGATGTGGTTGCGGTGGCGCAACCACTCCCGCCCTCTCTATTAGGCCACTCGGTGCTTGGCACGATTTCCCCCCACCTGGGCCACAGAACAACCTAAGACAGAACAACATAAGACAGGAAAGAATGCGAAGGGCAACAGACCAGAACATTATGGCAACCCCTTAAAACACTTGGCTTCCGCGTCCACTATTGCTTGGAAACGGTATCGAGAATTGATCACCCCCTGACAGTACCTGGATTGTGGCCCAAAGGAAGGGGGAGTGATACCAGAACTTCAATATCTAGCAAGTTCTGGGCCTGCGCAACTGTGGGAAAGTACCAGAATATCCCATTGTTCAAGTTGGGCCGGAGTGGAAAAGTACCTGATGGAAGCTGATGCTTTCTACAAATAGCAACTCTAGCGAGACCCTTTGAGCTCTCTTTGGGATCGCAGCGGGCTGTGGCCAGTATCTCCCCTGAGCTGGGATGCCGCTCAGGCAAACACCTCGAGGGGTAAAGGACCAGGGCGAGTAAACCCTCTGGAGCCTCCATTGTCACCCCCTGAGGGATGCCGATATGTCTGGAGTATTTATATGAAATTCCAGAAGAGGGAAGTTTTAACTATAGGGTAGCTTCTCTTTCACCCACCTCTCTATCTCTCTGTGTTTCTGATATACACATCAGCTTTCAGGAGGGTGGTTGTTTATATATTTTTCTGGATCCAAACATTTTCTGTTTGGCTGCGTGTGTGTGAGGAGGAGAAAGGGACACCCGTCGGCTCGCTGGAGTCACCCGCTGTGAAGGGACCTCGGTCCGAGCCATTACAGAGTCAGGTGGGGTGTGTGTGACTCCTTGGGTGGTGTGTGTTTATGTTTTGTGTTTATACGTCTATACATTGATTTAGGCTACCCTATAGTAAGTTAGTGTGAATCTTGTCATTTTCACATCTGTAATTAAGTCGCCATTTAATTATTTTGCTACATCACCTTGTAAATCCCTAAGTTAGTGATTAAATGCTGCTAAAATTCAACCTCTTGATCTACATCAAACCGTTAATAAATTTTTAACTGCTGCTAAATCGTAACAGTGTCGTAAAAAATATTTATTTTCTTTCACGGCAGTGGTTCAGTGCTCAGTGTGAAACTAATGGTCCAGAAAGACAGGAGAATTTTGGGACTGCTTTGAAACTTTGGGATCTTCCATTTTAGTTTAAGGCACATACCGGCTCTCATGAACATGCCTTTCTTACACGGATACTTCCAACAGGCAGAAATGAAAATGGATCTTTCAGGGACTTGGTCTTGATTTTCATATGCTGTAAAATAAAAGGCTTAAGGTGTTACTCTTCCCTTGCACCGGCATTTGGGAGAGGAAAATAACTGACTTTCTAAAGCAGACAGAGAAAAGAAGAACAGTTTTTCGATTTGCAGCTTCTCTGAGGATAGAAAAGAGCACATGCTTCAGTTAGAGCTCATTTAGTTGCCTCTTAAAAGCAGGACTGGAGTGGAATAGTGAGCTGAGGACGGTTTCCATCAGCCTGAGCTGCCAAGGCTTCTCAGTTACCTTGAGCTGTTGCCGTAAACCACTGGAGAGGGGAGGAGGACAGCTCGGGGATCCCTTTTGCTGGCAAGAATCAGAGCTAAACTCTTCGACTTCACGAGGAGGAGGTGGCTGTAAAACTCACAAAGGTGAGAAGTGAATCTCTCTCTCCCCCTCTGACCTAGCCAGTCCTGGAGGCAGTGCTTCCACCGTGACAGGCGATTCACCTGGAACTCTTCCAGACTGAAAACCGCCTTCCTGAAGGCACTTGTCCAGCCATTCTCTGGGGCAGAAGACTTCTCCTGTGTCCCTGTCACCTTCCCATCCCTCTCTGCCGTGCGTCCCGCTTGTGTGCACACACCCATGTTTGATTCAGCTACCAAGATGTCATGGACATCCTTGTGGCTGTATTTGTGCGCTCCAGGTTAATCAACCCGCACCTCAGAGCTCAGCTAAAGCGTTCTTTACTCCTTTTCATATTCTTCTAGAGAGAGAAGCACTGACTTCTACAGGTAGTAACTTACCCGGCGATTGGACTTGGAGATCAAAATCTGCACATATGTTTTGCTTGAAGAGGTGCTTTGCAGTCTTGGTATAATTTAAAGGATCGGACTGTTCAGGCAGGGATTTTCTCCAGTGTAGATTTATGTTGGTATTTAAGATAGTAGTTAATAATAACAACCCTTAACCTTGTGTTGCAAGGGTATTTTCAGAAGATAAATGCCATCCAGTTGTCTTGACTTTGGGTCTATAGGTGACACTTTGAAGCTTTTTGAAATACTGCTGAGTTCTTTCATTACAGGTATGGTTTTGAATGGCAAGTCTAGCATTAGCCCTTTTTTTCTGTGGATGTCATAAAATAATCAAATGAATACTTAGTGAATGCTTGTAGAATTACTGCTGCTTTTCTCCAAGTGGACTTGATAGACACACGAGTTTGTTAGCATCAATGCCACCTTCGCCCTGAACTAAATACATCAGTATTTTTTAATCCTGGTGATCTCTTGGGAGTTGGTCTGTCACTTCCTAATAGTGCACCTAGTTGCTGTAGCAGCAAGTTCCTCCAAGTAAATCATCTGGGATGCTCCCACCTGGCTTTTGTATGCATTTTATCACACCATTTCTGACGGGAGGCGACAGGAGGAGGAGAAGGAGGTATAAAATCCTAAAGGAAGGAAAACAGAGGCTGTGCATGGTCAGTATACGTGGGAGTGGGCTGGTCTGGGCAGGGACTGGCGAGGGATGGTGGGGTTGAGCAGTCGCTGGCGCTGGTGGGATGGGGCTGGTGGTGGACAACGCTGGGCAGCGCTGGGGAGCTGATCCAGGGACCTTCCCTGACACCCACCTGGCTGGCAAAGGCTCTTCAGCCCCCTCATGGGGGGTAGCGCACACACAAATGCTTAGCCTGATAACTCATTACATCCCAGCTATCCTTTGTGTCTGTTAGCCGACAAATATTTGCTTTATATGTATTTTATATATATGAGCCAGCAATGTGCGATTGCAGCCCAGAAGGCCAACTGCATCCTGGGCTGCATCAAGAGAAGTGTGGCCAGCAGGTCAAGGGAGGTGATTCTGCCCCTCTACTCCACTCTCTTGAGACCCCACCTGGAGTACTGCATCCAGCTCTGGAGTCCCCAACATAAGAAGGACATGCACCTGCTGGAGCCACGAGGATGGTCCGAGGGCTGGAGCACCTCTCCTATGAGGAGAGGCTGAAAGAGTTCGGGCTGTTCAGCCTGGAGAAGAGAAGGCTCTGGGGAGATCTTATTGCGTCCTTCCGGTACCTAAAGGGGTTCTACAGGAGAGCAGGGGAAGGACTTTTTACTAGGGCATGTAGTGATAGGACGAGGGGGAATGGCTTTAAACTGGAAGGGGGCAGGTTTAGATTAAACATTAGGAAGAAATTTTTGACTTTGAGGGTGGTGAGGCACTGGAACAGGTTGCCCAGAGAGGTTGTTGAGGCCCCATCCCTGGAGGTGTTTAAGGCCAGGCTGGATGTGGCCTTGGGCAACCTGGTCTAGTGGGAGGTGGGTGGGTCTATGGCAGGGGGGTTGGAACTCGATGATCTGCAAGGTCCCTTCCAACCTAAACCATTCTATGATTCTATGATTCTGTACTTCTAAGTTGTTGTGCATCCTGCCTGCAGAGTCCCTGCATCTGGCTGGAGGTGCTGGAACAAAGGGAGATGGAAGAGGGGCTGTAGCGTGGGTGACATCTGTGTGGCCACACGCTGTCCTGGGCAGGCAGAGCTCCAGGACGCTTGCGGCTGTAGGCTTGGAGCACGGTCAGCTTTCTTTTCGTTGGTGAGTATTGTGGAAGACAAAGTTTTGTCGTTATATTCTCGGGAGCAAGCGTTTCAGTGGGTCTTGGTTAGGCGGAAACTTCATTTGACACTTTTTTAAAGGATGGGGGTATCTCAGCCTGCGGCATTTCCAGGTGCTGCTGAGATTAATTTGCTTATCTTAGGTGATGGCAGGTAATTGCATGTGCAGGGGAGGTTCTGTAGTCAGGATGTTAAAACACAAAGAAGTCAAATGGCTCCCATATTCCTCCCCCCCCCTGCTGTGCAAGCTCTTTTGCATTAGCACACCCTGTCTAGCAGATCTGCAGTCAGGAGTCTTCCCTCCTCCTCCTCCCTGATTAGCTTTGGTGGGAGCCAAGAAGCCGCTGATGAATTGTGACTGTAAAGCGCTGAACTTTGAGGGGGGATGAATAAAAGCCTTTGAAAGATTTGCCGGCCTAGCAGTGTGTACGTGGGTCGGTAATGGGGTTTATCTTCTGACATCATTAGGATCTCTGACATTTCTAGCTTAGAAACAATAACTTGCCTTATCCGTCGTCATGTTTTTCTAATTAAAGACAAAGCTTGGTAAATATTTTTTAAATGATTGAATTTCCCAAGTATGGAAAACACATGTCGGGAGTCAGGCTGGCTGCGTCCAATGCGCCTTTTCCCATAGTGTCCCTTGGAGCACGCGAGTGCAAATACAGATTTAGAGCTGTGGGTGACAGGTTTATCTGGGATGATTGGCAAGGATTTATAAACCAGGAGGGGATTTACTTCTCTCTCCCTCTCTCCTCGTTCCCCCTTCTCTCCCCCCCTGCCCGACCCCCGTCTCAGAAATAGGAAATTGGGATCACATTAAACCCTAATTGGTTTGGCTCCAGCGCTAGTTCAGTGGCTGCCAAATAGTTAATTTATTGCGTGAGAGTTTGGCCATGTGTGAGAGGCAAATTTGCTTGAAGCAAGGGATCTTTGTAAACCGTACATCCATTCCCGTGCCAGGTCCTGTTTCCAACAGCACTGGAGCGGAGTGCGGGAGGTGCTTTCCATACCCATCCCGGCAGGACGGCGAGGGGGGACCCTGCCGCGGGGCTGTCGTTCTGCCTGCCTCGCTCCCCAGCCGGAATGCTGTTGGGAATAGTTGCCTAAAAGAGCTTAAAGTGGTTTTAGCTGGACTTGGCGATCGACGCTTGGAAACTGCCAGCTAGATAAGACGTGGGAGGCTCTCAAGAGAATAAATGCATCTGTTTGGGAGATAACAGCAGGCCTGGGCTGTCACCGCGGAGCGGGGCCAGGTGGGGAGTCCCCGGGGGTGGCAAGATGGCTTTTCCTGGATGATGTGAGGAGGGGCAAACGGGAAGCAGGCGTAGCTGGCTGGCTTCCCGTGGCCCCGCAGAAGCCCTCCTTGTTCCTGCCCTTCTCTGTGAGGCCGCTCGGGCCGGTGGCTGTTGGACATCCTGGATCTGTTGTCGCTTGCTGTTGGATCCCAGGCACATCACTGCGTCTGGCTCCTGTGAAGGTTTCTGGAGGTTCGGCTCCAGCAGAAGAGCTTGCATGGGCTTGAAGGACAAGCAGCACTTATTTAGGCTATTGCCGACACTGCATTCACCGGCACTTGGAAGGGAGTTATTCGGATTAAAGAGGGTGCTGCAGCCTGATTTAAATACTCTTACTGCTAGCATCGCTCCGATTTTGGAGTATGATTTGAAAGAAGCTGTGTAAGGAATAAATCCGCGGCTGTGGCATTTTCTTTCATTTCTTGCTGAGTTAAATAACAAACTTTGTGTCTGGGAGCTGCTTCCAGCTCCGAGGCAAGAGAATTATTACCGCCGTGCTCAGCGGCGCCCTTTCTGTGTCAGCTGCTATTTCCATTGTGAACTCGATACCTGAAGGCTCAATATTGTGACCCTTTAATTTTCAGCTACTAAAACATACCGTGCAAGTTGGCTAAAAGGGAAGAGCTCAGAGGGGAATTTCAAATAGTTATGCTATGGGAGCCCTGTGTTTCTTCGGGTATTTCTTAAGTGCTGAGTGTTTAGGAGAAATTGATAGGTAGTAGCAATGCACTCTTAGCAATACTTTCCCTTCTGTAGCTCTTTCTTCCTGGGATGTAATAAAATCTATTAAGTTCTATTTATGATCTAAGGCCCAGTATAGTAATAGTTTTATTGGGATAATTGTGGCTGTTCTAGCGATAATCAGAATACTGAACACTTCCAGGCGTACTGCAGAACCCAGGCTGTATATTTAGGGGAGTGCAGTGTTGGCTCGGCCAAACGTTAGCCACTTTTCCCAAGGAGTCAGGGAAACATGGCTCCAACGAAAAAATCGCTGTATCAAGCCGAGCATCTTTGTAGGGATGTAGCTCCTGCCCGCCGCGGTTGCAGTGGGGCTGCGCTGCCCTGGGTTTGCCGGCTGTAGGATGGAGGGGCCAGCAGGGTTAGGCAGACCAAAGGGAGACAGGTTGGACAAGCAGCGGAAGCAACCAGTGATGGTTTGTTTTGGAGAGCATCTTTGCATCCCGAGGTCTGAAAGCAGGTTAAACGTTCAGCAGGGAGTCGCTCCCCACTTTTGCGTCTCCTGCTTAAGTTGAAATGCAGCCATTTCTGGGATGAGCTCCTGTAATTACTTCAAAGTACATCGTACTTCCACCACTTTTGGCAGGAAGGAAGGAGGAATACTGTGCTCCGTCGCCAGACAAAATAGAAATCAACAATTGGGATTTTTCTCAAAGAGCAGATCTATCTCCTCTGCCATTAATCCGAGTTGGATGGAAGCCTCGTGCCCATTTTGCTTTCGCGATGCGAGCGTGGTGTTCTGCAGCACACAGCCCGTGTTCACGCAAAGATTGAAAGCAGCAAATTCTCGCCAGAAATTCTTTCTAGCTCTTTGCTTTCCTTCTGCTGTTTGCTTCCCTCTTCGCACTACAGATGCTAATGGATCACCTTCCCGTTGTGAGTAACGATACAAGCCGTACTTTATGTTGTGCTGAGAAACTCTTGTCATCTTCAGGAACGTTCTTGCAGAGATGCGTCCCCGCTCCTAAACCGTGGCAGATCAGGCAGCACTGAAGAACCTTCAAGCCTAGCTTGAGATCATCTGTGTCGGTCTAAACGCCTACCTCCTGTTGGAGCCTACTTGAGTGTGTATCAGTGCTTGTGCCATGGTTTGGTGCACGTACAAGCTGATGCATCCAGGTTTTTAGCTTTCTCTGCATTCCCCACTCCCTTCTCCTTCCCCTTCAGAGAGGGAACTTTTATTAAACTTGATATCCCCATTGTGGAGCCGTCCACTTTCCAGGACCAATATTTTTTGCCAGGAGATCTGCTTAGAGATGGAGAGACAAGGTGACAATCTTGAGGATGGCTTCCAGAAAAAAAATAGGGTGAATCTGTGGCAACCATGAAGCAAACTAGTTTAGCGGATCTGGGAGAGCATCCCTGGGACCTTTGCAGAGCTGAAATGGCTCAGGGCTGGGGGACGGAGAAGCACAGAGACAAGAACAGATACTTAACCTGGTCCCTGCTGTCATCCATGCATCCGTTTCTCCAGCCAAGCCACCCCTCGCCTATAAAATCGTATAAGCAAAGGAGAGGCAAGAATTGAGAGAGGCAGGTAGTGTCTTGTTCATAGAGCTTGTAAATCTGACTGTGGGGTAGCAGGGACTGCAAATCAGTGTCACACAAAATTGAATTTTTGGTGAGTTGCCTGCATTCGTTTACTACTGTTCGTTTACTCCTCTGCTGCAAAATCCCTGACTCCACATTACTGCCCTTGGGCCACCTGAGTCTCCACATTTCAGAATACTCTGATTGGTGCTTCTTATTTCCCCAGGGAATGATTTTTTTCTGTGAAAGTGTGGTCTGCCCTCCGTATCTAGGTATGCCGAGCACCCAGGTGTTAGTTTGATGGAATCTTCTTAGGAAGAGTCTTGGACAGCAGCAGATACCTCTGTTTTGGAAAGCTTATGGATGAGGACCTTGCAAAGGGAGAGGCGTAGGCGACCTGCACCCGTTTTGATTTGAGCATTGCCATCCCCGCCATCCATATCTAACAGCACCTGCTTGGCCTTGCACTGGTTTTGCACCGTGGTACTCCCAAAGCGTCCACAGGCACCTGTCTGTCCTTTTTCTTCTTGAATATATTTGCCTCATTGAACAAACTTGGGGTTTTTTTCTCACTGGGTAGTATTGATTTTAGCCAAGAGGAAAAATGAAACCGCTTTGTGCATGTGAATGGGTAAACAACTATCAGAGCACACAGAGTGTTGGGCAGATAATTTTTAGATGTTTCTTGGTTTGCCTGCTGCCAGTTTTATTTAAATTTTAAGTCTTAAGCCACTCTAGCTACTGTGTTCATCACGTTTGATTCCCATTTAATAATTACAGCAGTTTCCCTTGAGCCCTGTACCTCCAATTAAGAAAGCTAAGTTTGATACAAAGTTAATGGAATGAAAATTGTTATATTTTTCTGGTAAAATATGCTCGCAAAAAACCCATTTGTAGACTCAGTCACTACTGAACATTGTTTACTACACCCTTGATCCTCCATCAGTGCTGATGACTTTTCTGATGGTGTATCAGTTGAGCATCAGAGAAAGAGGGGAGATTTAGATGAGATATTGGGCAGAAATTCTTTCCTGTGCGGGTGGTGAGCCCCTGGCTGGGGTTGCTCAGAGAAGCTGTGGCTGCCCCATCCCTGGAGGTTCAAGGCCAGGTTGGATGGGGCTTGGAGCAGCCTGGTCTGGTGGGAGGTGTCCCTGCCCAGGGCAGGGGGGTGGGACTGGATGATCTTGAAGGTCCCTTCCAACTCTAACCATTCGATGCTTCTGTGACCTTGTCTGTGCAGAAATTCTTGCTATCAGTCTCACAGATGCCGTACAAGGTAGTTCGGTTGGCGTAGGATCTCCTTTTTGCCTTTTGCATGTGCCAGTAAGGATTGCCCCTGTTCCCACCAGCACTGCACTTTTACTGTCCTGCCAGTGCACATGGTGGTGTAAGGTAGCCCAGGAGGCCCTGGAGAACCTGTCAGCACCGCACGGAGCTGGTCCTGCTTCAGGTGGACTCTGGGCAGATATGACCCAGCCACAATCCAGGCTCCGAGAGCCCCCTTTGGTGAAAGCCTGTTGTTATTTCAGGAAGATTTCCTATGTCCAGTGACCAGTGAGAGAGTCCTGTTGGGAACAGCCACTGGAGGGGCACCTCCCCGCGTGCGCTGCTGGGCTGCAGCAGTACCTAGGTGCCTCCCCAAACGCACCAACCATCCTGCTCTGCCCTGCGTGAAGCCTCCCTTGGCACCATTTTGCAGCAAGTTGCTTTTTCCACTCTTTTATGCAGGATTTCTACAGCCATCGCTGGTGGCCCTAGCCCGTCTGAAGTCTAGGGAGATGTCGGTTCTCCAGATAGCCCCCCCAAAAAAGCAAAAAACCTCAGATGGGAGGAGAAGCATGCATGGGCTCGTTCAAGTGACCCTGTAGCCCTCTCTCTGCTGACTGCTTCTCCAAGGTGGGGTGAGTCTGTAGATCAGCAGGAACAACTGAGGTGAGGATGAGCCAACGGACAGATCTGCTTGCGTAGAGGCAGCGCGCCAGGAATTCAAATGTGTCACCGGCGGTACTGTCCAAATGGCTGTGCTTCTCCAAGTGGCGGCTCCGTGAATGGAGATGCACCTCTTCGCACCTGTTTTATAACACAGAAGCAAAATATTCGGGGCATCCAAATAGTTTATACCCCGACAAACAAATTCTGGCAGCGGGAGCGTCAGTTTCCATCTCATTAAGCTGTTGGCAAAGCTCTGGTAATTCCAGTCACTGATACAGCGCAGGAATTATCCCTCGACACGACTGGTTGTGTCAGGTCAGAGCATCACTGTTCTTTCTCAGCAGTTGCCTGTTTATACTTGAGGGTAGAAAAGAGTGTTGAAATGTCCATTCATTGGGCTCTTCTCTGGTGCCCGGAGCAAGGTCTCATGAGGTCAGAAAACAAGTGTCTGACGGTTTTTGTACAATGAGCGTAAAGTGGATTTCTACACCTAAGTTCTAATGAGGTATTGTTTTCAAATCTAATGATTTTTTTAAATGCAAAACGTGGCGCTGATTCTCAGTTTTGCAGAGGCTTGAAGGGTTCAGCTTGGAGGTCACCAGCTCAGCTGCAGCCCAGGTTGGCTTTGACAGAATTCCTGCTGGCTCACAGCTGTTTGTCGCTCTGTATGAAATCAGCTGGTGGTTTCAGTCAGCTTTCCTGGGGACAGGTCAGCTATAACACGGCCAGTCCCATTTGCGGCGTGCAGGAGGTGTGCTGCGAGTTGGAGAGATGGAGTTGGGCGAGCTGGAGATTGTGGTATCCTCTGGCTCCTCTGGGAGGCAGAGGATGAGGAATTTTGTGGAAGGGGTGGCACGCAGATGTCAATAGGGAATTGACATGGGAAGTTTCCCTCCAGCGCTGTTCCAGGTTTTACGGTGTCTTCCAAACAAGAAAGAGCAGTCTGCTCTCCCTGCCTCGTGTTAGGTTACACGGCTTGAGACAGGCGCGTTCAAAATTCATTTCAGAGGTCCATCGTCCAGTCCCACAGACTTAAGGAATGTTTTAGTAGGGCTTTTATAGTATTTGTATGCTTTATCAAAGGTCCTATTGTTTCCTCGTTAAAGCAGGATTATCCCTTTGGGATTAGCTGTTCTGCGTGGGTCAAGAAGACAGCCACACTCCGTTTTCATAGTAAACTTCTCCTGCCTGCAGAGACGCTCTGTGGAGTGGCCAAGGCAAGGGGGAGGCTGCGTATCCAGGAGACACGGGGATGCAGGTGTTTGGGAACGGGACCCAGGAGGAGCTTTTACAAATGTCAGTTTGATTGGACACGACTCTTGAAAACACAGGAGAATTTTAGTGGGCTGCACCTCCAGCACTTCTTACCATTCAAACATCCCATCTCCGAGACTCCGTCTGTCCTTTAACAGCCTCTGTCGTTGGTGCGAACCACAGGGGCTGAGATTTTCAGCTTGTCCGTATGCCACAACAAGCAGGCAAGAAAACTTTTTGATTCGCACGAGGATCTTCTGTAGTCAATACAAGCTGACCCCACAGGCTTTCTTCAACTAATTCCTCACAGTTTGGCTCTGCAAAATCTAATTTTTGCCCTCAAATTATCTCCTTTCTTCCAAAAGTTTATTACATCTCATAGATTTATTTTTTTTCCCGTATGACTACGATTCTGAATTAGATTCAAGTCATCTAAAAATCACTGCTAAGTTAACAGATAGCTTGTTTTACTGATGCTGCAGTGTCCAGACGTTAGGAGCCTATTGGGAAGTGGGTTTGTTTGGAGGTTTTTTTAAGTCTGTCTCTACAGTTTGTAGTCGCAGAGTTGCATATCCTTATGTTCCTAACATAAATATTGTCATCGCTGAACAAGGACTTCCAGGAAAACGGCGAAAAGAAATGCTGAAGCAGCACTGCTAATCAGGTAGATGTATTACACTGCTGTTTAGTTGTGAGAATCTCCAAGAAGAATGAATTCTTGGACTAGAAGCCTGCTTAGACTGCATTATTAACGTGAAGAGAGGTGTTACTTGAAACAGCCACTGTAAAAAGCCCTCAGAAAACAGTTTTAGTACTTCTCTTGCTCTTCTTATAATGATATTCCCTAGAGGATAGGTATTTGTCACCTATTAATGATGCTGTTAATACTGCCCTGGGCCGGGGGGGCTCCCACCAGCAGCCCTGTTGGGTTGGTGCAACTCAAAGCTGTTGCACACAGGGTGCAACTGGTTGTGTTTGATCGTTGAGGGCATCTGCTGGTGGTCTACAGCCACAAGTGGACCAGTGCTGTGTCTGTCACTCATCTCTTCCACCCTGCGTCAGGTTTTTCTTGGTGGCCGGTGAATGGAAGGCTGACCGTGGTCATTAACAGCACGTAAACACGTCATGCTGAACTCAAAACTCAGCGTTTCAGGTTCCGTGGGCTCAAAGCAGCCGGGTTATAAACCACGAACGCAGCGTTTATAATCCAAATACTGATAGGGCCTTAAGTAGGGCAGGAGCTGCTGTAACTGTAATCTCCCTCTGCACGGCGGGCCAGGTGTTTGCCTTTAACTGCAGCTGCTCCATCTGCAGACCCAGGTGGAGCCGTTCGGGACCCTCGGCAAAACACAGCTGGGAAGAGTTAAGAGCAGCCCCAGAAGGTGCTGGTTCACCTGGGCAGAGCACACCCCGAAGCAGAATCCTCAGTGATAAACAGGGCTTCACCTCAGCAGCAGCTCTGGGTAGGATTAATGAAATGAAAAGGAAGCGTGCGTGAGTTGGTTTATTTGTATTTTTTTTTCCTCAGCAGCAGCACAGCCAAATCAAATCGTCTATTTCCAGAATGCTGCCTTTTAACTGCCTGTGCCACCAAATTCAACCCCACTTTGGAGAAGCTTTGCTGATGAGCATCTCTTTTTCATCTTCTGCAGCAGGTTTTTAGTATTGTTTTTTAAATTAAGGTGTTTCTTTCTTATTCTTTCCATTGAGGGTTGATGTGTTTGGTTTTTTTTTGGTGTTTGCTCATGGTGTAGAAAATCAAGATTTTGGCAGCTGTTGAAGTTTCAAGTTTAGTAAATCCTGAGTTTAGGATTGGAGGTAATTTTTGGCCTCTTCCTCTTTCCCCTGTATGCATGTTAATTAACTGCATCATAGAGACATTTCACTTCTTCTAGCTCTTTGCCGTTGTCTGAACGCAGACGTCTGGTGCGTGGGGTAGAAGACCTCCGACTTCTTTGATGCAAAGCTCTCACCAAACGCTCCTCTCGGTCTATTGAAAAATCTTCTCTTTGAACCCTCCCCAGTGTTTTTCAACGTGTTCCTTACCAGGTTTGTGGGAGCTTGCTGGGAGCGTGGGATGTGAGCGGATCCCCCTCTTCCCTCCATAGAAAAGATAAGGGATCTGATGGCTCCTGCCCTTTTGTGTAGGATGGTGTTGCCTGGATGTAAAATACTTGGATAAAAGGCAGGCAACTCCTTGGAATTGTGTGTTTCCTCCAAAGCACTTAGAATAGAAAAATAAGTTGTGGGAACTTTGCGTGACTCCCTGTCTCTCTGAATCCGTTAGGAATTTTGCTGTTGGTGCTGCTGGATTGATACGGAAAGAGCTGGAATGCCCAGGGAATGAGTGGAAATGTGCACCTCTGGGTGAGGTGGGTCACACTGGTGCTGGGGGCAGCTCCGGCTGGAAGTGTTGGATACAGGGATGGAAGAGTTGGAGGGAGCTGATGCCTCCAGCTGTGATGGGCCTCCTCTTTACCTGGTTGGTCTCGAGTTTTTATTGGTCTGAATGTTTTTAAGGGTGCGTGGGTTGTGTGCTTCATCAGCCTGGTTTTCTTCGGCTGGCTCTCTCGGGGGAAAAGCTAGCAGTATTTTTCTGAGACTTGATATTCTGTACCTTTTGTGTTTTGTTGAATGAGTTTGTTTCAGAAGAATCTTCTGATGGAATTATTTTCCTGTTGGAAAATGTCCATTTGTCAAGACAAAAACATTCCCTGGGACCCATACGTGCTCAGGAGATGAGAAACCACCCTAGGAGCTCTGTAATTGTATTTACTAAACTGTACAACATGGCTTAAATATTTACTGATTTGAATATGATTCTTTGGCATCCTGGTAGAGCGCTGGCTGCTTGACCTTTGGCTGTCCTGATGTCTCCTTATTTTGTGTAATTTTTGAAAGAGGGTTGGGTTTTTTGTTTGGTTTGGGTTTGTTTTTTTAATAACCATATGGAAGGGGAAGATTTTAAGCCCAGGTTTCGCAGGATGGGGCTGTTTCTGCCCAGGCCTCCTGCTTGCTGAAGGCAAGAAATGATGTCCTGAGCTTGTGGTTTAGCATTCGAAGTTTTACTCAGACAATGTGGCTTTTCTGCAGGGGGAAGTCGCTGTTGAAATTGGGGGGTGAATTTGCAGCGTACCAGCTGCTGCAGTAACGCCGTCCGCAGAGTTGCACGGGGTGCCGGGGTGTCGCTGCGCAAACCAGCTTTTCCAGCTGGGCTCCGAGGTGGCACCACTGCAGCTGGCATGGACCTGCTTTGGGGCTAAAGCCAGTTCTGGTTACAGGCTGTGGTTTCACCATCACCGAAACCTCTCTGGTGGCTGTGGAGAGGAGGGGGCTTAATCTGGGGTTGAGTTTGGAGGAGCGGATGGATCCTGGTGGATGCCAGCAGGTCCTGGTGGATCCAGCAGCACCACCACCGCTGTGGTCCTGTGGGTGCGCTTGTTGGGAAGGAAGGTGCCACCCTGGTGTGACCATGGGCTGAGCTTGGCTCCTGACCCTTGGAGGAACAATGTAACGGGAATGACAAGGGATTTGGACCCGAGGAGAAAAAAAATCATGTTAGCGTCTGCATATAGCTTTTTTTATCCTCTTAAAATTCTTCTGTTTCTTTGAAGTGTGATTCCCAGATGCTAAAAAAGTATTTTTCCAGCCATGGCTATGCTGTCTTGCTGAGTATTTTCCACCAAATTGCTGAATTACTGTTTTCCTTCTGGCCTTCAATTTTTTTCATAGCTTTATCTTTTTGTCTGGATGTTTTACATGGCTAAAGCTCGTTCCTGTCTAGCATACCAATCCGAGAACTCCCACGTGAGACAGCGTCCCCACCGAGCTATTGCATAGGACAGGAATGCTGGCTTTTTTTTTCCTGGAAACTTGTAAACATGAACTTCCTGTTGACACAAGCTGTAAATCTGCAAATAGGCTCTACTTCCGACAGAAGATTAAGGTAATAAAATTTCAGGTCCTGGTTCAGGGCTCCTGGTCCTCCTTGAGCTGCGTCCAAGCGCTCCAGAGGTGGTGGAAGCACAGAGGTGTGGGAGGCAACCCGCTGGTTGCTCTGCACCTCTGGAAATGAGTCTTTCCTACATTTTTTTCCCCTTTTCTGTACGCAAATATGGATACAATCCTAATAGAAGTCAGGTGGAAAATCTCAAAACCCTAATGACTCTGAAATGGTGCTTCATCACTTGTTTTCTCCTTGCCTCTCCCACCACAGAGCTGATCTTCAGTTTTGGGGAGTTAACTCTATCATATACCCAAAACAGACGTTTTTGGATAATGAAACTAGCCACGTTCTGGCAGCTATTAGAAGACTTTGCACGTTACCACCCGTGTCAGTTAATCATGCTGTTATTTCTACCTCCAAGGAGAGCTGGTGGGACACGTAACCCGCACTTGTTGTTGGTTTTCCCCTTCGCTTTTCTGCATTTCATGCAGCGGTGGCTCATGAGCCCCATCCTGCAGGGTGCTGGGGACCTGACCCAAGGGCTGGAGGCTCCCGAGAGCATCCTGCTGTGTAACACCATGCGAGGTGACGGTAGCAAGCTGTGTGCTTTACCTGCCTTCTCCCGGTGCCAAGACGAGGGTGCCTGCTGGGAGAAGAGGCAGCAGTGCGTGGAGAATAACCACCTGGTTCCCCAAACCGTGGGGTTTTTAGGGGCTGATGCATGGATTATTTCTGGGTGGGCAGCAGACACCCAGGTAGGTAGCTGAGCTGGCCAGACGGATGGACTTACAGCGGTTGGGCATGGCCATGCTGATCCTCAGGATCTACTGTTGGGGATGCTAGGGCTTCTCCGTGCTACCAGGGAAGGGACGGAGGCAGGCAAAGGGCTGGGAGGTGGTTGGAAGCGGAGAGTGGAGAAAGGAAGCAGAAACAAGGCGAAAGAAGAGATTAAAAGTATGGTAGTGGGAAGGGGAAAAAGGATATAGAAAGGAGGGAGGAGTGGTTACAGGACGTGGAAACAAGGAGCAACAGGCAGGGTAAAAGGAAGATCTGGACGGAGGCTGAACTCTCTTAATAAGCATCCCGTTAATTAATACTTTCTCATGCGGCAGCACCGGCGTGTGGATGAAATCCAGCCCTTCTCAGCCTGACCTCCGCTCTCTCCTCGCTCGCCGCTGTGCTGGTTTCTCCTTGGCTTCCCGCCCCAAGCAAAACCACAACCTTTCCGCCTTCTCCGGGCTGAATGAAAGGCACATGGCAGCGGTGTAAGAGGAGCCTCTCGAAGTCGGCTGCGCCTGGGTGGGCGTGCTGGTTCTTTCGTAAACTAATAGCTCCCAGCAGTGCTACTAAATCAGACTTGGTGGAGCCGGGAACGGAGAGTTGGAATGCTGGGCCAGGCGCAAAGGGCTGTGTTGGGTTCTTTCTGGGATTTTTGGTGTGTTTTTTTTTTGGTTTTGGGGTTTTTTTTTTCTTCCCCCCCAACTCACTATTTGCTGGGTCCAAAGGGCCAACTGACAGCAGGAGAGGGAGCTGGCAAAGATGGGCTTTGCAAAGAAAAATGAATAAAAAAATTAAATATAACCCCCCAAAAAATCCACACACGCACACACCCCCCCCCAAAAAAAAAAAAAAACAACCAACACCAAAACCAAACCTGTTTAAAACATTATTTTTGTTGTTGTTTGGCAAGGTAGAACAAGAGGGGGGCCTTGTCCAATGCTAAACCTGCAAAGCCAAAAAACTAGGTTGCTACTGGAAAGCCCTGCTTAAAGTTCTGAACTGATGGGTTTACTGGGTAAAATGAACATAACTGAGGATTTTTTAAATTTTTTTTTTTTTAAAGTGTCTTAAAGGAAGGCTGTGGTTTAGGTAGAGGAATTTAGATTTACTTATTTATTTTAAAATTGAGGTTTACCAGGTTAGCAACAACTAATTATGGAGAAAATAACACCTCCTTTGGTGGCTCTCGGATGCCAGGACGTGGCTGGGCAATGGGATGGGGAGGTGCCGCCTCTGAAGAGCCTGGCAAGGACCAACAGCACCGTCCCAGGGACTGAAGGGAAGGGAAGCTCAGGATGAAGAGGGGAAAAAAAGGCTTCTGTTAAAGGACCCCAAGATAAAGAAAGAAAAGCCGTTATCGGGGAAAAGCCACAGCCTGCAGGAGGGAAGTCACTGGTGCAGGGAGGTGCAGGAAGCAAGCTGGGGCGTAATGACCCTGCCGTAGGGAAGGGGCTTGGGATCCATCACGTGCATTTTATTGCTCATATTTTGGATTGTAAATGCTGCCCTTTATGGGATGACAGCAAATGGTGGTGTCTTGCTTTCATAAGCTTTAACGCGTGTTTTCTGAATTGTTCAAAGAGTTTCTGTAGGGGAGGTGGTGGGGAGCACTGGGGAGCGCAGAGCAGGGTGTCTGATCCAGGACACAGCTCTCAAAACACATCATCTTGCCTGAAAAATGGAGGATTTCTGCCTGTGCAGCTTGTCTGCAGTGTAAACACACACTAAAGGGGATGGTCCTGTAAGGACTTGGGCAAAAATGTCCAATCTAGGCAGCTAACTGGGTTTTCTAAAGTAGCAGGGAGGTGCCCGAGTCGGCTGCAGCAGAGAGCTCCGTCGGAGCTTCCAAACCAAGAAGGGCTCCTCATCCCCCACCTGGGCTGTTGGGCGATTAAGGATGAGCATCACCAAAATTACAACTGGAGGGGAGTGGATGTATGTTGTTTTAACAAACCTCCGTAATCGAATGGCACTGCTATTGATCTGGAAAATATTGTCAAGCTGCAGAGTTGTTGGACTCGACTTAATCCTCTGCAGGCTGGGTTTTACTCTCTCCAAATAGGATTACTCATTTTTTCCATATTTCTGTGTTCGGTTTAAATACCCGTGACAGCTACAGAGGCTTGGACTTTTAATCAGAGCAAGGGTGTTAGATTTAGGAATTGGTGTGTTGGTTTGGGGGGGGGGGATTTTTTTTTGCATAGGACATCAGTTCCTGGGTGTTTTTTCTTTATGTATGTGGTCATATAGCAGGAATTTGGTAACTTCTTTAGGCTGTGCTTAATTTCTTGTTGCACCTTTGCTCTCACTGTTTTATCGCAGTGTCTAATCGTAGTTATTCTGGGTGTAAATTCTGCCAGCTTGGTTAAGGCCAACTTTTCCTTCCCCTCTCCAGGCAGTATTGAGATGGCACAAAAGCCAAGCGCTACTCACGTTCGCTCCTGAAGGAGGCAATATGATTAGATTTACTTGACAAATTAAGCTTGTTAACATAATCTGCCATGTGCTAATTTAAATAATGGATGTATTGAAAAGAGGATGTTTGTTAAACGTGATAAATTTGCTAGGAATGGAGAAGTCTAATCTCTGTTTGGGGGTGGGGGGGGCACATGCCTCTGTCTGCTGAGCTTGAACTGGAGTCAACGAGCCTCCCCTGCAACCCCCCCAGCATCCCTTCAAAGGGAGCGGTCCCTTCTTGGCTCCGCTGGCTTGTAAGGAAGGCATAAAGAAGACAATAAAATGTTTGACTTTCCTGCCAGACCTGAGCCTGGAGGAGGAGGAGGATCCCAATTGGCTTCCATCAGATTCCAGTTAGCATGAATTTATGGTTTCCACTTAGCCTGATAAATGGCTTTGGCTGCCTTGGTGCGTTCGGATTTATTTTTCTGTGCGATGGAAAGTGGTCAGCTTGAAAAGGCAAAGGCTTTCCAGGGTTGCCGTTGAATACGAGTGAAACTTCTTTCCGAGGTAAGAACACAGCAGGCAAAAACACAAAGCCGCGGCGCATCATGGAATATGGGTGGAATTGAAGAGAAATCGGAAGTCGTTCAGGTCTCTTGAGCTTGCTGTGGCAATGGGCTGTGATAGGCATAAAAATTCCACTGGAAACTGGAAAAATTCTTCAGATTTCCTTGCTTTCCTCAGAAACCACACTTAGCAGCAGGTATCAATAGCTCCCAGTGTTCAAACTTTGTTTGCATCGTTCTTTCCATGGAACGTTCCCATGAGAAGACAGCAGAAGCAGATTAACGTGGCGAGCCGGGAAAAGCAGTTTTCCTCGTGCTTGTCTGCAGTCCTCCTTCCACTGTAGTGGTGATGTCTGGGTTACGAAATCAATTTTAATATATATTTGGGGAACAGCCTACCCTCTTGGTTACGTACAGGTGTGGCTTGAGGCCGGTAGATGACATGTCTCGGTGTTTTCTATTAGCGCATTACGTCTGCTTCCCCCTGCTCCGTTTGCAGAGCTGCTCCTGAGCGGGGGATGGCACGCAGGATGCTTCCTCCTGGCTCGCTTGGCAGTAAGGGCAGCTTCTGCATCGGTGCTGCTGGAGAGACCGGCCGGCGGTGGCATCCTTGCCTGCAGCTCCATGGACCTGCCTCCACCAGCAGCTTAGGGATAGGTCCCAGTTTGGGCACGCTCAGCTACATGGCTCATTTCTAAGACACAATCCGTGAGCCGTTCCAAGGAGGCTTTGCAACAGCTTCTACTCGGGGCGCCCAGGTGTCCCCACCTTTAGGTTTTATGACTTGTGAGCTCATCTTCCTTACTCCGAGGCTGAGCCCTGAGGTCTGGCATATTCTTGCCCCAAGCCTGGCCAGAAGTGGGGGCGTCTGTCCTGAGGATGTTGGCTTTTGGTAGGAGTTGGCCTGTGGACACCACGGCAAAGGGTGCATACGTTTTCATAAAGGTTTGTAAAGTCAAGTCATTTTAACTGCACTTAAACTTGGAGTGTTTAGTTTTTGACCTGAGTGTTTGACCTTCCCTATTTTTACAACCTAAAGCAGTTTGGAAAAGACTTATTTGGCCGTGGGATCACAAATGGTAGTTGTCATAGTTGGGGACAGCTTTTGCTTATGTAAAGCGAAACGTTTACAAGCTGTCAAAGTCCTTAAGTTAAAATATGATTTAAAAAGAATGTGGGGAACACGTAGTGCTAGTTTTCAAACCTATTTAAAATAAACCCGCCGAACCCCAGGCCATGCCATGTACCTTCACAGAGGGCTTTCTCTGATGACTTTGACCTAGAGACCTTGCAGCTCCCAGGCTGCATCTCTTGAGCATCTTCTCTTTGTCATACAGCGTATCCCTCCTCTCGTGCTCAGGCCAAGGTCAGCTTTTGAATTTGCTGGCCGGTTTCAGGCCAGTTGGGTGATGTCGGGACAGGGCTGCGCAGGGAGCAGCGGTGTCCGCTGTGGAATGCTCAATGCCTTGAGCGTAGGGCTCCATCCATCTGCCTGGTACCATCTCCACTGGGGGCAAAGCTGCAACATGAGCTCGCTCCTTCTAAGACCTCAGAGAATCCACATGAGAGCCACCGCTGTCAGGATGACCCCGGCCAGGGAGGGCTCCTGTTGGGGACCTCACAGTGTGAGGCGCCAGGGAACAAGTCATGAGACACAAGTCCGTAGGAAAATAACTATTAATTCTGGTGCTCGTGGAGCCGCTTGTTTTTTGTCTCCCTTCATTGTCTGTATAATTTAGAGATGGTTTTTCCATCTCGGCTTATGAAATATTGAGAGCTTCAGTATTTTGCGCAACCTTCATCAAAAGTGTCAGAAGCCCCAGCGAGCTAAACTTTCTGAAATTAAATGTTTTATTGACGTGCCTTGCCAGCAGCCCTACCAGCGGGGAGTGGGGTGCAGAAAGCAGGGGGGGGCCAGGAGGCACTGGTGGATCTGCCCATTCCCAACCCGCTTTGCTGCCGGAGCATCGTTTTGCAGGGTGCTCCAGGTATTTGTGTGCTGCTACTTGAATGCGATTCACTTTGGGTTTTTTGGTGGTTCTGCCCCCCCCCCCCCCNGTTCCCCCCCCCCCCCCCCCCCCCCCCAACTGAAAAATGGGAAAATTGCTGCTCTTTATTGAGGTTTGGAGGTGGGAGGGTAGCTGTAAATCTGTGTCCCCTCTGCCTGCAGCCAGGCTGTCCTCCTCAGAGCGACGCACTCGCCCCAAGCATCGGCTGCAGCAGCTTTGTGTGCTCCTACGACAGCCGAAAATCTCCGGCCCAACTGCCTCCCCCCACTTACCGTCCAGCATCCTGCCGATGCCAGGGGGCCCGTCCCCTGCAGAAGGAAAACGTGGCCTGTGGCTTCGTGCTGCATGTGCCATACCTGCTCGCAAAGAGCTTTTTAATACTTCCTTTAAAGCACTTGGGTTTTTGTTGGGTTTCTTTTTTTTCCTCCCTTTGCAGCCTTTTCGCCTCCCGAAGGGAAGTAGAGGTACCTTAAACTAATTAGGAGCAAGAGGCAGAGAAGCTGGGGGTGGAGGTTTAGGTGGGACGTCGGTGGGCAAGTACTTCTAGAAGGTTTATGGACACGGCTTGGCAGTTAGCAGGAGAAGCATTTTGCTGTCGGTGAGCAGGTAAATACCCCACCACGCTTACACCAACCGCAGAGAATTTGGCTTATGTGATTTCTCGGCTTTTAAAAAACCCAGCATCCCTCGGCTTGGGCAATGGCAGGTTATTAGTTTGCTGTCCTGACAAAGATACATAGGTCTCTGGTTCTCAAAAAAGTAGCTGGAGGGAGAGGTGATGTTTCCTGCAAAGATTTGTAAGGAATTATATTGAGACCTGAACCCACTCCCCTCGGAGAAATAGGGACTGGAGTGGTGATCCCTCCTGAGATTTTTAAAATGTGCCTGTGCATGGTCTGCAAGCAAAATGCAAAGGCTGCTTCCCCTCCCTGGGGGGTTTTATGGGAGCTGGGAAGAGGATGGGATGGAGGAGGATGGTTTGGACAGTAACTGGAGGGGTGGTTGCCTCTCTTTCCGGGTCAGTACCGCAGGCAGCCAGGGACACCCGTCTGCAGGGTGAGGAACGCTGTTGTGTAAATCCATGTTTCACCAGCGCCCGGCTTGCGGCGAATGGTGCTGGGCTGATGGGATTAGTCAGGGGCCTCCAGTTAATGTCTGTTGTTCGCACCGCAGGTCGGGAAGTGGCTAGTCAAAATTCCCGGGAGGCGGGTAGGTGGCAGAGCTGCCACGGCTCTGTGTTAAGGGGAGGGGGAATAGTTGAATGTGGTTGCGTCCAGTGGGTTTCTCTTAGGAGCCTCCCTTGCTGCTGTGAGATCCCTGGTGGAGTTTACTCCCTGTATAAAACATTTCGGATTTACATTTTCCTTTAACACTTCCTCTTCGATCCGAGTAATATGTTACACATTTAATTGCTCTTCCTTTGAATTTTCCAGTCCTCCTTTGGTACCCTTGCAACATCAGTATCTTGTTATCTTGTTGTTGCTTCTAATTGCTAACACATGCCAGCTTTCCAGTGCTGCGAACTCTGGCGCTGGGGCTTGGAGGGGAGTTTACAGGGAAACCTTCAGAAAATTAATCCGCTAGTTTACCCAACAGCTTATCCAGATTTCAAAATTGAGGGCTGGGACGACGGCTGATTTACACCCGGCGCTGCGTCAGGCAGAGCCTGTTTTGGGGAGGGTTGCTCCGGTGGAAACGACTGGCCGAGCCCTCCTTTCCTCTCGCCGCCCCGCCGCCGTCTCGCTCTTATTGCCAGCCATAAACAAATTACATGTATTTAAGAAGTTAATGTCGGCGCTGGTAGGTGTGTGCTTGGTGACATCAGCTGGCGAGCAGCCTGGCAGCAGCGCGGCGCAGGCAGGGAGCCGAGGGTGTGTGCCTCGAAGCTGGGTATTCTGGCAAGGTGGAGAGCTGGTCTGTTTGGCAGGACCTTCCCATCTGGGATCCATCTGTGTTTCCCTGGAATCGGACAGGCGGCTCCAGGCAGTGAGAAATCGCAGATGTGCGGGACCTGACACATGTCCAGCTAATGAAAGGAGAAGGCAGGCTGGGCTCCGGCTGCGCTCGAAGATCACGAGCGGAGGAGGAGGAAAAGCGCTTTTATTTATATTTCAAAGAAACTAGGTGTATTCAACAGCAGCTGGATCCTCGCAACCTCGCTGTTTAGGGNTGCCTCCGCTCCGCTGACCGCAGTGGCTCTGCCGGGGGAAACTTCAATAGCGGAGCCGGCTGCATGCCTGGATTCTGCAGCTGAAATAATACTGAACTCTCTCTGAGGAGAGCTGCATTAGAGCTTGCTCTATGTTGCTATGGAATGGGGTTTGGGGTTGTTTTTTCTTNCCCTGCAGAAGGAAAACGTGGCCTGTGGCTTCGTGCTGCATGTGCCATACCTGCTCGCAAAGAGCTTTTTAATACTTCCTTTAAAGCACTTGGGTTTTTGTTGGGTTTCTTTTTTTTCCTCCCTTTGCAGCCTTTTCGCCTCCCGAAGGGAAGTAGAGGTACCTTAAACTAATTAGGAGCAAGAGGCAGAGAAGCTGGGGGTGGAGGTTTAGGTGGGACGTCGGTGGGCAAGTACTTCTAGAAGGTTTATGGACACGGCTTGGCAGTTAGCAGGAGAAGCATTTTGCTGTCGGTGAGCAGGTAAATACCCCACCACGCTTACACCAACCGCAGAGAATTTGGCTTATGTGATTTCTCGGCTTTTAAAAAACCCAGCATCCCTCGGCTTGGGCAATGGCAGGTTATTAGTTTGCTGTCCTGACAAAGATACATAGGTCTCTGGTTCTCAAAAAAGTAGCTGGAGGGAGAGGTGATGTTTCCTGCAAAGATTTGTAAGGAATTATATTGAGACCTGAACCCACTCCCCTCGGAGAAATAGGGACTGGAGTGGTGATCCCTCCTGAGATTTTTAAAATGTGCCTGTGCATGGTCTGCAAGCAAAATGCAAAGGCTGCTTCCCCTCCCTGGGGGGTTTTATGGGAGCTGGGAAGAGGATGGGATGGAGGAGGATGGTTTGGACAGTAACTGGAGGGGTGGTTGCCTCTCTTTCCGGGTCAGTACCGCAGGCAGCCAGGGACACCCGTCTGCAGGGTGAGGAACGCTGTTGTGTAAATCCATGTTTCACCAGCGCCCGGCTTGCGGCGAATGGTGCTGGGCTGATGGGATTAGTCAGGGGCCTCCAGTTAATGTCTGTTGTTCGCACCGCAGGTCGGGAAGTGGCTAGTCAAAATTCCCGGGAGGCGGGTAGGTGGCAGAGCTGCCACGGCTCTGTGTTAAGGGGAGGGGGAATAGTTGAATGTGGTTGCGTCCAGTGGGTTTCTCTTAGGAGCCTCCCTTGCTGCTGTGAGATCCCTGGTGGAGTTTACTCCCTGTATAAAACATTTCGGATTTACATTTTCCTTTAACACTTCCTCTTCGATCCGAGTAATATGTTACACATTTAATTGCTCTTCCTTTGAATTTTCCAGTCCTCCTTTGGTACCCTTGCAACATCAGTATCTTGTTATCTTGTTGTTGCTTCTAATTGCTAACACATGCCAGCTTTCCAGTGCTGCGAACTCTGGCGCTGGGGCTTGGAGGGGAGTTTACAGGGAAACCTTCAGAAAATTAATCCGCTAGTTTACCCAACAGCTTATCCAGATTTCAAAATTGAGGGCTGGGACGACGGCTGATTTACACCCGGCGCTGCGTCAGGCAGAGCCTGTTTTGGGGAGGGTTGCTCCGGTGGAAACGACTGGCCGAGCCCTCCTTTCCTCTCGCCGCCCCGCCGCCGTCTCGCTCTTATTGCCAGCCATAAACAAATTACATGTATTTAAGAAGTTAATGTCGGCGCTGGTAGGTGTGTGCTTGGTGACATCAGCTGGCGAGCAGCCTGGCAGCAGCGCGGCGCAGGCAGGGAGCCGAGGGTGTGTGCCTCGAAGCTGGGTATTCTGGCAAGGTGGAGAGCTGGTCTGTTTGGCAGGACCTTCCCATCTGGGATCCATCTGTGTTTCCCTGGAATCGGACAGGCGGCTCCAGGCAGTGAGAAATCGCAGATGTGCGGGACCTGACACATGTCCAGCTAATGAAAGGAGAAGGCAGGCTGGGCTCCGGCTGCGCTCGAAGATCACGAGCGGAGGAGGAGGAAAAGCGCTTTTATTTATATTTCAAAGAAACTAGGTGTATTCAACAGCAGCTGGATCCTCGCAACCTCGCTGTTTAGGGTAAGCAATAGATGGGTCTATTTTTAAAGGCGACTGAGGAGGACGCAGCGTGTCGGGGGGCGGTG